>JAOWBL010000023.1:13637258-13688867 GCA_028564865.1 Zenarchopterus dispar
ATTGCAGACAACTAACGGCCTGTGACAGACTGACAATGATATGCATGCAGTCATCTTAGATACAAAAATACCCTCCAAGTATAGTTTCTCACTTCAAAATGAAACTTAGTTTGAGAAACAGGAAAAAAAAAAAAACAGAGATTGTCAGTGTTGTGGACGGTACAGCAAATAGACAGTCAGGCAGGAAAAATGGGAGAAGTGCCTGAAAGAAGGAACTGGTTTAGCTTTCTTTGCAGCCCTCTCCCTCACATTCACCACTGATCCAGCTCTGACCCATTAACCACCTTAGCCAGGTTAACGAAGAAGGCCTTTGAAGAGGGCCTTCTTAAACCACACAGGAGAGTTACCAATGCAGCAAAACCATAAGGATGTTCCCTCTGATGGTGGCAAGGAAAGAAAGCCCCAATAAAGTAGTCAGCAATATATCAAAGTGTTTAGTTCTCAGTCTCACTCTTACTGGACCGCACATTTAAAGTCATTATCAACTGTAATTACCCACAGTTTCCAGCCGAGAATTCTCCATTTAACGAATGGAAAGGCACACAATGATATGCAGGCAGCATAGGTTTATGTGGAGGATGTGAAGCTTGACAATGGATGCAAAAACAATGCAGGATTACCCTGAAGTCCCACAGGAGGTATAAGTCCCACAAAAAGGCTATGTCACGCCAGCCGCTGAGACTCCCGGCTACTCAAATCTACGAGCAGTCTCACAAGAGACGATGTGGAGCGGTTTAAAAGCATCCTAGAAGCGACCGTCCACTCTGCTCTGCTAAAAATATCCTTCAAGTCCATTTTGGCGCTGGACAGCAGCACTTTGAGCCAGCAGGATGTCAAACATGAGAATACCAAAGAATTTTCAAAATGCTGCAACACAAGAGGGCTCCGATTCAAACGCTGGCAATACATGAACTTGCAGAGGGTGTGGGTTAACAATTCAGAGGGTTTTAGAAGAGCCACATATGAGGAGAGGCTCAATTTAGAAGTCAAAAAAGTACTTTATTTTACACTATTCATTCCTTTTCTAAGAATAATTCCAAAAAGAAGAAGAGATGGCCAGATATATGTCTTTACACAAGGAGATTACCGTGATTCTTGTGAGATCTTAAAACTTTGAAGTGAATTCATGATCTCGTGAACCCATTCAAGCAGGCACCGCCTGCGATCACTTCACTTCTAAAACGTAACTAGTGGAGCAAAAAATAAAAACCCAGCAAAACCAGATCCTCCAGCTGGGACTTAGGGGTTAGTGACATTTGTTCAACACATGGTGGCCCTGCTTGCACAAAAGATGTATACGCATTCACACTAATAACAGTTTCAGCAAAGCTTTTCTGTGCAACTTGGTGCCCAGCCAGGCATTGCACCGTTGTTTTCAACACTTTGAAAACAGTCAATCATGCAAAACTGCTCCAGGCAATCATTTACAATCATCTACAGAGAAAAGTAAACTGTGGAGCTGAGGTCATCTGTAATAAGCGCGCTATGATTAAGTCCTAATACTGCTCAAAACTCAGCCAATAAGATTCCTGAATAGCAACTAGCAACTCAAAAACTCTATGCCTAATGAATTTAAACTAGACAAATGCAGAGTTTAAAACCATAGATTACACTGGCGTGACAGTGTGTATTACCAAAGATGTCTCTCTGCCTCCGTTTTGTTTCTTTGTACGCTTGAAACAATATAAACTAGATGTGTCTCCAGTTCTACAAGTTTGTGGGAAGCTAATAATTGTTGAACTAAAATAACTTCAACTGACATTACTGGAAAGCAGACAAGAAAGAAAGAACGCCCCTTATTTCACTGGTTGCGTCTGGTTGAACAACTTTTCATCTGTGTGGTTAATGGCTAAAATTTGCTGGATGTTCCCATATTTTTAACTATGTGAACCATTTAGCTATTTTAAAACTAAGAGATACTAGTTGATATGTAATTCTTCAGTGTGCTCCATTTGCAACCGCAAAAGTTACCTCCTATGATACAAATATGGCTAGTTGGTACAAATCAACTGTAGGTTTTTTTTTTGTTTGTTTGTTTTTTGAGAAACCAAACAACTGGGTTTGAGGATACAGGACATTGTTATTGATTTTCAAGTTAATATAGCAAAGCAGCCTTTATGAAGTGTTGATGATCTACTCAGCAGGAAGAGCCAGCCTCCACAAACCACACATGCCACCCACTCATCGAACTCTTGGCACACTGTTCCTGACAGGACAAAGCTGTCAGCCACAACGCGGCATAAGCAACACACTCAGCAAACCTTAAAAAGTAACACCAACCTGCTATTATTGTTATTATTATTATTATGATTATTATTATTATAATAAGGAAGATTCTGGACTATTCTGCTTTCCATGTGTCAGGGGTGGCGTTTGGACAAATGTTCAAGTCTGGGGAGCGCTTCCTCTCTCAGAAGCTGCCCACTCTCTTCCTCCCCCTGCTACATCTGGTCTCCTCCGGGCCGTTGCCGATGGCGGTTGAGGGTAAAGCAACCACAGAAGGCTTTGTCCTCATTGGAGAGCAGCTGAACCAACAGGAAAGCCAACTCTAGCCTGTCCATTAATTGATGGAACCATTTAAAATTATGAGAGCCTCTCAGCAGGGGGAAGGAAAATGTTTACAAATCATGTGCCATAATTGCTCGTTACATTCCCGTTTTGATTTCCCCTCCCTCTCCCCTTGCCTTTTGCTGTTATTCTGTTTACTTTTACAACTTGTCAAAGCAAAATGTGGAAATGTTTTCTCAAAATGCATGCCTGTGATAGGCCAGTAGAGTCAACAGTTCACCACATGCAGCTAATCACTGTGTATTTACAACATATCCTGTCTGAACAGCCAGATGAACCCAAATCACTTCCATACAGCCACTCTGTAAAAATGGCTCTGGCTGAGACCACATGAACGTACCAAGAGCTGGTGCAGACCACATTAAAACTTTCTTGATCACCGGGTCCTGTGCCTTCATAACCCCATCTGTGTACAGCTGCGGCCATCTCTTCTTCAATTAACCAACACACATCCAAAGACCTCCCTCTGTAGAGTACAGTCAGAGCAAGCGGCACAAAAAAAGGAGAGGCCTTAGCCTTTCACTCAAAGCCACACAGAGAGGCAGTGTGATGCCTCAGGGACCTTTGTTATAACATCTTTTTTTTTTAAGAAAGTTTGTTTTCTTCAAGCAAAATCTGCATCCATTGCACTGTCAGCCTTCTAACAGGGGAAGGAAGTAAGCTCATTTTGTTTCCATCAAAAACAACAGTGCTGGCACTTCCATCTATAGAAATAACTGCAGAATCATCAAGTGTTAATCATCTGAAATTAAACGAAAAGGAAGAAACGTAACCGCAAAATGCCTCAAACAGAGACAGAATCAGAGTGCAGAAAGGGCTCAGTCAGTATGGGTGGGAGTGAAATATGCTTTGGTCTGAAAGGGAAGAAGCTTACGACTCGGAAAGAACAGGAGTGACTCAGAGAGGAAGAGGTGGGAATGCAAATGGAGAATTCTAGGGAATCCCACTGAGATAGCTCTCTTCGCTCGTCTGCACTGCGCCAAGGAATTCAGATGAGCAAACCATATGCTTGACAAGTCACATGTAAAATCTTAGCTGAGACAAAAATGGCAATAAACGTCAAAAATCTGAAAGGGAGCTGAAAATCAAACAAACATCAGTTTGTTTATTATTCCGCTGCACATCTGCCAGGACAGACGAGTTATTCACCAGCATCTGATTTTGCACGTCTCTGATTTTATGGTTCCAATTTCAGCTCAGACTACAGACAGCTTATGACTCTGCATTTGTGGGAGACTGCAGAGACGTGTTCTCTTTTCTGCAAAAGTCTTAATCACATTAGAAGAGGCTCTGTGGCTTCGCATTCAGCCGTGCACTGTCACATTTATGGTTGCACGGAAAGTGGTTTGAATTACACCAAGAGCTATGTATACGTGACAGAATTTATGAATGATCACACAAAGCAATGAGCCGTGCCTTCGTGATGTAATTTATGCCTCGGTGGATGCAGCATGCTATGCCATAAGCTATGTTTGTGTGTGACATAATATAAGGGCAATCAGCTGTACTCTATAATGGAAATCTTTACAGATTTGTGAAGGGGCAATCCCCACCACAAGTGTCGGTTTTAGGAGCTTGCTTGCGATTTTTTTTCCTTTTTCCTCAGTTTAATAACTGGCAAATGTCGGCAACATCTGGTTCAAATGGACAGGGAGACTGTCATCAGTTACAGATTCCTACAACACAAACAGCTTTAGGTCTCTTTAGATGTTTGAAGTCGTCTTTCACAACCTGCCTGAATGCCAAGATGCATGGAACGTAATTTTGTATCAAAAATACCAACTTCTTTCAACTTCTGCTTTTGTAAAAGTTGGCAAAGCTAATTATCGTGTTCCACATATTGATTTGGCACAGGTTTTAGATTTACATTACACCTGTCTACTGTAACATTTGCATTTACCCATACATGGAAACCAGCATGATGAGTGGCCGGGGCAATGAAGAGTTCAGTGTCCTGTCAAGGACGGGGATCGATAGCTGGAGGGCAACCAACAATCCATCAAAATTTTCAATATTTAAAAGGTTTGACCCACGGATTTAATGCTGTTTTATTATATCACCTCAACTACAAATGATGTAATTTTTTTAAATAAAACTGCAGCTATAGAGTTATAGAGCCTTCTTCCATCAACTGAAATCTAAGGCTATATCCAAATTTTCTAAGTAAATTCAGCATAGTAGTGTGGTTGTCACATGTAATTATAACTAAACTTTCACATGTTAAATGAAAAGTGCATTGTTGTGGACAGCTTAAAAATGCACTGCTCCTTGCTACTGAACAAAGATATTTGATTAAATGAAATCAGCACAAAGGAACTTTTGACTTTTTTTTTTTTTTTTGCCCAGCGGATCCTGCAGAAGTTGTCACTTTTACAACCCTGAACATGATTTACTCATCTTTAATCTCTTGTTTTCTCTTGATTCATCTTCCATCATAACTTTCTTCAGTCTCTGCCATGAAGAATACTGTAGCCCTGAGCGCTCTCTTCTTCAATGAGTTGATGAGCGACATCATGCCTTAAAGCACTACGCAGCTATCACAAAAGACAACCAGGACCGAAGTCGAAAGTTGCTTTGGCTGGTTTTTACTGATAGGAAATGACACTTGATAAAACTATGCAAGTATTCCTGAAATTAAACTGAAACTGATGTTTTAACATGAAAACAAAAGTTATTTGTGCTACTTTAAATTCACACTAATCACTACATTACTTTCCCAAAGGGAGCTTTTAAGTGATATGTTTTATGGGTAGGTAGCATATCACTGAATTATCTTTCATTTTGAAAATCTGAGGCATCTTTAGTTTAATGAATCAAATTATTTTTACATGAAATGAGACCATCCACTCCATGCAGCCAATAAAAACTTTTACAGGTTTTATGGTAATATTTGCTTGTACTTATCAAGCACTAAAGTTGACTGTTCTTGCAGGTCACAACCTCTTGGCTGAGCACACACTTGTACAAACTGAAGATGTATGAAAGGGGCTGATAAATTATAGTAATCGTAACTCTTTGGTTTCAGAAACGTCCAGTCAAATCACTCGTCAATACATTTACACTTCCATAAACAGTAGACTTCAGTTTCAATTCAGTTCAAGGAGACTTTATTACTCCCCAGTGGGAAATTCCCTTGATTCAATCAATTACATCAGATCTTTCATCATCTCTTCAATAAACACGAGAATTAAAATCTCAAGGTTACAGCATAAAGCATTAAAATGTCCAGTAGTTTTAATTTTAGCTGTGCGCATTCCTGTAATGAGAGATGCTTTTTAAAAGATTTATTATCTTGGCAGGCATGAACCATAACACCTACGTAGATTGATAACCTCCACACTCAGCACATATGAGAAAATCCACATTAATTCTGACATGCTGGTTCTTACTCATGTTTCATGACCATAAATAAGATATAAAGAAGAAAGCTGCATAGTTAGATAAGAGATTTAGCAGCTTCATCAGACATCATTTTTGAACACTTCAAAGATATTACAAGTCTAGAACTCTGTTAAAGAAAAAAAAAAAATGTTCTTCTAGTATAAGAATGTACGACTGTCACGATGCACATGATGTGTAAACTTGACACCAGTCACTGGAGGTCAAGCTAAAAATCAGCCAAGTACTGTCACCAGTCAAGAAACTGATGCATCTGTGTTGGAAACTAAAGTGTCAGAAAATTAACTTGACTAAAAATGACAACATGTAGACATGAAGCTGCACTTACAAGTTTTAAGACCACTAAACATGGGTTAGTATAGAGAGCTCTGCAGGGCTACACAAAGAAACACAAAACAGTTTAGTGAAGTTTTCCTAAAGCTAGGACTTGGCATGACTCCCCACAGAGTTTTACAACAGATTCACCGACTGATGATGTGAAGGAAATCTCACAATACTACCCTACTGTGAAAGATAGTTTCTTTGCAGAATGACTCCTGGCGATACTTTAAAAAAAAAACTCAAATATAAACTGAAAAAAAAAAACAGATATAAGGCAGCAAGCACCACCTTCACAGAGAGGTAGGTAAAATTGAGTTATGAGGGGGCATCAAGAGTCACTCAGCATCGAGAGGAGAGGTGGTATATGGGGTCCCGCTCTCACAATTTTCACTTTGGACTCGCATTCTTCACATACCACCAGGAGACTTGTGTGGTTCATCTCAACTCAATTCGGTGTGAAAGTTGTGAGTCAGTAAAACAGTGTGGTGATATGTCCCTGAGGGATATCACTGAGAGACAAAGAAAGTAAGAACAAGAAAGATTTTACGCAGAATAATCATGCTTTAACCACGCAGCGTGTCAATATCTACACATCTATGTGTCAAAACCATTAAAATCTTTCATTTAGTCAAATGTTCTTGCGCAAAAGCAACTACGTAGTGCTCAAATTTCAATCCTATAATGTGCAGTTGAAAACCCTTCCCATCCAACAGTGAACTACTATAAACACGGTGCCGAAAGCTTGCTGTCCTTGGCCATCTTGCATCTCCCGTTCATTAAAATCCACCTCATGAAAAAAAAAAAAAAGAAAAGAAAGAAAGACAAGAATCCCTGCTTGTTGTTTCCACTTGTTCCTATCAAGCCGGACCAGTTTAAATATTTAACTTGGCCATCCCGGTGGGATGAAAAGAGCCCTTGAACCAGATTCAGGTCAGATCCTGGACATGCATCAAAAAGAGGGCAGCCGTCTGACCTCTCTAGCAGTCAAAACATTACTCCACTCTCACCTAAACGTCTCTCTTTTTTGCTGTTTGTGTTGAAAAGGCACAAAGCAAACAGCTGAAAGAGGCAGAGATGTTCATGCAGACCTGCTTCACAACATAAAAGTGTTTTTAGCATGAATCATAAAGAAGAAGTGGGACTGATTTTAAGCTGACCTGCTTCAACAACAATAACAAACAAAGCGGGCATATGTCTATCAGGAGACAGTTATGAGATACTGATAGTTGCTCAGTGGCAGTTGTGGTCTTTTGTGATCTGTCATCTTAAGCAGAGCTTAATTTTTCCATAAAGACTGGTTTATATCGACCTGGCAAGAGGTCCGGCTAGGCTAACAGCAGCTAGCCCGTCTGTCAGTAAAACAGTGCGACTCCTGGGTTTCTCTCTAGTCCTAAAAGCATTTGTTTAAGTCTTAATTTCAATGTAAGGGTCAATACAAACCAATGCAAATGTAGTCGAATACGGGTAAACTACTAGGGGACTTGTGTTTTGGCTGGTGGATACTGGCGACAATCACAAGGCTCAGGCTACTTCCAAGAACAATAATATCAGAATTCAGGGTTACTTTCTGTTCCGCCGGAACGATTTCCCCCATAATAGGCAGCAAAATGAAGAAAAAATAAAATGCACCCTAACCCTAAAAGAAGAGTGGAAATTACAGGGGAAAGAGTCGGCAGAAAGCCAAGTCCATGGCCCATGGGAACCGTTCCCGTCCAGCAAATACACGCAGCCTTCCGTCGCTAGTGTGAGTATAGTTGAGGGGTTTAAAGCATCGATAGCTACCTGTTAACCGCAGCTTCACCGGGCCGTTCCGCCGAACCCCTTGGTTGGACATCTCTTCATCCGAAGCGTCACTGTGCGGACTGAAAATTTGTCGTTTTATATATTAAAAAAAAGAAAAAAGAAAGAAAGAATTTTTTTTTATTAACGTCTCCACCAGTTTCAGACTATAATGGAGTCAAAGCATTGTGGCCCGGATGTGGACCGAACTGCCATAGCAAAATGCTTATAAATATGAAAAAAAAAATCAACAAAATTTTAAAAAAGAAAAGAAAAAAAGATGGAAAAATCGCGAGCGTAGACCTGTTGTGAATTGCATCTACTAAAAATGACGCTCCCCGTACTGGAAAGACTAGACGAGGTGGTGTGTGGTCGCAGCGCTGCTTCGCGGGGTTTGCCTTCACATCTTCGGCTGGCCTCTGTCTCAGGGTCGGTCCTCCTCTCAGCTCGTCCGGAGCTGAAGTGCGGAGCCTCCGGGGGAAGATCCCGCTTCTGGAGGCTGCCGGAGCTGATGACGACAGCGCTCTCTGTGGGAGGCAGACATGTCTGTAACATGTGGCACATTACCGTGAACCTCACACAGGGGTCAGTGTGTCCATTAGTTGGCGGGTTACTTTCGTATTTACTTTGAAAGCATCATTTACACTTCACTTTTCGTGATTATTGCAATTTGTTAATTTTCACAGAGGCATAGCGGGGATCTATACAACCCTGGGGGGGTTTATCCTGTCAGATGACATGTTTCATTCAGAGAGCGGTTCGATCATCATTGTTTGTGATTTTTTTTTTTTTTTTAATTAAAGAAAAAAGTTATTTCTGCTTTTCTTTAACTGATTCAAACTTGTATTGAGATCATAGACTAAATATTACGGTATTCTCATACAGCAGAGTTGGATGCGTCCTGTGCATCACCATCCATTCCCTTAAAATGGCCTGACCTTTAGTGCTGTGGACTCATCAGGTGTGGGAGATTGCCTCTGTCAAAAGTTGGGAATTTCTCAACTTTCTAGGCTTCACTGGCACCATCAGCTCATCAAATCTGTAGCAAGTGAGCCAATGAAATGGTAGGAGTAGTAGAGGGTGGAACATTTTCCAAGTGTACAGCTCAATGTTAGAGCAAAAAAGAAAGCATTTGATCTGTTATTTATGATATTATTAAGGGAGGTTTGGAGTTATAATAGTTTTGGATTTTTCAATAATTTTTATTTGCATTTCATTTTTCAGGTTGTTTCGTTGTTTCAGTTTAGTTTTAGTTAGTTTAAGAAGCGCATCAGTAGTTTTGTTTAGTTTTGGGTTTGAAAAATTGCTTGGTTTTAGTTTTGCTTTAGTCTTATTTTAGTTTTTGGAAGTATTGACTTACAGATAAACAAAAATATCTCGGATTATAGAATCCTATCAACAGTGCTCAACAGAATAAAAAGCCTTTATTCTTTCTTTTAAGTAATTAGAATTAGAAAAAATAATTAGTAATGAGAAAGATGCAGCTGCAAACGTCAAAAAACAAGGTGTGAAACAACAACTAAAACATGGTGAATTTTACCTGCAATTACATTTTGTTTCAGGGAGTTTTGCATTGTAAGTTTTAGTTTTAGTTTTATAAAAATCTTTCATTTTTATTTTTAAATTTTAGTTAACTGGATTATTGTCTCACTCTTAGTTTCCGTTTTAGTCTTAGTTTTCATTAACTATAATAACTCTGGGCAGGTTAGAAGCACCACCCATCAAGCATTAAACAACATTCCCATGTGAATGCACCATTACTGGACAGGTAAGTCATGACATCACCCATAGGTTTTCTGAGGTTTGGAAGCCTCTTTTTTCATAAAATAGAGCCATGACACCAATGGGTGGGACAAATAAGCCCTATGTCAATGAAAGTTACCATGGACACCAGCTCCTTCATCAACCAGAAGGTGAAAGTAATATTTGCAGCTGAATGTCCCATTTCAGATTGTTTTAGTGGCAAAATCCAAAATTACTGTCGTGTTTAGCCAGCACAGCTCTAGTATAAACTGCTGAATGTTTCGCTAAGGTTTGTAGCACGGAAGTGGCTTATCAGGAGGTGATAATGGCTAAACTCACTGCCGATTAAAAAGATACGCCCCATATCAAACATGCATTTATTTTATTTATTTATCTAGGTTTAAATATTTATTTAAAGTTTTTAAAGGAAAAAGGTGACATCGGTCACCACAGCAGTCTGGTTCGTGACATCGGCGGCCACAGCCACATTTATTTCTTTGAAAAACTTCACTTGAGGTGGTAGAAAAAGAAAATCCACAAACTGATACACAGTTGAAATGGATGTGAAATCTAGCTTTGGATACCAAAATAGGTTTTGAACCAGGTTATAAATATGTCAATTTTTGCTGCAGAGTTGGACTATGGTGGTCAGTGACTGACTCCCTTTGGGAGTCAACCCCCAGAGGACACATAAAAACTTCAATTTTTGCTATTTCCTGGTTGGCTTCGGCCCAGAAGTTAGATGGTTGGTACTTGATTGAGATTCTTATCAGAGAAAAAAAAAAAGAGCTAAATGTGAATATAGATTTGCATATTGGATTCACTTTTTTTTTAAGTTCTTCTTTTGAATATACAACTGTTTTTTACAAATATTTTGTCTAATTGATCTGAATTGGCAACAATATTTCTGAACTACCAATGACATTTTGATAACCCAGGCTTTTGTTTCCTCCTCAGACCTTGAACAAACAAGTCTCACTTTTTAAGTTTAATCCAGATTTTACGTAGTTTTGGGGTTCAGACATTGGGAGCTTTGTGTGTAATGATCCCCTCTCCCCTTTGGCTTCCTGCATGTGACTCGAAAAGCAACAACAGCGGAGTTTTCTAAAACCCATTTCAGCTTCTAAAATGCACTGGGGGCCGCTTGTTACACCCAAGATTGAAAAATCAAAAAATAAACCTTTCCAAAAGTCAGTCTAGCCATGACAGCTGCTCACCAGTATTTGCAATACTACTTCATCACAACAGAGCAGCAAACATGGTGGACTCTGGTGAAACTTCCACTCAGGAACTCAGTGATGCACAACATATAAAAAGGCCATATCACATTTAAACAACACTGAATTAAAAGTAAGTTCTTATGAGTATTGTAAATACTCATCCAACAGACACAATACAGCTTATTTAATAACCATCTTGTCAAAATAACAGCTCTGGAACAAAGATGCCCCACTTTTTTAAATGCCAGTTTCCTTGCCTTCCTTTCTTGGATCTGAGGTGGCAGAGAAGACAATAAGAGGAATCAAGAAAGAGCAATGCTAAAAATAAGAACAGTCTGGTCTATCAGCAGACAACCTCTGCCAGTCTTGTTTTATTCTGAGAAAAACATAGATGTTCTTTCACTTCATGATCCTTTCATATTTGGCACCACCATATGCAAAACCATACAAGTAAAAACTAAGCAGCACAGCTGTGGTATCTTGATACATTTTCATTTCACCTTCTTGTTGAGAATTCACTGTTTCATGGAAGCTTCACAGGTGTTATAACACAATTCAGTACTTAATGCCATCTTCCACAAAAGGATTCCATTTTTCCCTTCCAAATGTTTCATGGCTCAAAATTTAACAACTCACTTTAAAATATAAAGTCAGCCATTTACAATACCTTAGATTTTCCCTGTGGATAAAAGTATATAAAATAGCAAAAAAAGAGAAAAAAAAAAGTAACTGTTCTAAATTAAATGTATTACCCTTCAGGGATAAGTGTTTTTTTTTTTTTTCAAATGATTCCAGATACTTTTTAAGCTTTTGCTATTCCCTCAACAATGTGAAAGTGTAGATTTTAGCTGAACCTATCTTCAGTTTATCTCTGATACAAGCCTGAAGACATCTGACCTGTTGTCCCCCACATCACTTGATAAACTTTAAGTGCAATAATTGACCAAAAGTAAAACCAGACACATGAAAAGAAACTTTATTTACAAAACTCATGTTGGAGAGCTTAAAACAAAGTCATATGTACAATACCTACAAAAAACAGGAAATGGCACGAGAATAAAGGACAAAAACAGAAGCGATGAAGGTACAGTACACAGGGATCAGAAAGTCATCTAGAAATTGAAAGTGCTCTGGTTTTCACTGATCTGGAAAGCATAACCGTCATCAGTCGCTTCAGGAGCAACACACTCCACTACCTCCTCCTTCAAGAGAAAAGAGGAAAAAAATAAATAAAGTGTCAAACAGAAGTTAAGGGACAGAAAAGCTCGACTCTTGAGACATGTATGTACCCACCTCCTCAGAGAAGTACTTCTCAATCAGGTTGAGAGCAGCTTTGTAGACCATCTCGTTCTCATGAGACTGAAGAGCCTCGATCTTGTCCAGACCTCCACATTCTTCAATCATGAGGGAGAGCTTGTCTGACTCCCCGATTCTATCCCCAGCCTGTCCACAAAATGAAAAGCTTTACCACCATCATGACCAGGACATAGACTCTTGGATGATACAGGACTGTTGAGACTTGACGCACTCACCATGAAGATATTAGTGACTGCATCCAAGATGACGAGGATGGTTTTGCTGTCCTTGGAAGTCAGAAGATTCAGAAGAGGTTCAAGCACATTGGCTTGCACAAGATATACCACCTGCTGAACAGTGCCCCCACTGGTGAAGTTTGTTACTGCCCAAACAGCCTCCTTCTGAGTTTTGTAGTCACCCTACAGGGGAGGAAAAATGTGATCAGTCAAATTCATGACGCCAGCTCCATGTAGTCAACTGTTTGATGATATTGTTGAGACTCAAACTCACCCGCACAAGCAAATCCACCATGTATGGGATGAGGCCTGCATTGATGACCTCCTGGATCTGAGTGTCCTTCCCCGCTGTGATGTTGGACAGAGTCCAGGCTGCCTCCTTCTGAATGTTTGCCTTTTTGTGGCGCAGAAGTGACGGGAACATGGACAGGGCCCCAGCGTCCAGAACAGCCTGAGTCTGTTCGTCGGTACCAGTCACAATGTTGCCAATGGTACGCAGCGCTGGAGTCTGACAAAAAAAAAAAAGTTAGAGAAAGATCATTTAAAAACCCTGCAAATAATCTCATCACTTGGTGTGAAGCACAGGCCACTTTGTGGTTTATACATACAACTACAGGCAGCTCTTCAAAGCCGAGCAGCTTCACCAGGCGGGGAATTAAACCAGTCTGGACCACCACGTCAATGCGGTCATTACTGCCATCAGTCAGGTAGGAAACAGCCCAGCAGGCATCAGCCAGAACCTCCAGATCATTCTGGTGAAGGAGTCGGATGAGGGCAGGTAGGATCTCCTGGATGGCACTCATAGGAGGGGAGGGGTTCTTGTTACGGCAGAGGTTTGACAGCGTCCACGTTATGTTTCTCAGGTAGCCAGGCTGCAGAGAAGTCAGATTAGAAGTCGTCAGTTTCACAGAGGAAGACTTTTATTGAGTTTGGACACCATCTAGAGGCTGATAAGGGGAAAAAAAAAAAAAAATCCTTACAGTGAAAACGCTGAGGTCAGGCACAGCCAGCAGACTGAGCAGAGGGGCCACTGCGCCATGCTTGATGACCCTGTCTCTAAGACTTGATCCGTCACCTAAAGAGGAAGGAGAAAAACACAACGTGAAACATCAACTACAAAAATCTCAAGACAAACAAGTCAGCCATACTCCATTAATTACCAGCAATATTTCCAAGTGCCCAGACCGCCTGCTCGCTGATGTGCTGGTGGGGGGATGTGACCAGGTTAATGAAGGCAGGGACGGCCCCCCCCTCCACAACGGCGCTCGTCTGATCCGACGTTCCAGAGGCGATGTTCGTCAGAGCCCAGGACGCCTCAAACTGGATCGGAGGGCAGTCCGACAGTCCAAGGAAGGCCACAAACTTGGGGATGAGACCGGCGCTGATCATCTGGTCGATGGGAGGATGTTTTTCACGAGAGAGCAGTTTCCTGCATTTACAACAGCACAATGGTTAAAGTCGTGTGGGTTTTTTTCAATAAAAACATAAAACTTGATGACTATTGTTCTTGTGTGACATATTACCGAGCAGCCTGTGTGGCCTGGAGCTGGGACTCACGATTACCACTGTTCACACCCGCAACTATCTCATCAACCGTCCACTGCCTCAAAGTCTGCAAAGTCACAGGATGGATAATGGAAAAAAATAAATCAATCAATAAAAACTATCACGATTTCAAATCAAGTAAAGTCAAGAGTGTTGATGGCAACGTTCAGGATCTATCTAGAAGTAGACTTTCCTTTCTGGAACAAAGCTAGATGAACAAATCTAGGTAAACATCTCAAGCCCAGGCTGACCTGAGAGTTGAGGGTCCTCTCTTGGAGAGGAGAAGTGGCCTCTTCAGGCGCTGCAGACACATTTCTCCTCTTGAAGATCTGGTCATCTTTCTTGGCTTTCCGCAGCTCCACGTTCACCTCCACCCTCCTGCGTCGAAGCTCCTGCGTTCAAATTCACGTGAACGCGTCACAAAGCCGTAGCTCTTCACAGTACACGTACGTAGTTTGGGGATAAAACTCACGTTGGCATCTTTGCCTTTGTTCTTGAACTTGTTCAGACGAGCGACGTTTTCAGACATTTTCAGAAGTTTCCTTTGCGGCGATAAAAAAGAAACCCCACTCGTGTTCGGTGTATGTTCTGCAAATTCACATATTTAAAAAAAAAAAAATTACTCGATATGCTCAGACTGGCCTCGTGATGACTTGGACAGACGTACAGATGAGAAACATCTGTCTAGTCCGAACTAGTATTTGACATTTAAAGTATCCCAACACAACGTGAACACATGGAGCGTAACACAGAGACATTAAAAGAACTTCACACTGGTAGAAAAGTTAAAAAATAAGCGAGCTACAAACAGACACTTACCAAGTCCTCGAGACGGAGTTGCAATGTAGAGGAAGAAGCCGCACAGACCTTTAAATTCCTGCATTAAAGTCCTCTGATTGGGTTGTTCGAGCCGGAGCATCCAGACAGCTCCGCTCATTGGACTGTTTGAAAAAAAATCACGAAAGGCACGGGAAATATCGCGAGACTTCAATGCTCCGTTTATGCTCCGGTTCTTTATGTTTCTTACAGAAAATCTAAAATGTTCCCCTTGTCGACATATTTTAGCTCTAGTTTTAAAATACTCCAGCAGAGAACTGTTTAGGATTTACGTGTATATATTTATATCTAAATGCCAACAATCTAACTTTGGACTTGATGCAGGAAAAGTTGTAGTTCCTCTATTGACCACTAGGAATGAAAAAAGTCATTCTCCATTGACCTCCATGTTAAATTGTTCAACTTTGCAACAGAAATAATCTTGAAAAATGTATTACAAGTCAAACAAGGCACAAGATGTATAACGTTTAGATACATGCGTTGTGTATAACTGATCAGAAATTTGCAAATACTTTTAATATTAAATGTTTTAGGGTAAATAATTTCATAAAGACAGAGTACCTGTGTGTGAATGAGAAGGACGCAAATGGAAGAGTGAGGTTACAGGGAGAAGAGATAAAGAAAGTGGAGGATTTTAAGTACTTAGGGTCAACCGTTCAGAGCAGCAGAGAGTGTGGAAAAAAGGTGAAGAGTCGTGTACAAGCAGGTTTGAACGGGTGGAGAGAAGTGTCAGGAGTGATGTGTGATAAAAGGGTGTCAGCAAGAATGAAAGGAAAGGTGTACAAGACAGTGGTGAGACCAGCAATGTTGTATGATCTGGAGACAGTGGCCCTGAGGAAGAGACAGAAGACAGAGGTAGAGGTAGCAGAAATGAAAATGTTGAGGTTCTCTTTGGAAGTAAGAAGAATGGATAGGATCAGGAATGAGTACATCAGAGGAACGGCACATGTTAGATGTTTTGGAGATAAAGTCAGAGAGGCCAGACTGAGATGGTTTGGACATGTGTAGAGGGATCGTGAATTTATTGGGAAAAGGATGTTAAGGTGGGAACTGCCAGACAGGAGGCCTAGAGGAAAACCAAAGGGGAGGCATATGAATGGAGTGAAGGAGGACATGAGGGTGGTTAGTGTGAGAGAGGAGGATGCAGAGGATAGGGGTAGATGGAGACAGATGACTTGCTGTGGCGACCCCGGAAGGGAGCAGCTAAAAGAAAAAGAAGAAATCATTTCATAAAAGCTTCAGAAAATCTGGAGAAATCTCTGTACACATGCAATAAAACTGAAAATCAGTAAACAGTTTGCTGTCCTACCCACAAATGTTAATCAAATTTCTTTTATGTGACACCACCTCTAGACCATAGAAGACAGGGACTCAGTTCAAAAAAGCCTCCATCTCAGAGGGTATGGGTGGTGTATTAGTGCCCCGGGAATGGGAAGCTTGCTGGAAGAGAAACAGAAATGCTAAAAGGTATAGAATTCACTTTGAAGCTAAACACCACAAACACTAAGGAGCTGTGCTGTGCGTGTGTATGTGTGTGTGTGTGTGTGTGTGTGTGTGTGTGTGGGGGGGGGGGTTCTCTTTATCACTTTTTACACCCTTCAGCATTCAGGTTCAAATTATTGAGGATGCTTCCGTTTTTAAATATCTGGGAACAGAAACTGACTCTAGTTTGTCTTTTTCCCATCATGTTGAGTCTGTTTATAAGAAGTCACAACAGCACCTCCACCTCCTGAGGAAATGAAGAACCTTTAATATCAGCCGACATATTTTAACTCTGGTTTACACTTCACTGATTCAGTCCGTCCTCACCTTTAATATTTCATCCTGGTATCATTTTCTCTCCATTCAACTTAAAACCAAACTCTCCTGCATAATCAGTCAAGCCGGGAAAATGATCGGTTCACCACAAACATCACTTTCTGAACTGTATCACTGTTCTGTGACCAGGAAAGCCACAATGATCACAGAAGACCCATCACACCCTCCATTATTCCTGCCAGCTGCTGCTGTCAGGTAGACATTACAGAGCTCCACTGGCTCGCAAGAACATCCACAAAAAATCCCTCATCCAATCTGTGTTGTTTATTGTTACCGTTTTTACTCATGTCAATTGTTTTTATAAGTTTGAAGAATTTTTGTCACCTTTTTGGAACAAAGTTTTTCTATCTATCGATCTATCTATCCATCCCACTTTGCTTCCATCAGGACAGATTTTTCAGGGAACATTTAGCATTTTTCAGCAAGACTTTGCTTGCTGAACCATATACTACATTCATTAGGAAAGCTGGACTTCGGACTAGAAGCGTCCAGGAGCTGAACTGACCTGTCTGGAGTTAAAACCTTTCACAAACTGAAAACACCTGGCACATCATGAAATGAGAGATACAACAAAGCTCTAAAACTCTGGAGCAACTTGAACCCCATATCCTCAGTTCCCAGACTTACACGAACTGTTCTTAATAGTAGAAGCTAAAATACACATTGAACATTTTCTCTTTAATGTGTTGCTTCTATTAAATTCACATTTATATCATTTCTTTAAACCTGTTGCATTTTCTCAGCTTAAACATTTTCATATTTCTTATTGTTTTGTGAAGATGGTTTATGACATTACAATTATTCCAATCTTTTTGGGATTAAAGTTTCTTAAGATGTTACATATATATATATATACACATATACATATATATATATAAATAATGTATGTGTGTGTAATTTATAACCAATACTTTTCTTGCCTCACACTCCTACCAATAACACACAAGAAATGAGTCTTTTCAGTTTTATTAAGTTCCATATACATCAATATTTCTTCGGCTGAAATACAAAAAAGAAATCAAGTCCAAATCTGATGAATATTTTACAAACGGGGCAGGAACCTTCAAATATATCGTTTCATTTTTCTCAGTCAGCCACTACTGCAAAGCAAATCATTTACAATAGCTTATTACCATACTTTCAGTAGGTTATATAGAAGTTGAACCAGACAGACTAACAGCGTCCAGGTGCGGAGCGACTTTCATGCCACTTCAGACGAAACAGTGAGTGGAAATGGATGAAAAACGTTGTTCCACTGTGATATCTGAGTTCAGACACAAACACTTGATACATAATGCTCAGTAAAACTCAGCCATCAGTGTTCAGGTTCCTGTTTCAGCTGACATGATGACCACAATGGTCTGAGGAAGTTTTTTTTTTTTTTTCCTTTTTTTTCCCAACCAAGTAAGAAAAAAAAAATGCAATGAAGTACAAAAAAATAAAGTACATGGAAATATAAGATCTCCTTAAGAGTTTTGTCAGAGGTAAACTTTCTTCTGAAATGCCTCAGTTATTCTCGCTCCTCTGCTTAGGCCCACTGATGAAGACAGGCCTCCTCCCGCCCTGAAAAGGTCCCCCCCCTTCCAGCTTTAAAACAGCCAGAGGGCAGCTCTGCCTGAACGATCCTGTGAAAGCAGCAGTGCTGGTTGCCCTGGTCACACGGAGGAGCGTCAGAGTCACCGTTCAGAAAAGCCATATTCTTGGCAAGTGCATTTTGTTTGCGATATGTGCGATGCTTTTTTAAGATGCTGAAGAAGACTGAAGCTTGTTGTTATGAGACCTACAGGATGTGGAGAGAGGGCAAGAGTTGAGAGCTCTACACATTTCGTTTATTGCTGTATAGCTCAATAATGATCAGACAGAGGATGCAAACTGGCGGGATGTAGGACCCTGCAGCCAAGCCGCTGTAATGAACAGGAATGCCTTTTCTTTAAGTGGAGACATCCTCTACAACCTTAAACTGATGTTACTCACTAAAGTAAAGGACAAAGTTCTCAGCCCTTTTTTAGTACAATTTAGAATCCTAAGATAATATTAATCTAAAAATGATTGGTTCCATCAGTATTTAAAACAATCAATTACAGTCAAATATCGCACAACCACTATACATGATAAAACGTATGTACAACCACTTTAATAGCCACGTGAAACTGAACTGAGTGCAGTAACATACAAAAGGTCTCATAAATATATCTCTTTATAATAAAATATGCAGCTTTTTACATTTTAGTCAACATTTCCAATCCAACTTAGATGTTTAACAGAAATAAATACAAAATTAGAAACTTGTTAAAATCCTACTGAACAGAACCTAGTGAGGACGACTACGTTACTATTACTGATCATTACTGCCAACTGTGACCATAACTGCTTCATAAAAACTAAGAGGAGGAAAAAAAAAACAAACAAAAAACAAACAAAAACAAAGAAAAGAAGCACATTTGGTGTTTCTGTTTGTGCGTGTTCCTGTGTTTGCTTTTCTTGATTTCTTTTGCTGTTTTGAAAACACAAAGTTTTGTTTTTTAATGTCATAATCAGCATCCAGTCCAGACTCCAGCTAGACTGGCCCCACTTAAGAATCTGACAATCTGGAAGAAAGAAGAACATGGGATGGCTTAAATCAAAGGCATGCAGCAAAGGTGAACACACATAAATGCAAGATGATAACACGCAGAACTGACGTCTGACGAGACGGCGGACAGACCGTCTGTCAGATCTACCGAGGTCGCTTAGCAAAAGCAAGCAAACATCCTCTACGGTCCACAAGTAGTGCACAGTCTAGTGCAAAAGACAATTACTACACACATGCAAGTGGTAGAAAGAGAGCCTATAAAACCAAAGACGGGTATAAATGCACATTTATGAGGAAAAGAACAAAAGAATTCCACGTGACAGATTTTCTGAATGAGTGAGTGAGGCCAGTCGGAGCTCGACAGTGAACCGAGAAGAGCGGGGGGAGAAAAGACACGTGACCCCCTCCGAAGCTTACCTGCTCGCCTTGAAGCCCTTCAGCTTCTGTACGAAGAAGGCTTCAAGCACCTCGGCACACTGAAAGAAGGGCGTGTCGTTGGGGTTGTAATAGCGACAGTTGTCAAAGATTTTGGTCACGTCTGCCACAAACTCCGTGAGCTTCTGGTAATGTCTCTTCTGCAAACGCGTTTCCATTGTGGAAAAATCTAAAAGGCAGAAACACGAGAGCATAACTGTACAGTAGAGAAAGCAGTTCTTCTCAAACTGGCAGGTATATACTGTGCGTTTAGAAGCGACCATGTGAAGGTATATCAACGCACTCTGAAAGTTTGTGTAACTAAATAAAACTTAAAATATGCACAAAAGTCAGCATGCATCGTAGTTTTGACTACGAGGAAGGGCAGCTGCCCAAACCGTGCTGCTTCGCTTGCAGATGACGACCTCTGATTTTTACACTTTTCTCGTACCCATTGGCTCCTTGATCACTCGATAGTAATCTGGTGCGTCGTGGGGATCCACCGGTTCGAGGAAAGGCCATGCCATTTTGTGCGACTGGAAATTAAAAAAACAAAAACACATCATTTAAAAAAGCAAAACAAAGTACTAATAACTAAAACAAGGTCTTGTATCTGATTATAAATATAAAAAATAGATACGCTATTTTACTTTTATCAGTGTAGGATCAAGCCCTTCAACTCAGCAAAGTTTTTTAATTCTCATATCTGTTGTTATATAAATATTCAGGTATAAAGAAATGTCCCCTGCAGAGGCTTCATACCTGCAATGAGCGTAATATTCTTTTCAGTCCCTCATAATCTTTGTCTGTGAGTGGTGAGAGGACCGTCATGGCGTCTTCTGTCGACTGACACTGCGGACACACGTACACGTCGATGTGATTGGCTTCGCTCTGCAGAATGCCCACACAGCGCCCGTGGTACCAGTTCTGGCAGCGATCGCAGCCTATGTAAAACCTGCGGGCGAGCGTTACACAAAGTTAGGGCACAGGTGAAAGAATCCACGCCAAGAGAACTACAATAACTGAGTGGGACAGTTAAAGATCATCGGGGAGCCGTGGTATAAAGAGCCCTACTGTGATTCGTCGTACGGGGTCCGACAAATGCAGTACAGCTCCTCGTTGCTCCCTCCCTCCTGTCCACGCTTACAGTCGTTACACACAAAGTCCTCCAACTTCTTGGCTTCTTTCTCTGTGATGCCGACACACGCGCCATGAAACCAGTTAGAGCACAGATCACACCCAATGTAAAACCTGGAGAGGGGAGGGGGAAAACACAAACAGTGATTTAAATGAGTTTGCTTCAGATTAAAGTGGCACTGAATCTAACCAAGACAGAGGAGGCTTTTCCAGTCAGCTCACTTTGACTCATCATAGGGAGTTTTGCAGATACAGTACAGTTTGGTGTCCTTGGGATCCTTTGAGGTAGAACACATCTTCTTCTTCTTTTTCTTGTGTTTCGATGAGCTGGAGTCTCGCTCCTTGTCTCTGTCCCTGTCTTTGTCTCGATCTCTGTCCCGATGTTGATCCTGCTCTCTGTCCCGCTCCCGGTCTCTGTCTTTATCTCTGTCCCTGTGTCGCTCTCTGTCTTTGTCCCTGTCCCGTTTCTTGCTCTTGTCATGATGCCTGTCTCTCTCTCTGTTTTTGTCTTTGTCTCTCTCTTCTTCTCTCTTGCGTTTGTGGGATGAAGATGATGAGGTCATGGTGTGGCTGCTGTGAGAGGAATGTGTAGAATGAGTGAGGTGGGAGGAGTGGGAGGAGGCTGCCTTGACTGTCGCTGCAGCAGCCTGGGCGATAGCAGCTCGGGCTTTCTCCTTCTCTCTCTGTAGTCTGGCTAAGTCCCGCCTTAGCTCCTCCTGAGAAGAAGAAAAGACGTTCACTATACAACAGCCTTGCTTTGAACTCCCCTTCCTGGAAGCCAGACTAGAGACACAACGCTGTAAACGTGTGGTATTAAGGCATGCAAGTGATAATCCATCCAGAAGTTTCTTCTGGCACCTCTAACACATTTCTAACCTGTACTTGCAGCTGCAGCTCCTTGTCCAGAAGAGCTCTCTTCTTCAGGATTTCGGCCTTCAGCTGCTCTTTGTGCTTGTACAATAGTGCCGTGAGCTTGGTGGCGTTCTGCTTTGAACGTTTCTGCTCCACCACCTCTTCCTTTTTTCGTTTCTTAGCTGCCTGCTTCTCGTCTTTTTCGATCTTGTCAAGAATGAACTTCATCACCTGGTTGCACACAATCATTCTGAGGACAGAAAACAAGCATTTTAGTTGTGGCTTTAGTTCAAACTCCTCTCCTTTAGCTCTTCAACGTGAGATCACTAAGACTACTCCAACCTCTGGTTCTCCTCTCTCTCGGCTGCAGCCAGGGTCTTCCTCTGTTTTAGCTGTTCTGCTGAAGCGTTCTGCTTCACCACCACCTGATGTGTTGAGAAATTTTCACATTAATATCTAGAATTTCAAAGCGCTTCATGTGTAAATGGTGTCAGAAACTGATAATTGTGCTCTTTTGAGCCACACCTGTTTTTGGATGCCATCCTTGGGACTAACCATCTGCATGTTCTGGTCTTTTTGTTCCCTCTTAGATTCACTTTGCTTCTTCTTCTTTGGTTGTTGTTGGAGCTGCTGCTGCTGCTGCAACCTCTGAAACTGCTCCTGAACGTTCGCCGGTGCCTGTATGGTCACCATGTTCTGGATTTGGTGGGCTTGAATTTGCCCGCCAGTTTGCTGGATCTGGATAGGAAGCTGCAGTTTGATTTGCTGAGGAACTGTACCACCCTGCTGCTGGGCCTGGGCCTGGATCTGGGCCTGGATCTGGGCTGCCACATGTGGCGGCAGGGCTGAGAGGAGCTGGACTGGCTGTTGGATGCCCGGAACAGTGATAAGCTGATGCCTGATTGGAGACTGGACCTGAAGATGAGGCTGTGCTTGAACTTGAGACTGGTTCTGAGGTTGGAACTGAACTTGGAGTTTTGCTTGGACTTGGCCATGGGATGGCACCTGAAGCTGTTGCGAGACTTGGGCATGTTGAGGTGACTGGACTGAAAACTGGGGTTGGCTTTGGACTTGAGCTTGAACGTGGGGTTGAATGTGGACTTGGGATTGCTGCGGTGCCTGAGTTTGAATCTGGTTTTGTTGCTGAAGCTGGACTTGAACCTGGGGGTGGACCTGGGTTTGGATGTGGGCTTGTGGTTGAAGCTGGGTTTGGGCCTGAGACTGGACCTGAGGCTGCGTCTGAAGCTGAGGCTGCTGTGGAGCCTGAAGTTGCGTTTGGGGCTTTGTTTGAAAGGAGGCTTGTATCTGGGGGTGGTACTGAGGCTGGACTCTCGGCCGGATCTGGGGCTGGGTTGGGGACTGGACCTGGGGCAAAGTTTTGGTTGGGGACTGAAACTGAACCTGAGGTTGAATATGAGTAAGGGTCTGCACTTGAGCTTGAGGTGATTGTTGAGTTTGCGGCTGAATTTGTGTCCTTGGCTGAAACTGAACTCGGACCTGTGGGTGGATCTGAGCTTGCGCTTGAGTCTGAATGTGTGGCACTTGCTGGACTTGACCACAAGGCTGGACCTGAACCTGTGCATGGATTTGGGTTTGAGTCTGGGGTTGAAGTTGAGAATGGGTTTGGAGCTGAGGCGTTGTGGGCATGACAGACGGGACCGGTAATCCCTTCATATGAACCTGCACTGCTGAGACGGGCGACTGGGACAGCTGCTGCATGGTTACGCCAGCGGTCTGCTGGACTTGTGCTTGAGACTGAGGCGGCAGAGACGTCTGAGGCAGAGAAGTGATGGGAGAGAGCGTGGGGCTTGATACGGGGGCAGATACAGGAACAGTTGCCAAAGTGGGCGGTTTAACCAGAGCTGCAGCCTGCTGAGCTGCCTGAACTGGAGTCTGAGCTGGAGAGGAGGCTGGAGGAGTCCAAACCTGGGGCTGAGCTGCCTTCTGTTCTATCCGAGCTGCAGCAAGAGAGAAGACAAACACGTAGTGAAGAAAAGTAAATAAACTCGTGTGGCCACAGCTGAAAGTGCAGCAGCTGGATGTCTTACCTGGCACTGAAGGTGTCGTACAAGTGGCCGTGACTGGTGTGACAACGGCATTTGCTACAGCCGCATGAAGGGGACCTGGAGCTGCAGCTTGGATTTGGGTTAAAGCTTTGGCCGGGGATGGGAGGGCAATGTTGGTCGACACAACAGCAATGACGGGAGCGGACACCGGGGCAAGGGCAGAGGTTGGAACTTGGACAGGTGAAGGAAGCGAGGCAGAAATAGGAACTTGAGCTGAATTGGTAGCAGCTGCCGTTGCAACAACTTGGGCAACTGATGTGACTGAAAAAGCAGATATAGCAGGTGTGGGAGCAGCAACTTGCATCTGTACAGGACCTGCAGTTAAGCCTGGAGTGGCAGTGATGGACTGTGGTTGGAGTTGAGACTGAGGGACAGCCTGTACTGGTGTCAGTGGGGAACCTGCAGTTGAAGGGACCGAGTTTGATGTCAGTGTGGGGACGTGGCTTTGTGGTGGGGCTGAGATGAGAACTTGTTTATGAGTTATACTTGGGCTTGCATTTTGTGGCAAGACAGCAACAGATCCTGCCACTTGGGCCTGTGTGACATTTGATGGTGGTGTGGAAGGTAAAACCTGTGTGGAATGGTGTGGCAGAACAGGAGCTGATATCTGTGACTGTGCAGGGATGGATGATGGAGCAGTGGCTGAAAACTGTGACTGCAGGGGCGCCTGGGCTGCAGTTGGTGGTGGAGAAGCCACTGGACCACTCACTTGAGTTTGAGTGGGAGCAGGAGCTGGGCTGGAGGCGCAGCTCGTCTTCTGTGGTGGGCTTGTAACATGTGTGGGGGCAGGCAAAGGGGCTGTCATTTGTGTTTGTGCTAAGGCAGAAGGAGTTGTCTGGACTTGTGCAGGGACTTGCACTTGAGTTGGAGTTGACATCTGAGTTTGAGGGATCTGAGGGGGTGGGGCGGGTTTTATTGGGGTAGGATTAGTGGGAGATGGAGATGCAGTTGAAGCTGATGAGGAGGGAGGTAACGGAGTGAAGAGGAAGCGCTGGACCTGGCCATTGGGCATGGCTGCCTGCATTAGCTGCTGACCAGGGCCAGGGATGACTGTAACACCCTGAGGGATGATCTGAAGTTGTCCCTGGGTCTGGCCTTGACCCTGTATCACCACCGTCAGACCCGGGTTTCCTCCCTGCAGGATTTCACAGAACAATAATCTTAATTTAAACTTACCCAATTACTGGCTTTTCCAATATACTGCCTTCCATTTACGTCCAAAAAAAAAAAAAAGAAGTTTTTTTTTTTTTTTTAAGGATAATAAATATTGTGAAGTTGATGCATGATTTTGTGATACAGCGCAAAAGGAGAATATTAGAAAAGGGACCCTTTACCTGCGCCCCCTGCGTCAGCTGCATAAGCTGAGCCATAGTGAGTTTTACTTGGCCCTGCTGTGGTCGCTGGGTCTGAGGTGGAGGTACAGGCGACTGTCCTGGAGCCGTAGTGGCAGCTGGTGATGCCGCAGGACCTCCTGCTCTTGGAGTTGAAGGAGAACCTGGGACAGCTGAGGATGCTTGGCCCATCTGTGTCACACCTGGTCGAGGTTGACCTGGAATTAATGAATATTAATTTTTTTTTTAAGGCTTGAAGAAAAAAAAAGGCACCAGACATTTATTGGAGAATAAAAGTGATCAGCTGAACAGAACACCTTGCTGAAGCATTGCTGAACTTCTGACCATCGTTGGTCCCACAGAGGTAGATGCCTGGCTCCCCATCGTGCCAGGCTGTGTAGTGGCCTAGAAAACAAAATCGAGAGTAAAATCATCAGAAGTCATGTAGCAAGGCATTCCCTTTTTATTTGTCTAAAGCTAATAAGGGTCTGGTGAAGGTAAAAAGACCTGCTGCTGTGTGTTTGAAGTTGAGGTTGTAGCTCTGAGGTTGATGTTCCCCGTCGTGGGATGGAGTGTGCTGTATGTCCTCAGGTTTGCAGGAGGCCCGGAAGGGAAAATGCCCAGAACTTTCTGTTGAGCTACACCTGCCAATCAGAGCAGTTACGTAAGGAGAAAAGCAAATGTGAACCAGATGCACGAGTTACAGGTCAAGGATGTGCAGAAGTGGAAAGGCATGCACTGTGAGTGGGGAACTTCCACCCAGTTCACCGGGTAACAGAAGTTCATGCAGGACGTCCAGCTGGTTTTAGAAATGCTCCACCAAACAAACAAAAATAGGAAGATACACTTCTGGCAAAAGAAACAGTTCATTGTATTGTGGAAAAAGAAGACTCAAAGGACAAAATAAACAATAGAGAAATAAATAATAATAAAATCATCACTACTGTGTTATCATCCATGCTCAGTGCAACACTTCATCAAAACGCAGATTTATGCCTTCCACATGACTCCGTCATCTATTCTGGCAAGTGTTAACTGGGAAAACTTGCCAGAATAGATGGCGCTCATGCTCCCTACCTCCTTGAGTAGAAGGCACGTTGAGCGTGACAATCTTGCCGTTAGCGGGCAGCGGTAGTTTAGGAGCGAGGACCTGGCCGGCCCCAGACGCTGAGCTGCCAGCGATCTGGCAGGTTTGCTCTGAGGTCCTGATGCTGCCTGCCACCGTGGCCACTGGGCCGTTAGAGGCTGCAAGACACACCACGCCACCTACAGTCATGTGTTCCCACAAGGCAGGACAGCTGTTGCCAGCTGTGGTGTCCACTATGAGGTTCACATCAACAGAATGGACTGATCTGATATTTCATGGTTCTAAATCCTGATGATACAGTATTGCATAGCCATATAGAGTTTATAAAAGTGAGATATTTTTTGTTTGTTTTTGAATTGAAAGTGGACATCACAGCCAATCAAATAATTTTGGCAATCATATGAATCAATGTGGAATATGGAAGAAAAATAAAGTATGAAAAGACATGCTGATGTATTGTATGGCTGGCAAACACTGGGGGAAAAAAAGGAAGAAATTGAAGTTAAAAAAAGAAAAAAAAGAAAAGGTAATGACCCCTCCTTTGCTTGTCCTCCTAACAGATGATGGATGAAAATGTTCGTAACTCCTGAATGCTCCCCATCTTCTGCCTGCTCACCTGAGCTGCTGCTGCCGTTGTTGTTGCTCTGACCCTGTTTCACCCAGGAAGCAAAAGACTGGTGGAAGTTCTTGTCTTGCTGGAATGATACTGGAGAGCCCAGTTTGGAGGCCAGGACCATCTTGGATCCAGGTGTTACTTGTCCTGTCCTCTGGACCATGGGAGATGGGATACCAGGAGTGCTGGTTGAGGTGGTCGTGGTGGTCGAGGCGGTTGTGGTGGCAATTGTGCTCAGTCTCTGCTGCTCGAAACGTTTCTACAACAGAGTTACAAGATGTTGGGTAAACAGTGTCTGAGGATCTTCAAAGCTTAAACTGCTCCACTTCTGTGCTCACACCTGCTGGGACGCCAGTCTGGCCTGCTTCAGCTGATTCTCCAAATGGGCCTTGACTTCTTCTGCCGTCTTCAGACTGCTGCCAGTTTTGGAGGAATCCGAACCCTGCGACTTCTCTCTCTCCATTCTGTAAAAGGGAAGAATAAGAAGAAAAAAGGGTGAAAATGAGAAAAATAAGCGTGACAAAAACACTAACAATAAAAATCAACATAAGAGCACAAGAAAACAGCTGTCTGTGTCTCACCTTTCTGCAAAAGCTCTGATCTCCCATAACTCCAGTTCCTCTTCTGCCACCCACGTCTCCACAGCGATGGGCCCAGTCAGTTTGGCTGGTTCGTGCTTCTTCGGCCTCAAGGCACTTGAGCGCAGGCCTTTCCGCTGGGGCGTCGGGGTTTCTGCTTATTGAAAATAAGGAAGCAGCAATAAAGTTTATAAAATGTTTCACAACTCCAACACCAGATCTTCATTACTCTGTAAAAATACAACCATCTCTTTTAAAATCATGACCCCACCTTCCGAATGGGGTTGCAAAATTTCAGGAATTTTCAAAATTAACAAAACTATCAACAGAAATGAGTAGAAATAAACTGAAAATTTGCAGGTTAGCTGGTAACAAATTATGTATGGTATTAAATTTCAACTACAGTAGCTAGTTCTCCAGCCAGTAAATCCAAACACTTTAATGTAAAACAGCCACCATCTTTTCTGCTACCAGTTTCTCATCATACAAGAACTTTGATTACAGATTTTTTTTTAATACACTCAATCTTTCCACCAAGATTATTTCATTTCTCCAGCGTCAACTGTAAATCATTGTAAATATTCCAGAATATGCAGTTCAATAAACAGTGTAAATATATTTTTAAGGCATTACACTGGTGTTTCCAGAGGCATCTTAAAAAAAAAAAAAAAAAAGGAATATTTTTTAAATTCTCCATTCTAGGTTCCCATCTAAAGTGAATGGAAAATTTATAAAAGTCTACCGTCCCTCTGCAACCCTATTTCCAACCAGCGTTTACCTTTGGGAGCGTCCCTGTTTCCGAGGGGGCAGATGATCTTCCTGATGCAGTACTCCGATCGGATGCCGTAGGGCCCCACGTCTCTTCGTTTAATGATCTCCGTGGTGATGATGTCCGTGTCTGTCGTTTCTTTAGTGAGAATCAGACATTTCTGTGAATCCTCAGTCATACAGAGTTAGGTAATCCTAAGAGCATAAACAGAAGGAAACTGGGCTTCTTTGAATCTTGAAGGCATTTTACTTCTGATTTTTGTCCAGTTCTTGTCAGGTTACTCAGGAAAAATCAAATCATATAACTACTGTTGCTTAAGTCGACTGAAATGCAGATTAATACTTGGAGGTTTCTTCAAAGACAAAGAGAGAAATGAGAAATTTCGGTGAACATTGTGTGCAGGATTTTCTCACCTTTCCGAGTGGTTCCTACAGCAGCTGAGGGCTTCACAGCCATGTCGTCCCACCTTAGGCAGGCCCACAGAAGCCTCAGCATCAAACTGACACCAGCCAGTGACCTGACAGTCTGCAGACGATACCTGAAAGGCCATCAAAGGCAGAAACATTTCCAACATTACTAAACATGCAAATATAAACACCATATTGGTGCTGTTACAGTCTAGTGGCGACATACTGTTCTCATCAATAACAAAAAAAAACTTCACACGTCACAAGATGGCACCAACTATTGTCGCTTCAGTATTTCGGTGCACTCTGTTTTGTTTGTTTGTTTACGCAAAAACTGTGTCTCATCAAGAAGGCCCAGCAGAGGATGTCCTTCCTGTGGCAGCTGAGGAAATTCAAACTGCTGAGAGATGATGGTGCAGTTCTACACAGCCATCATCAAGTCTGTCCTCATCTCCTCCATCACTGTTTGGTACACTGGCACCACCAACAGGGACGGACACAGACTGCAGCACTTTGTGCTCACTGCCGAGAAGGTTACTGGCTGCAACCTCTGACCTTTACAGGACCTGTACACCTCCAGGATCTTAGGCCGTGCACGTCGGGTTGCGGCTGACCCTTCTCACCCTGGACAGGGTTTGTTTAAGCCCCTCCCCTCAGACAGGAGACTACGGTCCATCCGGACCAGAACTTCCCGCCACAAGAACAGCTTCTTCCCCTCAGCCATCAGACTCATGAACAATAGTTAAAAGACTCATAAAACAGCCACACTATGCTTCTGCTATTGTCTACACATGTATATACTGTAGATTTTTTCCCCTTCTCCTAAATGTATTCTGAGTATTTTATTTTGATTTGTTTTGCTTATTCACATGTATTTATTTTTATTCTATTTTTACTTTACATTATTCCATGTTTTATCTGCACGTTATATCAGAGCAATTTCCTAGTCTGTAAACCTGTTTACTGGCAATGGCAATAAAGTGATTCTGATTCTAAAAAGACCTAAATGTGCTACAAACCTCCACGTGATCCCAAAGGTAGGCCGGGGTGAAGGGTATGGCCATATGTCCAGGGCTGGCTTGGCGTTGTAGTTGAAGATGGGAACTTCTCGAATGCCCGCCTTCCTGGCCATCCTTTTCAGGTCATCATTTGGCAGGACAAAGATGCTCTTCTTGCTGCTTTTGGTTACAAACTTGCGGTAGGACGGTAGCGCTGTGCCTGAGCGAGCCTTCTTGAACTTGGAGAATCTGAGGAGGCTGACGCGGTCTCGAGTGGAATAGTCCTTACTAACCGTCATAGAGCTGGCTGGTGTGGATGAGGAGACCCCCACCTTGACGTCGGTATGCTTTTTCCTCTGGGACACCGCTGCCTCTGAGCTGGACTGGGTGGTGGAAACTGTAACGGAAGAAAGTGAGCCACTTGCTGCCTGGGAAGTCCCATCAGGCTTACTGATGCGTCCAGGTGTGTCGTGAATGACGGCCTTTTGAGATTCCTTTGGGGACACGTTTGAAATCAAAGTGTTCAAACCTTCATTACTAGTGTTATTGTCTGTACTGTTGCGATTGTGGACAGATGAACTTGTCGATTCGAGCTTAATAGGCATCGGCCCGTCACTATTGGTGACCACATCACTGCTCTTCTTCAGGGATTCTTCTTCATCTCCCACATGGTTCTCTAATTTTGGGACTTTGAGGGGAGGTTGATGATCTATGGTGGGCATACTTTCTGAGAGACTGCCATTCAGCAGAGACTTCACAGGCTCTTTCTGGGTCTCTTTGGTCTCACCTTGGCCTTGACTGGTGGGGTCTGACTTGACGTCTGGATTGGCAGGTGCAGTCTTTCCATTTATCTGTGATGGACTGGCATTTCCTTGATCTAGTTTTATGCTCTCTGTGTCGTTCAGTCCACTGCTTTGCTCCATTTCATCATATCCACGTTTTTTAGCGTTCTCTCGAGCCAGCTCTGGTTTCTGCGTTATTTCACTGTTTTCAATCGTATCCGATATACAATTGCTGTTGATTTCAGGTTCTCCGTTCACTTCTTTGTGGGTACCGGCCTTGTTGCTGTTCTCATGAGCAGCTTTTTCCTCAGTGTGTTTACTAGGGCTGGCTGCAGTGGTGTCCGTGCTATCCGTCTTTGTTTTCACGTGCTCCTGGTCAAAGTCAAGCTTTTTAACAATGTGATCTTTCACTTTTAGGTTTTCCTCCGTCTCTTCTGCTTTGACAGTCGGTGTTGTAGCAGGCTGTTGTTTGTTTAATGAAGGTGCTTCGGTCTTAACCCCAGATGTGGGCTTCATAGCAGCGGTTTTGGACAAGAAAGCTGCCTGCCTCAATCGTTCTAGTCTCTGCTTCTCCTCGTAAGTGAACTGTTTTACCCGACGCTCCAAGAGTCCATCCAGTTTGGACGGTTTTACCTTCTTCTTATAAGCTGTCCGCAGCTGGAAGCCCTCACTGACGTTGACGACATCATAGAAGATTTTTGAGGCCGTAGTTTCTTCCTTCTTGGGTTGTTCAGAGATCTGGGTTTGTTCTTCAACAGATGAAGAAGAGTCTTTTCTTTCATCTTCATCTACAACATCATAAGATGACAGAAATGTAAATCCGATCACAAATACCATCAAAGAAATGCACAGATAAAAGAGAAACAGTCCAACTTTTGACGTTTACCTTTCTTTTCAGTTGAAGCAGAAATTTTCAGGGAGGAATCAACTTCCATTTTTTCCTCTTGAGTGGTTCCTTCCTGCTCTTCCTCTGCAGATGTTTCTTCCTCTTTGGTGGTCTGAGGTTTGCCTTCGTCTGCTGAGGAAGGGCTGCGAGACGACGCTGCGATGGATGCGTGCTCCTTATCGTCAGCCACCTGCTTCTCACTTTCCGTCAGCTCTTTCTGCTCTTTTGTGCAAACTGCTGCATTTTCTTTTGCCATTTTAGCTGCTGATAAGATGAAAGGGGGAAAAGAGAGAGAGAGGGGCTTATCATTATCCCTCCATCTTCTGTTCCTACTTTAGCATGTGATGAGAATATACTGATGAAAATAAAAGCAGCATCATCAGGAAAGTAACCAACCTTCCAGTTGTTGGCGGTAGTTTACATTTGTGTTTCCTGGCAGCTTCGGAACGAAACGAGGCACACGTGTCTTACTGACCCAGCTCCAGCCGCCATATCCTGTCACTCGGTACTCCTCCCCCTTCTGCTTCCACACCTTGAAATGCAAAACAATTACTTCACAAAACACTGAACCAGATCAATACACACGAATAGTAGCTCCACGTGGCCGAGTGAAGGATGCAAGGGAAAGACATCTTACCTGGTGTTTGATGGGGATGGTGTACTTCACCCATGTGGCCTGCTGCAAGATCTCCTCATCCTCAAGTTTCTTCTCTCGCTTTTTCACTTTTTCTTTCTCTTCTCGCTCCATCGAGGTCATTCGATGCAACCTAAAGCAGAATTGGAACGTGATGTGGAGCTGCTTGTGCATCTCTGTCATGTTGCAGTTAATGATTAACAAAAGAGGTAGACAGACAGCTCCTGCTCGTTTCTTCATCCTCTTACCTGGTGTGTCCAAGAGAGTCTTTCCACACAGGCAGCATCACCACCGGTTTGATGGCACACTCCAGTATAGCCAAAGCCAAAGCAAATTCCCTGGCTTTGCTGCACATCTGCACCGCTTTGTTCCAGTTTGTTCTACCAAAACCAAAAGAGATAAGCTTAAATCAATCCCTCTCGTGTTCCTGCAGGAACAGTTACCATGACTCTGATCCAAGCTCTACCTGTGTGACGCCCAGTTTGGATGCATGAAAGGTCCGGGGACGTTCGTTTCCAGCTGGATGATGGTAAGCCGCAGGGTGGAGATGGTCAGAGTTCGGGAACCGTAGATGGAACCGTTCCACTTGAACTCGGAGGTGGTGGTGGTCAGGCCGAACTTGTGAGAGAGGTGCCGTCTCTTGTCGTGGTCCTCGCGGTGCTGATGTTTGTTGAGTGCCAGGACGTTGGTGCTGTACTGGTTATGGTAGACCCTGTATTTACCCTCTTGACCCAGTTTGAACAAGTTATTTAAATTCACTGTCAGCTCCCTTTTCAAGAAGTTGAGGCGTGCAGTGTCGCTGCCAGAGAGCACAGGAGATGACTGAAACACAAGATGAGACAGAAACTGTGGCTTTAACAACCAGAGATTAGGATGGAGTGAAGGTATTGCTAGACGGATTCATTTAGGATCACTGTTATTTTTTTCAACCCATAGACACTTAAATTACAAAGTTATAATATAAATATTGCTTAATAAAAGCTTTAAGCCATTTGTCTGCCAAGCTGTCTTTTGGAGAACTTGTTTAAAATACAGACTATATAATTTTGAACTAGTAGGCCTAAAATGCTTTCATTTTTAACTTCAGTGGTGGGGCTGGCTGCTACACCAATAAAATGTTTTTATATTTGTGCAAACATACATGTGGAGTATCATAAGACCATATTTTTATAGAAATATTGTTCACTACAGAGTTGCTATTTGGTAAAACTAAAAATGACAATACAGTTATTTGGTGATGACTTTTGTTGGGATGACGGGATGAGCAGCACAAAATGTAATTTGTAAAGAATACTGCCATAACGTATTTAAACTAAGTGCTACAAAAACCTGAAATCCTTTGAGCCTGACTGAGCGGATACATCCATGCTGAGATCCATAAAAGAAAAAGTGAGAAGTGGCGTAACAAAAAAGCAGCTGCCCATGGAGACCCTGATAAACCCCGAGTATGAGCATGGCTGTGAGGTCATCAGCTCCCCACCTGCAGAACAGTGTTAGTTATGTGCACATAACTATGTTTGTCACCATTTTGCACACCCTTAAATCCTGGCTGTATGATGCACCCACACAAACACTGAATACAAAAACACTGTTAGTTGTTTGATAGTTTAGTTTAATATTTCTTCTCCTCCGCTCACTGACTCTCCTGTAAAACTGTTTGGAGCTCCAACGCTCACAATAGAAAAAAGAAAAAAAAAAAGCTAACAGGCCTCACCTCGTTGCTGCCTCTGGGTAGCTGGTTTTTCACCTCTTGTTCTGCTGCCCTCTCATTCTTCATCCTTTCGCTAGACTCCTCTGTCATTCAGAGAGCAGATGGAAACATCAATGTAACACTGCAGAATTGATCTCAAAAGCATCATGTTATCACCTGCATCCTAAATTTTACCATCTGAGAGATCAACATCTGCACCAGTGATTACCTGTCCTGTCTTGGCTGGTAAAAGATGACTGAGAGGACCTGTCAGCCAGGTCAGGGGTTTCTGGTTTCTTAAGGCTCTCAGATCCAGGAACTTGGCTGCTGTCACTAGCTGCTTCTGGCTGAGATGATGACTGCTGTAGTGGTTGATCGTGGGATGTTGCATGAGAGTCATCACAGAGTGCTGCTTCACTGGCAGACTCTGACTTCTGGTCTTCATCTAAGATTAAAAAACAAGACTGACTGCAGTTATCAGTAACCATAAGAGCACATTTTGAGAGATGAAACCGCAGGGAATTATAGCTGTTACAAGCGACAGCTGTACGTTAAGATGAAAAGCAAAAGAACAGGACACGGCATACAAGACTGAAAACAAGCCCCTGTAATACTAAATGTTCAGCATTTAGAATTACAGATGCCTTTTAGCTTCAGCACATAACAAAAATCTCTATTTCCATTTAACAAATAAACAAACACAGAGAAAGCTGCACCTCTTCTGCAAATTCAAACTAAGACTCTAGCTCTGCTTTTGCGCTGTGACAGGAGAGAGTCTTGGATATTTATCCAGTTTTTGTTGAGGAGGCAGCAGGTGGCGCTTCCAGGCAGAAAGCCCTTTGTTTGAGCAATGGGAACCCACCCAAATGTCCAGAAACTGGGATGAGAATAAGGAGCTGCTTGTAGCAGACGTGGCGTGGTCGCTGCTGCCAGGGAAGCCTTTTATCGATGTGCCAAAAAACGTGCTTTTCAAGACCAAGAGCACAAGGGACAGTTACGAAGCACAGGCCATTTAACTGTCTCCATACAGCTTTATGATAACGGCGGCGCAGAAAGGCACGGCCTGGAGTAAGGGTTGAGGTCTCGGGGGATCAGCAGGTGAAAAATATCTTTCATCCGTCTAAAGGTTTTTAACACTTGGCTTTAGTGTGCAATGGAAAAATGTTAATTTTAACAATTTTATCAGTCTCTTTAAGCAGATGCATCCACATTTTTTGGAGAAAAAACAAAAGACTAAAGCCACAAAAACAAACAAACAAACAAACAAAAAAACCTTAAAGACTTAAACGGCTTCACAGATGCAAACAATAATCTTCTGTTCATGTTCAAGTGAGAAGAGTCTATATCTCGTGTCAGAGTGAAACGTTCACGGAGGTGGATTCATCACGAGATCCTCCTCCAGAGGAGATGTAAAGTATCCAAACATGACCAGAGACAGAAACACTTATCTGACAGCAGCAAACCAAAACATTAGCAACGTATGATGGTCAAGGAAAAGGCCACAATGATCTTACATGATGTTGGTGAGACGTGTAAACCATATGAGAGAAAACAATACTGCCTCTGTTTTGGAGGCAAAAATTGCAGTCTACATGAATAAAACCTCCCCTGAACCCAAGTTAACAACAACAATGACACATCTTTCCTTCATTAAAATACAAACTCCTTCAAGAAGACACATTTTTCTGTCCCTATAAACAAACGGAAACATGGGGGTCCACTTCCTGTCAGTCTGATGAGCCTTTATATGCTAATTCTTTATGAAATTATGATCAAAAACTCAGGGGTTTGGTGCAAATCTTCAACAGAATAAGAGCTTTTGAGGTCTTCTGAATTCAGAAAGGATAGTCACACAAAAGGCAGCAAAATTAACACAGGAACAGTAGCAGAAAGATTAAGAAATTAAAAGTGTATTTAAAGCTTATCTTGAAGGTGCAGTTTTCCACAATGCAACACTCAACAAGTGAAGAAGAAAAGATAAAAATAAGATTTAGAGGAAAGAGCAGAGATAAAGAAAGATGACAGATTTTCAGCAAAGCAGCAGGTTATGAAGTGAAGGATGAGAGCTGGAGAACGGGCCAAACGTGAGACAGCTGCTGAATAAAGCGTACCAGTCGGCTGGACGTTTTCTTCCCTCCCAGAATGAGCAGCTTGTGATTTGTTGTTTGATTCAAGTGATTCTGTCTTAGATCCAGTGGTGTCCTGGGTGGCGGAGGCAGCTGACACACATCCCTCTTCTGTAGCAGGCTGGACAGTTGCAGCTGTGGTGTGACATAAAGGGCACAGAGCGCTGGCAGAGTCAGGATGGTCACATTGTGTAATCAGAACATCAAGTAGAGATAAAGCAAACTGTCTCAATACTGCTGATACAGTTTCACCAGGCAGCATTACAAGCATCCAAATGTGAGCAAAGTGCACAAATGTGAGCAACAGACGCAGCAGTGTTAAGCTTTCCCAAAAACATTTTTACCTTGTGAACCAGTGTCTTCCACCGGCTCAAAATCCTTTGTCTTGTCACGCTGCGACGAGAGCTCAGCGTTGTCCTCAGCTAGATTTACAGAGCTGCTTTCGGCTTCCTGCTTTGCCTCCTCTGCCTGCCTGTTTGCTTCCAGCACCTCTCGCCTGACCTTCAAACGCTCTGTGACTACATCTGCAAACAGAAAAATGCAATCCATTTCAAACACGAAAGCCCACAATTACATCCCTGTGGAGCACCTTAAAAGACAATGCATAAAAAAAAGGTGAAGGGACAATTATGTAATGAGCTGAAGATTATTATAGAGTTATTTGTCCAGAAATGTTCTGAAATTGTATAAAAGTTGTAATGAAATCAATTAAAGTATTACAGCTTCTTAAAGTCAGAAGTAACATTTAAAAAGTCCCTGTTTTATCCGTCAATCACAGACTTATGAACTCAAATCTAAATAGCTGACAAGGCTGCGATTTAACAAGGTGACTGCTGTCTTTTTTTTTTTTTTTAAATGACTAACAATGCTTAAAGTAGCTGAGAAGCTTTCTTTTAGCCCTGAAAACATCATTACATCCTTCCAGTGTGTTCTTATGATAAAATATTTAAGTTTTAGATGGTTAAGTAATAAGTAACATACTAAGATGTAGGTATAACCTACCATGGAGTAACATAGAAGAGCTAACATCACATCTAATACTCAGTTAACCATGCCCAATAAAATTATTGTTCTTCCTCAGATGTTCAAAACCTCAGGAGGATGGTGGTTTATAACAACAGTTTTCTCTGGGACACAAACAACTGTCTCCACCAGATAACCTGAAGAAAAACAGGGTGCAGATCTGTGCAGCTGCAGGCCTCTAAACAATGAAAATACCAGCAAACCCATAAATCTTACTCTACCAAGACTAGCCTTAAAAAAAAAAAAAAAAAAAAGCATATTCTTATATTTCAGACTGCAGCGTATCCAATCAAAACCTCTGGCTTCACACAACCCCACAGACACATCCATAATAAGACACAGCATCTTGTTATCTCCTCAAAAAACAGGAAATACGGCTGTTTGGTGATGTGCAGGAGCATTCTGACACAAAAACTGACAGCTGCTGCAGCCTGCCAGACAGAAACTTGCTGGCTAAATATTGAAAAAGTCTTGAAAGCACCTGTGCCTCCTCAGAGGAAGACTGAGGGGGAAAACAGCTTCTAGGTGTGTGAGTGAATGTAAAGCAGGAAGATAAGGCAACAATCTACTGTGTTTAGTGTAAAATAATGCTACTTGAGGGGGATGGAATGGGTCAGAATTTAAACAGATATACACAGACACCGCACAGGTTGAGACACACATGCTCGAGTCTTCAAAGACCAAAGAAATGATTTCCCCACATGAAGCAGAATAAGTTTACGTCTACTTAGGTGCACAGGGGGAGCAGGTCAAATCTGTACCATTGAGAGCAGTGAGGTAGGCTTTATTGGTTCCACGAGCTTTGTTGGTAAGGTCGTCTGTGATGTCCATGTGGGCTTGCACTTCCTCCTTCATCTCCTCCAGGGTGGCGTGGAGGTCCATCTCCCAGTATTCCTTATCCAGAGACTCCATGAGCTCCTCCAGCTGGGCCTTGGTGCTGTAGTACCAGATCTTTTTCTTCTCGTGCTCCCCATCTTCCTCACTGGAGACAGAGAACAGAATAGGTTCACAGGCGGTTCAAGATGTTCCTTGAACTCCAGACTATATCCTCCAAAATCACCACAACTATATAATCACAAGCCTTGAGTACAATAATACAACTGGTGTCTAGGATAGGTTAACCTGGGACAAGATTACTCGTCTACTCTTCATGTACATCAGTTCACCTTACGTTTCTCTTCCCCTCCCAAATCAGAACAATTAAAGGCTTCTCTCTGATAGTGTTTCACTGCAAGATCAATTCCAGCCCTGGTGAAAAGAAAATGCCCAAACACAACATAATTTAGGGATGGAGAGGGACTCAGGAGAAGCATATGTGCCAATGAAGATAAAAGGCCTGGGTGCAGAGATTGACAAACAAATGACTTGATTCCCGGGAGCTTGTTGCATTCTGCATCCCAAGAAGATGACCTACAGCTTTACTTTCCACTAGGTTTACATTTTAGGAAGGGCAGCCACGTACAGAGCAGAAACAAATGCAATACTGTGAGATTCAGTTTTTTTAGTGTTCGAAACAGATTTAGTTGAGGATATGACTGAAATCACTTAATTCATCAACAACAGCAAAATGCGATGCATTAAATGTATGCAGTTACGTCATGTTCTTGTGTTTAACCGGTTTGTTTTTTTACTTTTGATTCTCGTTTAATCCACATTAAGCTGTTGTGAATCTTTGTCGGCAGGATGTGAAAGGTAACCGCTGAAGCGGAAATGCAGTGAGGGTCCTCACTTACACAATGATCCTTCGAATAAGGAACCAGTATTTCCTCTGGTGGCGGTCATATCCGATGGGCTCCTGACGGACGTAGGGTCTATTTTTCTGCGCCTCGGTCACACAGTCTGTGACTCCAGGCACCTTATGTGCCACACAAATTTCACACTGCCACTCCCCTTCAGGAACAGCCTCTAATGGTGGTTTCACACACTCTAGGTGATAAACCGCCGAGCAAGTCTCGCAGCACAACAGGTCACCGAGGCGGTGGCACACACGGCAGTGGTCGTCATACTGCATGCTGCCGTCAGACATGAGCTCCTCACGAGCAATGTTAGTCGTGAGGAACTGATCCACCAAGAATTGCAGCACCTTGATCTTGCTTTCAAGGGGACTGTAGGGATATTCATCCATCTCCAGGTATGGCAAAACATGATGGTATTCCCTGTCACTCTCACAGTAAGCCCGCAACACCTCAGGCCATGTCATGCCATCAATAAAGTACAAAGTGGAATTGACACTGTCTTTAAGGTCTGCAGGGCCGAAGGTAGTGTTAGAGGTGTCCTCCTCACGTAGGATGGCCTTCAAAAGAGAACTATGGGTCTCTGCTATTAACGTGCATTGTTCCTGGCCGACCAATGCTGCGCAGAAGTCCTCGAACCGGAAGGGAGAAAGACGTAGCACCACGCTAAAGTTCCTTAACACCTCATAGATGGAGGTGGCATTGAGCAGCTCTTCATTAGGCACCATGATGTCTTCAGAGGTGTCGGGAAGTTCAAGAGGTGGAATCTCCTTTTCCTCAAGAATGGGAGTACGAGGTCGTGGAGTTCGTCCTTTTTTCTTCCCTATGGGAAAGAAAAAACGTGAATCACAATTAGAGCCCAAAGTAAACAACAACACAGATATTATAAAGTTAAGCTTTTAAATTCACCAATAAGAACATTGCTATGAGGCATCAGGCAGCACTTTTACTGATGTATTACCATTTATTTGATTTTTTTTTTCAAATATTCATAAGCCAATACCTTGCAGTATGCACTAAATAACGTGCAAAAACAATGTAAATGCCAAATGAACACTTATCTGTGTGTTATATTTAATTTAACATCAGATAACTGCCGTTATTACCACCTAAATGAGGCTAAATGAGTTAGCAGCATCTTCCTGCATCCGGCAAAACTAGCCGTCATGATGGCCATTAATGTCATTTTTGGTCAAACTTTTAATTTAAACCGCTTAAGCACCATAGAGGCATTCACTCTGGCTACCTTTAAGAGTCCTGACTTTGTAAAAATACTTATTTAGACTAAAGAAAACCTAACTATTAAAAATGATAGATGTGCTAACCAAGCTAAGTGAGCTAATAGTCTTTTTCGTTCTCGTCATAATTATGTTTACAAAATAGTCTAAAATTTCATATATTCACTTATAAATAAAATTTATGTAAGATGAAAGGCCGACTTAATCATTTTTAAAATATATTTTTTAAAACTGGCAGCATTGAGCTAATTTTAGTTGCTAACGTTAGCAGGCTAGAAGCTAAGTTTTTATGACGTGATTATTCACGACTACAAATGTTTCGCTGTCGTTTTATGAAAATGTGTGAATTACTAAAGGACGTATGACACCAAGCTGGATTAGTGATACGGAGACTTCTGAGATACACCTGCTGTAGCTTTACTGAGCGGACTGTGGCCTGTTTTCATACAAGTGTGGATTCTCCATTTTGGACAATAACATTAATGCTTCCTGCTCAGCTCATAAATGAGAAAACTGAGCGTTTTCAAGACACATGTGCTGCAACGTTGAGACCACGTTGTCTCCAGGGCATGATCACCGATCATAATGTTCAATTACCGGGAGTGCTGGCGCGTGTGCTCTGACTCCGAAAGCTACTCTCCGTGCAGTAGCTGGCATCATCCTCTTCCTCGTCCAGGACATCATCTTCAAGGCAATCGGATTCCTCTTTGAGGGCCTCATCCTCTTCAAATTGAGGTTCCTCCTCAACGAACTCTTCCTCCTCCGACCTCAGACTCACAGCATCGTCCTCTTCGTCGCTCTCGTGGTCATCGTACACCACAGCTTTGGACACAGCCGACCGCCTTCCTCCGCGACCCCCTCTGCCTCCTCTGCCACCACCGCCGCCTCTACCTCGTCCCCTGCCCCGTGTTGACGTTACAGATCCCGCTTTCCTCTTTCTGGTCGACTTCGGGGTCTCCCTTGTCGGGCTGTCGGCGTCCTCATCCCCGCTGTCCCTAAACTTGGGCTTTAGGTTCCTCCTGGGTCGCAAGCCTCGAGTCGTAGCTGGTGATGGCTCCTCGGTGTGTAGCGGTTTGGGCGGCCTGCCCCTTTTCCCTCTCATGTTAGGCGAAATCTATTATTTTACAGTCCCGATTTTTGCGTGTACCATACATACACGAATGCAAACAAAAGCCGAACTTCTACAAAGCTGAACCGGCGAAGATTCAAACGGCGCAGTAACCCGGTGGAGCCCCTGTGTCTTTTCGGGCATAAAAGCTCAAAACGTTAGCCCGGCGTCCCGTTCTGGTTTACCAACAGCCGCCATTTTTCTTCTCAGCTTCTCTGGCTGAACAAACAGCAGGCCCTAACTGGAGGAGTCACGTGGTATCAGCTCCCAGCTCTCTGGCAACAATGACTGAATTAACCAGTACTTTAAAATACTCTCATGCTTCCAACTCAAAGTTTGTTCAACATAACCATAGAAGTTGCAGGTTTTATAAATAAAACGTTGGATCACCCTCTCTTTTTTCTTAAACCTGACCTATAAACAATATATATGAGTGCATCGACGTGTATTGAATATGATGAGGCATGATACATCGATATACCCAGGCCACAATATTGTTAAGCATAAACCAATATAGTAATAAAATTATTAATTCTTAGTCATTAGTGCTATTTGAGGGAGTAGTGGATATAGCTAAGGGGCTACTCGTTCAGCCAGTGTTGATGTAAGTTGAAGATAGGTATTTATTTCTGTGTATTAACCCATTAGATAACGAGAGACAAAGTTGATGTGGTCGTGTATATTCTAAAATAATACAATTATAAAGATGGCTAATATCCGACTGGTTCTACATTGAAAAATAATTGTCTGCTAGCTTTTTACAGTCAAGTTGTCGTGGCCGAGTGGTTAAGGCGATGGACTAGAAATCCATTGGGGTCTCCCCGCGCAGGTTCGAATCCTGCCGACAACGTACTACTTTTTTGTTTTCTACCGGTTTTCATATTATAAATTGTTATTTATGCAAAATGGCATTTAACAAAATTCTGCCGTTTTTACATTAAATAATGTCAGGAGAGAAGCTTCTCAATCATAGTATTAGCCAATCTTAATAATCAATCAAAATAATGAAATAGCTGCACAAAACTGTCAAGCTGCATAAAATGCTTATGCGATGAAATAAAAAGACAACCTATTTGTATCTAACACTTACTTTTGAAACTATTAATGACGAATAAAGGCACGCGAAAGTTAACACTTCGTATGTAACATTTGTTCAGTTTTGTACATTACTTAAATAAAACCTGGGAGCTTCTTTGATCAAGGGTTAAATACTCAGAAAAGACATATAAAGGTTATTTTACTTCCTTAATTAGAACAGAGATCAGTCACGTGGTCATCTTTATCATACTGTGAGTCATATCATCACATATATCATACTATGAATGACCAGTTTTTACATTTTACAGTTACTTACTATTTTATTTACATAAGCTAGTATAGATCCTAAAACAATTTCAATTAGTATTCATTTTTCTTTTAAATAATTTTAACGACTGAACACTAAATCAACATTGCTGCAAAGTAGAATATATACGTATATAAATTAAATATTTTTACTTTTCCTGCTATTTCCTGCTTTTCTTATTATGGAATAAATAGTGTCTTCAGAGAGTGACTCTATTTATTTTACCCCTCATATAAGACAGACAAGAGACCATCTATATTAATAACGTGACCACATACCGTGGAAAGTTTCTGTCAGTATATCAGTGGAAGATAATCAATGTGAGGAAGCAGCCAGTAGGTGGCAGTAATACACTAATAATGATTGAGTCACGCTGACCTTCGTCTGGAAACAGTTTGAAATATTTATACGGACGTTTCAAAATCAGCTCATAGTTGAGATTTAATGTCAGAGAGTGAAATGATTTAACAGGATGAATCCTGCCTTTGCCAGAAGAATGTTTTGGCATCTCTATAAAGTCTTGGCAGCAGCAATGACATGCTGGCACTCACAATAAACCAGTGCTTGCAATTTATATGGCTGAACAAGATAAACTACAAGACAGAAAATTGTGGGGGTATTGCGTCTTGTGTTCAGTGTGAAGCCACCTAAGTTGACCCTGGACTCATCCCTGCGCGCCATCACGGATGTGTCTGAGCTCATTTTATGTACCTGTTCTGCCGGTGGGGAGAGGAGTGGAAAGTCTCAACCTTTGCGTGCCAGATAAATGCATGCATTCATGCAGCTAAAACAACTGATCTGATATCTTTATTGCGTATCAGACTCCTACACAGACGTCCCTATTGTTTGCATGGGTTCGTGATTTACCTTCATCCCAGTGGCAGACGCTCACTCGGCCTTTAACAAGTACAGTGGTAACTCGGTAAACATAAACCAAAAGAAGAAAAAAGGAAACTACCCCATCATACAGAATCGTCTGGTCCTCACTGGGTTGTAAAATAAGGGAAATACAACCTTGGTTGAACAACAGTGCACGCTATAATACATGTTTGTTAGTGTGAAGTGTTCAGGTGAGCATTAACACAATGTCACAGAGGAAAGACATCAGCAATGATCCTGAGGAAGCAGCTGTTGCAGGGTCCATTAACCAACAATCTGATGCTGATCATTCTACAGGTAAAATGCTATTCAGGGCGGTGCTCAAACATCCCATCAATGATGTCAGATTCATCAGAAATCAAATGCTAAAGTTGTACATGTCAGGACAAAAAGAAGAAGACGGAACAAATACGGATTACTGTGAAGAGTAACCAGAAGGAACATCCTCTCTTCTAAAAAGGTCATGACGGCACAATCTAGGCTTGAAAAAAAGCTTTTAAAAAGTTGCACAATCATATGACTTCTGGGACTGTTTTGTGTGGACAGATGAGACCAAAGTGGAGATGCACAGCACCATATAAGGTGAAAAAAATAAAAAATAAAAAGGCAGAATGTCAGCAGAAAGAACTCATCCCAACTGTCAAGCATAGGCTTGCTTTGCAGCCAATTGGGCCCATCATGAAAGAATCAAGGACCAGTCAAGGTCCAGACCTCAACCTGGTTGAACTAAATCAAAGAAGCGTAGTCAAATATGATGCTGATGACGCTAGAAAACAATTAATTTGACTTTTTTCTGCAAAAGGTTGTTCTGCAACTACTGAATCATAGAGTATATTTTTCACGCGCTGCTTTGGCTCAGTATTTGTTGTAACATGTCATCTAGCTCATCCTGAGGTTCTGTCGATGTAATTTAACACCTAGATGTTTTTCCTTCTTTTTTTATGTCCTGATACATAACGTCACATAATTGAAAGAGGCCACACTTCCTTTTGCAGATGACATTTTTATAAATAACTTTAGACATGTAAAACAGCCCCGTGGTAACTGCATAAAAAACAAAGCATGCTTTGGAAAGATTTGACATTTCTGAAGCTCTTTTTGGTCATTCTGCACGTGTTTATTGTCCCAGCTCTAGTTTTAGTCATCTTGCTCCTCTGTGTAATTGTTTTCAGTGTAGATTCTTAATGTCTTTACAGTAATTTCATGTCTTATTAGTGATCGTTTCAGTTTCCGACGGCCCACTCTTAAAAAAGACCAAGAATATTTTTGACTTTGGTACTGGGACCACTACGGCGGGCCCCTCCAGACCTCAGGAAGTGCATCAGGTCCCGACTCTGGTAGCAGTCGCTGAATTTGACTTTTTACATCATTATTTGGAGCTGTAAATGTCCCATGATGCGACATCAAATCCTCCCCTCCACTACATCTCTCTCTCATCCTGAAACTAGATTTCTTTTTCATGCCAGCCCACACACTTGGTCCATGAGAACCACGGCCAATGCACGTGGGCATCTCAGCCCAACTGAAACTAAAACTGTGCTGCTGAGGAAGTGGCGGGACACTAGAGTTCACACACACCGAAAGTAATCCCTTCAGCTCTGAACGAAATGTAGTCCTCAATTGTAAATCCTCAAATCATCTTAAAATGCCTTAACCGAGCGGAGCTTTTAAAGCGGACATTATCGAGGATGACTTGTGCAGCAGGGCCATATGGCCAACAGCCTCCTCAGGCTCGAGAGGAAAAATCCCTGCGGCAGAGTCTGTCCTCACTTTACAGAGGGCATGCCGACACTCAATAGCTCATTGCTGGATGTTGTTTGCTGCAATGGTTTTTTTCTTCTTCGTTCTTTTAATAACTAATGCAGAATAAAACTTCATCTGAATCACAGAGGCCACAGTGTGAGTTCTGCAGCCAGCCTGCTAGGTTACTGGTAAAAATCAAAGATGAATAAATGCACTGGAGCAGGACGATGCGTTTCAGGCCACGGACACACCGGATGATTCCAGATTAGATCTTCAAAGGGGACAGAGACGTAACGGGGTCGGGTTAAGGCGCTCTGTGACAGAAATGAAGGCGGAGGGGAGCCAGATTGAAGCGCAGAGCTTAAGTGGCTCCCAGTCAAAATGTGGAGCGCAGAGTGCACTAGAGCATCGCTAACGTGCTATTAAACATCTCGCCCGGCTGCAGGAGAGTGATGCAGCACTCTGCTGCAGGCCAAGCTGCATCCCCCAGAATACGGCTGAAGTTCTGCTGAACGGCCGAGGTTCTTGACCAACTCCAATGATGAGTGTAAGTCCTCCATCACCATCAAGGTGATCACCAGGGTGTACGTCTTCACCTCAACCACAATCTCAGGTTCTCAGGCACAATCTCATCACACCTGAGTGATGGAGCCCTTTCTCTAGATAGTGAGACTACAGTTCAATTAATAAAAAAAAAAAAAAAAAAAAAAAAAAAAGACCACAACACACATTTTTAATAATTGCATTTTATTAATTGAAAACAAAACCCAAAAAAAAAAATGCAAATAAAAAAGGGCAAAAACAAAACAGTATCATTAGGTAAGACGAGGCGAAAGACAAAGAAGAGTTCCATGTTGGTGAGACCAAAGGTGATGTGGGTGGATGTGGGAGGAGTGAGGGGGGTGTGGGTTGCTGGATGCGACATCTTTGATAATTTACACTGGTTTTCCTACTGCAGGACTGGCGGGCCTGGGAAAGGGAGGAGGGCTCAAAGTAGCAGGTCGGAGACACTGAAACACCAGAGAGAAAGGCACTATCCAGAGAGAACAAGAACCCAAAAAAAAAAAAAAAAAGACACAAACACGGTAAACACACACTGGACCAGACCGAAAAAGAAAATCTGACCAAAAAAAAAAAGTAAGAAAAGAAGAAAGTGCTTGACACACACCACAATGGATAAAAGAAAAAAAAAAACCCCTATTACGTAACTTCTCCTGATCTCTCAGCTTTTAGCATAAAAGACAATCTCTCAGTTTTGTGAACTGTTAATCTGTGCCAGCTGCAGATCTGGACCGGTGCCGAGTATAAAGCGTGATTATCCAAACTCTGCCCCGTTGCTTCGTGCAGGTACAACAAGGAGGAGAGTGTCCGTTTGCATGCATGTAATGATCGTGGTTGAGCACAAATGTTAACTACCTGTACATATCCTCACATATCCTCTGTGGAAGTGAATACTGACGACATTACTATTTCAGCATCTTTTTATTTTTAAATCCCTTGCGTGGTTGTGTGGTTCAGTTCTCTGACGGCGCTTCCCTCATGTTTGTCTACAGCTACATTCACTGCCAAAATAAAACGGCTGCAATAAATAAATTGGCTTCTAACAGGTAGCTGTCCTAAAAAAAAGGTTTCTGCAGCATTCACGGCTCTTCTTGCTGGTCAACTTTAACTTCTTGCCTGGTTCCTTCAGAGAACTGAGTGGACTTCTCGTTAAAGACAAGTCAAACTTTGTCAAAATGGAACTTGTGATGCCTTAAATGTCACGCTGTTTTATCTGAGACATCAGATAGATTTAGAAAAAAAAAAAAAAAAAAAAAAGGACAAAAACTTGACTGAATCATCACATTCTAGAGCTACAAGGTCTTACCCAGACTAACAGAAGATTTTACATAATTTACAAATGGAAAACAATTTGTGATGTGAGGTAAAACAAACAAACATACAAATATATAATATATATTCTTAAAAAATGGATTCTCTCTATACTTGATTCATTTATACAGCCGAGGGCTGATGCCCAAGGCTCACAAACCAATGGTCTTAAACATGGAAACTTGCTGTACTCATGATGGCATCGCTTCTCTTCTCTTTTTTTTTTTTTGTTTGCACATTTTTTTTTTAAAACAATTTATTCTTTTTATATATATTTTTTCTTTAAAACTGAGTTAGGATTTCTTGGTAGGGAATTCATTAAAGTGATTAAAACATCATGCTGCAAAGAAAGAAAAACAAAATAAAGGCAGAATGTTAAGAAGTTGAGACAGAAGCAGCTGTGGGAGCGCTAAATCATTTGGTTATCTTCACGGTTGGTGCACTACGCTTTAGTTTCTCTGCATTTAGATTTCCCTCAAACACAGTTCAGTCCTCAGTGAGGCGCTCAATACGGAGGTGAACATTCTCAGCGCGAATCAAAGTTGATTTTGCTCAGTTGCCACCCACAAAGCGACGCCTACGACGGCACTACTCCTGTTTTCTCTCTCTCTCTCTCTTTCAGTTGTTTGCGTTCTTCCTGTTACTGTGGGATGGCCAAGAAAGGTGGAGGGGTGGTTGAGGGTTGGGTGTGGGGAAGGGGTGATGAGATCAAGAACATTGATGGTAATGGTGGTGGTGATGGATGCTGCTGTGGTAGCGGTTTACATGGTCTGAGTGTTTACATGTTCCGGTTAACAGGCGTGACGTAGTTGCGGGGGAACATGCCCGTTTGGCCGTGGCAGCCTCCTTTCCACCAGTTTGGGTCAGAGTTATCCAGGACTTGGATGAAGTCGCCGCGTCTGAAGCCCAGCTCTCCTTCCTCTTGGGGGTCGAAGTCAAATAGAGCTTGCACGTATGTAGGATGCTGAGAAACCAAAAGATGGAGAAAGCCGTTACAAGACGTGGAGGGAGTAGAAGATAACCACGACAATTCTCTCTAAGCATTACCACGACGTTAAGGAGAAAACACGGTTTACTTTAACGTTCTCCAAAAGTTCAAACCAGGCTCCAACAGTAGGACAGGGTGTAATGTTTATGATTATAATGAATCGTGTTTATTTTGTGGGAGGTTTTCAATACTGAAAAAAAAGTCTGAAAACAGTGTAAAACTCCCCACTACAACCGACAAAATGACACTGCCCTGTAAAATAATACTTGAAACGAATGAAATGAATCATTTATGACAGAGTTTATCATGAAACACACATATAAACCCATCTTGTTGCCGCGCAACAAAGCCCGTCCATTTCATCTGTAACGGCAGCTTTAAAACTGTCAGATTAACGCACAACTGCATCACACGTGTTTGGAAGGTAAACGGCCATGAATATTTCACATCTGGATTTAGAACAGTTCAGCCATTGTTTTTATTAAATTATCTACCAAAGTAAAGAGTAAAACTATGCAAGCATGCTAGCTTCTGTGTTTTTGCAGCTTGTGGTATGCAGAGGGCGTGACTCTGAATGATTTCTGCCAGAGGTGAACCTAGATGTTAAATATAAGAACTTTAACCGTAGTCAGGTTACCTGCCGATGCAGCTGCATTTATAAAAACATACAACTTTGACGGTGGATTTCTCCCTGATCATTTTAAAGCCTTTCCTGCCATCTTCAGGTTGCGTCTTACCTGGGGGACCTGCTCTATGTCTCGCAGAAAGATTTGCTGATTACGGGACACCGAGGTGGTGCGGTGGTAGTCCACCAACTCGTTGAGGGAGTTAAACTTGACCACCCACAGGAAATATTTCCCAGCCCCATCACGAAGAACTTTGAAGTGCTGGACATCATTTCCAAACCTGGAGAATGTCAGAGAAGTAAAACTATGAGCAAGGACATAAACTTGATTGTGGAAAACGAACAAACTGCAGTTATGCAATAAGTGTGTCTCTGAGAGTCCAGCGAGCATACTGCGACGGGCATGTTAGACAAGGTCAGTGAGTGGGATTAGAACCGCCCAGAGAGAAGTTAAGATCCAAATCTGGACGCCAACTTTACATGTACCCGACAGTGTTTCCAGAAAGATCAAACAAAATAGTGGAAAAATGCTGGGCATCACCGCAACTACACCAGAATAAGGAAATGACTTTGACAATGACTCAAAAAGGTCAAGGCATGAACATTTTTAAACCTGATCAGTTGCGAGGAAACCCTGTATAATAAGTTGATGTTAAACTACAGTACAAGTATGACTCATAATTTCCTTGTGAGCAAAGTTTGAGAGGTGGTACTCACTTGACAGAGAGGGAGAAGTCCCCAGGTGCACTCTCACTCTCTCTGATGAGGAAAGCCCCATCATGCCTCTGTTTGTTTAGCATTTCCTCTGCTTTGGCACGAGGAATCTTCCCAAAGAACCATCTGCAGAAACAGAAAAAGCAGCACCGTGAGCAAGGTCACAAAGGTGACAAAGAGGATCCTCAACTGGAGCACAAAAGGTTTATATCACACAGACGTACATACACTCGACAACTGCAACTATGAGGCCGGAGAGGAAACTGGAGGGGAGACGACCAGCGTTTACACACTTCCTACAAATATCCTGTATCCTGCTGGCCAACAGGTGTCAACTGAGTAGACAACACTGCTTATCTCGATCTAAAACACTGTCCAAAAGAGAGTCAATGAGCTTCATTATACGTTGAGCTAAATACACTACAACTCATTTACACTTGTCCGCTCCCATAAAAAAAATCCTCATAAAAGCATGCATTATGAATAGACCAGGAAGTGTTGGAAAAAGTTAAATAAGCACCAACCTGTCCTGTGAAGCTACAGTCTATCCATGCAGTCGGAGCAGATGAGTCACGATCTATTCTAATGTTAAGACCAGCTGCAAATATATATATTCACTTTTCAGTTTTCCATATTCACACTGAAAAACCTTTATGCTACAAAGCTACAAACCGCGCAGAAATGAAAATAAATTTACCATGAGGTTTAAAACGGGCAACCTCTCAGTTTCTTTGCATTTATTTTTAGTTGATACTCTATAAAACTGTTACAAACACCCAAGGAACTGGGTAAGTAAGAGACAAAGCAAGCAAAAGCTTTTCACATGTTTAAATCATTTAAAAGTACAGCCAGTCAAAGGACGCCATCTTGGCTCCTTTACACATTGGTAAAAATCAATAATGAAATGGCCAACTCTTAATCCACTTTGTATCTGTGCTTGGCAGGACACCAAGTCCACACAGCAAATCTCTTTTCCTACGTGATAGAAGTGATAGCAGAGGATTTAATGGAGTCCAGGAAACAAGCGGAACGACTGGCATGACGATGAGCAGCGTACACATGCACACCTGTTGTCACGAGCACTTGAAAACACGCGAGCTGATCCACAGCTCTTCTTAGATTGTTACACGGTTGCAAACCATAATCACTGCAGAGCGGGGGCAAAGACACGCGTCCAAACAGAAGTGAGTGATGTGGCGTCGGCCCGCCGTGCAGAGATGCTGCGTGTGTGGGTGCCTGGTATTCCGGCAGCACAATCCCCACACAAAGAGAAAACTCCAGACATGTCGCTGCTGTGTGAATAGTTTTACAGTTTACAATGAAAACACATCCTACCGAGAGACAAAACAATGAAAGTCAATTCCCTAAGGTGACGTTACATGTGCCTTTGTTGAAGCTCCAGTTACCGCAACAATGCGCTTTATGGTCCAACTCTGTAAATAATTTAGTCTTCCCGGCGTGTTGTAAGAGAAGTTGGACAGAATCATCCCATTTCAAGAGATCTTATTAATGGGGAAGTATTAAAAGTATAAGCTGGGATGAAAACTCAACAGTTTCTGTGAAACATAGTTTCACTTTAAAAAGGTCCAAAATGAAGTAAAAATAGCCATCAACCAGCTGCAAGATGTACTTTTTTCTGAAAAGTTACTCAGCCAGGGTGAACACAAACTATCAAAGTTTTCTAAATGTGGACTAAAGGGTCCCTTATGTTAGATAAACAACAAAAAAACAGGTTTGAATGCATATAATGTTGCCTTCCATGGTTTCGCTGAGGTCTGAATTGATAAAGTCATCATCTTTTGTGTCAAAATTCTAGGTGCAGCAGATATCCTGTAGTTTTTTTTTTTTTTAAATTAATTCTAAAGAGGTGAATGAAAACGGTAAACCCCTGATAAAAAAACAAGTAAACAAACCTTTAACGTTAATATAATTTAGGTAACAACACAAAAGCCTATTTTCACAACAGTAAACATACTCAAATGTAACTTTAGTATGTTTTGTGTTGAATAGTGGATAAAATGATGTTTACAGGCTGAGGTTGATCTCCTTTAGTCCACATCGACAGAAATGTAAGCAAAGAAGGTGTAGATTTTTAAGAAGTAGTGAAATGTCTTTGTTTTAATGGAAAGAGGAAGCTCTAATCTGGCGTCATCGTTTCCAGTCGTTCCCCTCAATGCTGCCAAACATGAGTTTGCATATTGACTAGTGGCGGTATTAAACGCAAGTCAACGAACACTACATGGTGTTTTATAGATGGTCAACAAGAAAAAAAGTGATACAACTGGGTTCAGGTAAACTTTGATCATTCATACATAATTAAAAAAAAAAAAAGATGGGTGCTCCTGTAACTCTTGCATAAATCATGATAATAATACTACTAATAAAAAAAATAGTTAAGGCCAATACAAACACACCCCTTCTTCAAAAACAGAGCTGAAAGTGATTTCATCGAGCCAATGATGCATGGAGGTCAATATTCAATTAAAGTGAGTGGGCCTGAGCGCATTAATGAAGAGAGCTAATCTGGAGATCCAAGTGTGGGTCCACAGGGAATGTTCTCCAAGGATCCTGCCAAGGTTCCACACATGAACTATACAGTACCACACACACACACACACACACACACACACACACACA
>JAOWBL010000023.1:13704877-13722425 GCA_028564865.1 Zenarchopterus dispar
AATGCTCTGCAGTCTGTGTCTGTCTCTGGTGGTGGCGCCAGTGTACCAAACGGTGATGGAGGAGGTGAGGATGGACTTGATGATGGATGTGTAGAACTGCACCATCATCTCCGTTGGCAGTTTAGTTTCCTCAGCTGCCGCAGGAAGAATATCCTCTGTTGGGCCTTCTTGATGAGGGAGCTGATGGTCTACGCCCACTGAAGGTCCTGTGTGATGGTGATACCCAGGAAACGGAAGGAGTCCACAATGGAGATGGGGAGATCCAGGAAGGCAAGGGATCCCCCGGTGGGGCTGAGACTTTCCACTATCATCTCCACTGTCTTCTGGGTGTCGAGCTGCAGATTGTTGCAGGTGCACCAGGAGTCTGTAGGCAGACTCATCTCTGATCTCCATCTGAGATGAGCCCAGTGAGGGTGGTGTCGTCTGCAAACTTGATCAGTTTCACAGACTGATGGCTGGAGGTGCAGCAGTTGGTGTACAGGCTGAAGAGCAGAGGTGAAAGTACACAGCCCTGAGGAGAGCCGGTGCTGATGGTCCGAGTCTCCGAGACGTTCTTCCTCAGGCGTACATACTGCCTTTGATCTGTCAGGAAGTCGGTGATCCACCTGCAGATGGAGTCGGGCTCTTTGAGCTGAGAGAGCTTGTCTTGGAGCAGAGCTGGCCGGATGGTGTTAAACGCAGAACTGAAGTCCACAAACAGGATCCTGGCGCAGGTTCCCAGGAGTTAGACAGGAGTTAGCTCATCAGCGCAGTGTCTCAGGGTGGATGGGGAGACACCATCCGGCCCAGGAGCCTTGCGGGGGTTCAGCTTGCTGAAGAGATTGTGTACATCCTGGTCCTGGACAGAGAGGGGAGTGGGGGGAGAGGGGAATGATTTATTTTTTTGTGGACGTCTTAATATCAAATTCAAATTGAGATTGTGCATGGCATTTGATATACTTACATATTTCCTATGTTATATTGTGAAGAAGACAGATTTCTCAGACTTACAAATCATTGCATTCTGTTTTTATTTTCCCAGCATTTCAGCATTTTTTGAATTAGGTTTTTATTTGAACTCAACTATAATGAACTGGACATAATTATATTGAATCAGAAAACACTGGATGACCAGAAATGACTTAAAATGCAGTTGAGTTATTGGACTGAATTGTATGCAGTTTGCCCTGAGCCGACCTTTGTTGTCAAATGTTTTGTGACAAGCAGTGACAGTTTCTCAAATCACATAAGCTGCAGTCTCAAGTGGTGATCCTGTGAGAAAGCTCCATGTGAAATTGAAGGGGAACATATCCGTCACCAGAACTCATCAGCTCCAAACAGGAAGACTGGCACAGTCCCGAGCACAGAGATAATGCGACACCACCCTCTTCCTTTCTCCCGTATAACATCCTTGAGCTCTGTCTGGATCAAAGCAGAGATGGATTGCACACATCCTATCTAAAGCCCAGACTGGGACTGTTTGGAGGTCATGTCGTTGCCAAGGAGGTTAGTTCAAATCAGGCGTCCTCTGAGAAAAAAGTCAGCTGCTGATGGTGCTCCTGCATGAGGAAAAACAAGCTCAGGTGGAGTGTCAGCAAGACTTCTGTAATGCTTGTTAGGGGACAAAAGCTGTGCTGAACATGAGAATAAGACAAGCGATGTTCAAGCAGTGCAGTTTTAGGGTTGTTGAAGTGTAAAATACAAATCTTATTGAAAGCAGAAAAAAATCGTTTCTGAGATTGAAGCACCTTATCCTTCACTGGATTTGAATTGTTTTACTGAACCATTAAACATCCACGTTATTTACTGAGAATTCATTAAATGCTGGTGATACAGAGGACACAAGTAAACTGCTGGTTAAGTTGCAAAAAGGTTGGCACCTCCTCCTGAGAGATGCACAAACATTGAGATGCACTGACACACTCTGGTAATGAGTTCGTGCCATTAGAAGTGCTCGCTTCATCAGTGTTTCTCCCCATCACACAAAAAAGGCTCAGCTGTTAAATTAGTTTGACTGTGGAGTGCTTGTTTTCTCAAGCAAAACAAATTCAGGACCTGTTGGTTTACAGGCATGGTGAGTTATCCTGTGTTTGCACATATAAATTTTGCATTAGTCATGACTCTCCTGTGCCGCTGCATCTCATAACCCTGGTATCTTTTTTTTTTTGGCTGAAAGATTTTACAGCTGCACATTTCATATAGGTTACCCACGTTTTTTTGTCTCCTCACGGAGAAAGGAACGCTGTCCAGATGGGAGCAGATGGGCGCACTGATGAGGAGAAAGTCGGACTCCTCGATAAGAGCTGTTTTTTTCCTTCTTCCCCTCCCGCAGAGGGCTGGAAGGTGTCGTCCTCTGGTCGATGGGAACCAGAGTGGTCACAGAGCTCGGAGCTGCTGTTTGAAAGTTTTCAACCATCTGAATGGGCCAGAGCTGAATATCTGAGCGATTACATATGTGAAGGAAAATTACAGCATGTTAAAGGTAAAGGCTGGAAGACCATCTCTAAGCAGCTTGATGTTCCTGTGACTATAGTTGCAAATTTTGTGCAGAAGTTTAGGGTCCACGGGACTGTAATCGGCCTCCCTGGACGTGGCTGCAAAAGGAAACTGATAATAAACTGAGGAGATAGAACATACGACTAGAACAGCTTCCAAAGAGATTCAAGGTGAGCTCCAGTCCAAAGGCACATCAGTGTCAGACGGGACCATCTGTCGCTGTTTTAGCTGGTGTGAACTAGAAACAAGCCCTCTACAACAAAAGGGCCCCTCTACAAGAAACCGTTCCTAGAACTCCGTTTATTAGTGGATCAACGACTAATCACATCAAATATTTCAGAAAATATCTGTGTAACCATATATTATTCACAAATTTTACAAAATCAACACAAAGAGAGCTGTCTTTAGATGTGTTAATGACAGTCTTATTTCATTAGATTATGGTGAAAATGTCTTTTTGGTTCTTTTAGATTTTTCTGAAGTGTATCTTGAGTTTTTTTTTTCTTGTTTTGTTTTTTTTGATTTCCTGGTTTTTCTAGTGTTTTTAGTTTCATTACAGAACATTTTTTGACACTCTGGGTACTTTTCAGTCTCCGACATTTGGGTCATGCACTTCCTGATTGTGACAAGTAGTTGCTCTTGAATGAGACAAGACAGAAAAAAGTGGACGTGTCTTCCCCCGGGAGGAAGGACAAACCCTTTAGGTTGCTTCCGTCAGAACTGAAGAACCATCCCTTTTCGTGGTACTGGTGTGTCATACTTACCTAAATCAAGAACTGTGTTGTTTTACATTATTTCACTGTGTTTTACTGTAAAGACTGAGAACTACTGTTTTCCCTCAGTGGTTTTATTAAAAGCACTTTACAGCCCCGGTTTTCAAATGTTCTGTATGAACAAAATGTAGTTTTACATACGTACAAAATCACTGAATAAATGAATTTCAGTGTGTGAAAACTTTTGCACATGTCTCAAGTGGACAAGCATGCAACGCCATTTAGAGAAGCATCTTTCATTACGAGCTGAACAAAGGATTATCTAAAATATGTACATTAAAGAATGAAACGGCTCTGACAAGACGATGTAAATTATTCCGAGTTTGCACTCCTAATCACTGTCTCTTTCTATTTACATCTTCCATATTGTCTGAATTTGTTCTTATTTGAGGTTGTAAAGTAGCAAAAAGAAAGTGAAGGTCACCGTCCTGAAGGTGAACGCGCGTGACTGAGTGTGCAGGTTTCTGTAAATGGATTTCCTGCTGGCTGGCGGTCCGACCCAGGTCATCCTCCTGTGACCCCACAGATGATTGCTGTGACAGAAACGTGTTTGATCCCACTGGCGATGCTGAGCTTTTGATGGCAGCTCCTCTTTGATGCCGGGATAAGATTGAATCCCACCGTCCTCTGAGAAACACACACACACAGGTAGATATTCACACCGAGAAATCCACACAGGTGACCTAAAAGGCCTCTTCTCCAAAGCTGCTCTTTCCTTCTCGTCTCTTTGAGTCTGACCACTGATGTTTGTCGTTTTCCTGGCATTCTGCAACCACTCTGTCATACTTTGAGGAAGTATTTGGGCTGTAACCTCTAAATCACAGAAATATTTTCTGCTTCTAGCTTTTTATTCCTCTTGACATAGATTCATACTGTGAGTCTTGGTTCTCATAAGAAATACAGGAGAGTTGTGGCCTTGCAGTTAAAAGGATGTTTTTATGCAACAGTTCTGTTTCCGAAACGTTTGATGTCTTCCTACGTGAATCCAAGCAAGCGAAAAGCCTGATTTACAAGCACCAGAGGGCCACTTTTCTTTTTACTCTGCTTTTTATGTCGGGTTCAGTAGGATGGAACAACATCGTGACTAATGGCTAAAGCAGACTAAAACCTTTAAATGACATTGCTTGTTTAAAAAAAATAAAAATCAGTTTATGAAGACAATGAATATGATTTACTGCCCATGTAGGAGCATGACATTTTGGAAAATATGCTATTTACAGACAGTACTTTGTAGCAGAGCTGAAAATGATGCTGAAGTAGAAGATCTTGAAAGTTTTCTATTTCCCTGCATAACCATCCAAAAATGAGCAAAAAATATATAACTTGGTAAATTAAATTACTGAGCTCTGGACCTGGCAGAATGGAAGAACAAAGCATAGGTGGTGTGTCTGAAGGAATAATTGCTTGAATGAACAACTGAGGTGATGAAGCTGCAGGATCTTGTCAGATTATAAAAGATTTTTTTCAAGCTTTGCAGCTTTAGGGACACAGGTTGTTTCAAAGTAAGGAAGAAAGCTCCTTTTGCAGATTTAATGGTGCAAATCAACTTTTCCCCTTTTAGGAGTCCTGATAGCAGATCATTGCGTTCTGCACATTGGTTTGGCATATTTTGTTTTTTTCTTTAATCCTTCTCCTGACCCAACCCTCGATATTTATCCAGGTTTTGGGACAGGCACTATGAGAGCATTGGCTTATGACTCTTAAGTGGCTGGGTTTGTTGGAACAATGTGGGGTTGAGAGGTTTATTTGTCTACAGATGGGTATAAATCTGTAATCGGTGCTTAACTCGTTTGATCAAAGCAGCAACTGAAAGCCCTCGCCAGGAAACAAGAAGTAATTGAAAAGTCGCTGCACCTGCCTGATCCAGACCGACGCAGTGACGCAGTGGCTTTGTGGATGAATTTGTGACCTCACCCTCCTTTGCGCCAGAATTGGACACTCACTTTTACATTTTTACAAGGGATACTATTAAAGATTTGGATCAGAACTGAGTGCAAATAAATGCCACCGTTCTTCAAGTTTTTGGATTTGATTAATGCCGTATATTTGAGCTGAAGGAAAACAACAAAAACAAGGAAAAACCTCATCATAGACCTGCTGTTTTGTCTTTTTTTTTTTTGTTAAATGACATTTCCTAAAATTCTAGGTGACGTTTCGATCCTTGGGTGAGGTTTTTCACTTTTGTCCTTTCAAGTTAATGATATTGCTGAAGTTCTTAAAAGTTCTTATAAAAAAAAAAAGAAATCCAGATGTGAGCAGTGAACTCAACACACTCCACTACACATCAGAAATCTTTTACAAGAGAGCGTCCTTTAATTCTCACCTCTCTGGAAGCTGAAGCGAGATATTCTGAAAGTTATAGGTGTACCTCGTCAACGTGAGATGTTTTTCAAGCGCTTAATCCAAACACAGCTCAGCGCTCTGTTTTCCTGCATTTCTGGTTTCACACTCGACCCAGAACCGTCCGCGAGCTTCTCAGAGCTCAGTGGACGGGCCAGAGACAAGAGGGAAAAATGGTGATATAGAAAACGATTGTGAAATGTGGGAGCGAAGAGTGTTTGGCAGCGTTCATCTTGTTTGCTCAGTAAACCCCTGAGGCCTGTGTGTGTGTGTGTGTGTGTTTTGCCGAGGGAAATGCCGGCATTGTTGGGCCTGGAGACCGTGGTTACGGGCCAGCCGTGGGCCCAGCCAGGCAGGTTGGGACAAACAACAAGATGAAGGTCAGCTAATATAGCAGTTAATTCCACTTCCTGGTCCCCATGACACCCAGGCAGGGTTTATTTGAAGATCCCAGACCCTGAAGTCACTGTTCACTTTGTTTAGTCCATGAGTATTTTTTTGTTCCCAAGCCAGCACTTTCAGATATCAATGTATTCAGAAGAGAAGGAAGGGAGGGTGGAAGAGAGGAAGGAAAAGGAGGATGCAGCCAAGTAGTGAAGAGGAAAACCAGATTTTCGGTCTTTTTATTTTTTCACAATTTATTATGTCATAATGGAACATTTTATAGTCATATTTTAAAAAAAGCAAAGATTATTACAGTCCTGTCACTTTTCTCAGTAAACTCTAGATTGTGTTTTGCAGGTTGAATTTAAAATCCTGGTTCACCTGTTGGGGAAGTTACAAGAAGTCAGCCTCACAGTGAGAAAATAAACAGAATTTCTACTGTAATTAGAGTCTCCACAGAAGTTGGGTTTCATTAAGGCTTAGCACCTTCAAGCAGAAAAAGCTTTTGACTCTATTGATATCTTTTAAACAGGATAGGGTGCGTCTGAGAGCTAGCTGAAGGCCTTTCCTCACAGCACACACCCTACCCAGTCTGGCCTCCTCAGGACCTGGCAGTGTGGGTGAAAACCCATTAAAAAGAGCTAGATTATGAGCTAATTGTCTTACTGATCATTTACCTTGGACCATGAGAATGCGGAAGGGAGGGGTGCGATGGGTGAAAAATATAGCACACACCATCCAAAAGCCAAGTGGCTTAATCCTGCATGGAAATGGTAATGAGAAAAAAAGAGGGCTAACTCTGTCTGTGTGCCCTCTCCTGTCCTGGCCTATCCAGGATGGGATCGAGGCCTCTCTAGTGGGGCTTTTCAAGGATACGTAAGAAAAGCTTTTGTGCTCCGATCTAGTAAGCCAGAAATACAGCTTTTGAACCATCCACATTGAAAGAAAAGACAGAAATGGAGAGGCAGTTTTGGCGAGACTGAATGAGTGAGTCGAGGGGAGGGGGAGTGGGGGCTTGCACCGAAGGTGTTAGCGTCAAAAGCAGAGGGTATGATACATTGTGTGTATGTGTGTGTGTGTGCACATATATGTTTTATTTTTCGGTTGGATGTGTGTGTGTGTGTGTGTGTGCAGGTCACACAGTGGGCTCATATCAAGTACCTCTTGAAGGGCTCCTTCCACCTCCAAAGGTGCTTCATTCTTTGTTTTGCAGAGCCTCATTCCTGCATCCTGCTGAAGCCTGACCATGAATGAAGGCTGCAAAGTGAAAGAGTGTGAGAGAGTTAAAAAAAAATACAACATACCACCTGGCTGTGGGGGTTTGCAAAAGAAGAAAACAAAAAACATGACAAGCGAAAGTAAAACTTGATTTGCATTTGTTGGTTATTTGATTGCTTCCCCGGCTTTGTGAGAAGCAAAGTAAACATGGCTTGGAAATCAATTTATCTAGCTGAGAAAATCCAGTGTTAAGATTCTTCTCTGTTTAGTTGGGCGCCTAGGAGCAAACAAAACAGCATCTGTGGTGCAGCTCTAGTTTTGCAGAGGGTTAACAAGACGGAGCAGGAGGCCAAGTGGGTTTCAGCTAAACAAAAGACTATGATTGCATATACTGTAGTTTTCCAGATCAAGGAGGGGTAGCAGGCATCTCATGCATAAAATCAGACTTGATTAAAATGACTGAACCTCCCAAAAATGAATTGTGGTAGCAGTCATGAAGTCTGTGTTCGCCTCTTCCCCTTGGGTGTAGAGCTTGAGTCTGAATAGAGATCAGGAATTATGGCTCTAAGTGTCTGGAGCTGCCGGAGGATGCAAATCAGTCCCCGCGGTCCTCTGTGGTGTTGCTTCTTCATCACAGGCCTCTCAGCTCATCTCGGTTCTTCTGTACAATTAACTGTCTCCCATCCTGTGCAGTAAAACACCAGTCAGAATTACTGACTGTAACCCAGTGGCTATTAACCTGTTCATATAAGCTGAAGTCTGCTTGTCAGTGCCCTCTGAGAACTCACTAATTGGATTGTTATTGGACCATAAGGATGCCCTAGTTTCTCTTTTTCTTTCCTTTTATAAAGCAAGTTCAGTCTTATTGATGAGGACTGTCTTTTCCTGGTCACCATGGTTGTCGTTGTGGCGGTCCAAATACCATCTTAAAATGCTTTGGTAGAGTTAGACGGCAAATATTTAAAGCGTTACCTGGCAAATATATCATAAAGCAGGGGTGTTCAAAGTCGGTCCTCGAGGGCCGGAGTCCTGCAGGTTTTAGATGTTGCTGTGCTTCTTCACACCATGATACAAGTGGTTGTGTCATTGACAGACTTGTGCAGACCTGGATGACAACCTGTTAATGACCATTAATTAGAATCAGGTGTGTTGGTGCAGGGAAACATCTAAAACCTGCAGGACACCGGCCCTCAAGGACCGACTTGGGACACCCCTGTCATAAAGGATGCTTCGACTTCTGTTTGTAGGCTACAGAATAGAGCTTGTTAACTATTTACTGTTAAATTGGTTCAATGCTTTGAGGCCACTTAGATCTAAGGACCTTGAGGTTTGCTGCAGGTGTCTCCACAGAGCTGTTAAACACAACTGCATGCCTGGAAGTGGCATAGCTGCTGATTTGATGCTGTTTGAGCATGGCCGGCAGCCGCAGAACCCTCATAAGACTTACTGTTCACCTCTGAGGGAAAAACACGAGGGCAAGGAACAATAAGGAAGAGGTAATAAATCCAAATCCTCTGACTGGTTTCACGGGACAAATCTGACAAAGAAATCAGGGCCTTGTTTTGGGAGTTTGAGTGATTTTACTCAGCCACTTGCTGTTTCCATCTTATGGAAACTGTCAGTGCAGTTCAGAATCGAAGGACAGAGGTCCAGGACAAGCTCAGCAAGTCACATTATCTGAGCTTTGTCTTCCTGTGGAAGACAACTGCAACAATATGGAAATAATATGGGGGACTCATCTGTATGGAAAGCACAAAGTGTGTCCCGTAGCTGGAAATCCGACCTCAACATCAAGTCCATTTGGAGTGACATGAATACCTAAAAACATGTCTTTGTGTTTGTTGTTCCAACTTCATCCTTGCACATGCTGAGAAGGAAGTTTGCACACACCCAGATCTCTTCTAGCTCTCTTCCTTCCCTTCCTCCCAAATCATGAGAAATCACAGTGCCAGTGTTGTGCAGCTCTCGAATGCTGCCGTGAGGTTGTTCATGTCTTGCAGACCCATGTGACCTCTTTATCAGAGAAGCCGGGGGCCTTTGGTGGACACATGACCTTAACAGCAAAAGCTCCAATTCTTCACTGAACTCTCCTACTTTCTCCTTCACCTTTCACCTACAGCTACAGTGGCTTGTCAGAAAGTGATGCTGCAGCTTTTATGCAAAAGGCGAGCACAGTTTAAACTTTCAGCTCTGACTGCAGTCCCCTTTTGGACTGTTTTGGACCGGGCATTGCAGGAGCAGTATATAAGTACTCCATACACAACCCAGAACAGATGGACTCTCATTTGCGGTGCTGTTCAGGGTTTCCACTGATTCTAAAACCTCACAGCTACGACAATAACATCTGTGGTTTATATTAGACACGTCGGTGATATCACCCTTTCAGTAATATGCCCACATTAAACTGTAACGATCTCATGACTGCAGTCCTTATTGTCTGTGAAGTTTTTGGTGGTACAGGATCCAACACAAATGACGGTCTGTGTAGCAGGACATGATGGAAGTTGTTTGGCAGCGGCCAATGTTTTAATTCGTTTGCTGTTAATGTTTTACTATTTACATTTTTTTTTATTTCACTCTGACAGCTTCAGTTTGGAGAGTACATATGTTTGTTTTTTAGAGCAAGTCCACAGATCCTTCACACAAGTAAATGTCAACATTACAATGAGATAATTTCACCCTAAAAAACAAACAAACAAACAAAAAGTTATTCTTTTTCCACTGCTTATTGCTGCTGTGGATAAATTCTTGCTTGAGCCAGCTGAGCTGTAATTGTACAAAATGTTTCATATCAGTGGAGAAAATATGGTAACTCAAGTGTGCATAGAAAAAAAGAATTCAAGCTATTTATAATAAACTGTACTTTATTATAAACTCTACGATACTTTATGTTAATGTCTAACCTCTAAAATCTTCAACCAAGCATAATTTAATTTGTACAGCCTACACTGACACCCAAACAAATATATTTTTTAAAAAATCTTCAGACGATATCCCAGTTCCAACTTCCAAGACAAATGGAATGCACCACAGGAAATCCAACTTTTTGTTCTCATCGCTAGATTTCTCTTTTTCCTGGGTTCGAAGGCAGAAAGTCAAATTTCCCTCAAACTCCTGTGAGAAAGCCCAGTGTAGCCTGGGTTTATCAAGCTTATATGAATATATGTGATGAGTGAATCAAAAAGTTTGGAGTGGTGACCTGTCCAGGGTGTACCCCTGCCTATCACCTGTGATGACCTGGGATCGGCTCCAGTGGATCCGGGTGACCCTGTAAAAGGACTCGATGGGTATAGAAAATAATTTCACCCTAAAAAACAAACAAACAAACAAAAAGTTATTCTTTATATATGTATAGTATGTATATGTATATATTTTTGAAAATGGATAAATGGATGAATTAAAAAGTGATTTTTGACAGATACTTCACTGACTTCAGTCTTCCTGTCTGTGGAGCTGTGTTTAAACAAAATGGGTCAAGAAGAGATGTCAGTACCAACTTTTTTTGCCTGATGAGAGAAATGTAAATATTTAATAATTAAAGCTCTGTTTTCTATCTGTGCCAATACTGAATCTCAGGCTGGTTACTGTGCACTCTCTCGTACACTTCAAAAATGATTGCATTTTGAAGCTCGCATTACAGCAAGCTTCAAAAACTTATTGAGCTTAATTTATGCTTCCATAATGCACAGTCGGTGCAAGAAGGAGGTGGAGTGGAGTTGAGTGATTCACTTCATCCATTAAAACCTGCTGACAACGCTGAGAAGAGACATGTGCTGCTGTGGTTTTGAAAAATCGCCTAAATATTTCTGCTTTTATGTACATTCTCCATGAAAAAAAAGAGGCTTATGTCCTTATATCCAGACCTTTTGTCCCCATGGTTAGCACTGTTGACTCACATCTTGAAAGTTCCCAGCAGGGATTCTTCATTGTGGAGTTTGCATGTTTTCCCTCTGCTTGCATGGGCTTTCTCTGGGCATTCTTCACTCACCATCCAAAAACATGTTTGTGAGGTTAACTGGTAAAGGTATGATGAGTGTCTGTTGTTGTTTGTCTATATGTGGCCCTGCGGTGGACCGGAGCCCTGTCAAGGGGATACTTCTGCCTTATGCCTGAGGAGAGCTGGGATAGGCTCCAGCAGACCCCCGTCACCCCAAACAGAAATCGGTTTGTACAGATATCGGACAGATGGGTGTTTTTAACATATCTGATCTGCTGTTGGTGATGCTCTGCAAGCAGGATTCTGTTATAAAAGTTGCTCACAGTTACCACACATATTGTGTTAAGGAATATTATTTTATTGAATGTGTAGAAATGTTTGCATGTGGTGTGTTGCGACAGCATTTTTGGAAAGAGGTGGGACCAGAACCGCGATGCAGCTGTGAGCATCCTCACTTTGCGCTTTGACACAGTTTTATTTTAGATGAATTAATTTTCATTCCCATCACGCCGTCCAGAAGCCAAACACTTGTCAACATCAGCCATCTACAGCCATCCAACGCAGAAGTACAAAATAAAAAGAACAAAAACAAACACCACAGAATTATTTCATGTGTCATTAAATATATTCATTTGTGATAAACATAATATATTAGTATTACAAGACATTACAGAACCATTTCCAAGGACACTCCTAAACAAGAACATTTACAAGCCGATGCATAAACATGAGCAGAAAACCGTTCCGATTTTTTTTATGGACAGCATTTGTCCAGAAGGGAGTACCGTTCTGAAAATGGCTGCAAAACAAATGTTTGGGTCCAATCTTGCCCTCCGAAATCTTTATAAGCACTTTGTAATCAGATACGTACAGTACGACGCACAGAGTGCTGAGGTGAGCTTGTGTATTTATGTGTGTTTTCTTGAACGTGATCTGAAGTTGATGATCCTCTGGGTGCACATGAACTACTAAACAGAGAAAATGATGCACTTGTATTTCTGCACTTGTATTTAAAAGTCTAGTTAAGTTCACATGTAGATAGATCTGGTTAATATTTTAACAAAAATAAGAAAAAGTAACACTATACAGCTATATAACAGACAGACAATCATTCATGCCTTTTTGTTGAGTACCAAGTATTGATAATAAAATCCCATCCTCAAAGGGTCACTCTGAGGAGACGCACATTTGACACAGTGTGCAGAATGCACTGGACTATAAACATCTGTGATATCCTATCACTCCACAGGTTTTTTTTTTTTTTTTTTTTTACCACAACACTGAATACTGAATACAAATTAAATGTGCATAATTCACAATCATCATCAGCCGGTCTGTTGTAGTAAATAATGAGTATGTGGTGTGCAAGTGGAATGAGGTTTGCTTTGTAGGCCTCTGTTTTCTCTCTCTCTCTCTTTTAATTTTAAATTAAAGCCACCCTACGTAGCAATACCACCTCTGACCACGTGGGGGCACATAGGTCAGCTGTGTTGACAAGAGTGCCACTATGTTAATGAGACTAGAGGTGCACTCTGTGGCCTAGGTCAGGGACTGACACGTGCACGTTCTTGTGGTACGCTCACCGCAGGTGGTAATACTACATAGTGTGGCTTTAGATGAGTTCATCAGTTCCCTCACTTGGAAAAGAGTTGGGACATTCAACTAGTATTTAGTTCATTGTTAGAACTCAAACATCAACTCACTTAGTAGTGATAAACCTTTAAAGGAACCGTTCACCACAAATATCAGTCCACACACACATCGGCGAGGCAAACAAGATTTGTGATGGCTATACAGTTTACATCTTTCTCTTTCTTTCTAAGTCAAATAATACACTTGGGATTTTCTTTTTTCCTTTTAGATGCCACTCTAAAAATGTGAACATATCTCATATGTTCTAAAACTTCGGGCTAATAAAAATAAGTGCATGGTTGACAAGTCTACTCTACATCTACCTGACGCGTCGGCATCATCTACAAAAGAAAAACAAATAACACTTACGTATACACATATGGTTACTTTACATTGCAGAGGTCAGAGGTTGCAGCAACATATAGGTAAAGAAAAGGACTGATCAAAGATCACTTACAGAACCAGGAGAGGACCTTGATGGCGTTCTGTTCCTTAATGCGATGAGATAACACTCACACACGACCAGGGAGCCTCCCGGCAGAAATGGCACTCTGAGACCAGTTCTAATATTCAGCTTCGTTTAAACGAATTTTGGCAGATTGTAAAGAGCAATCTATCATGCTTCAGTTAATTCCCTCAATGCTGCGAAGTAACTTTGAACAGCGTTTCACAGCACAATGAAAATAGATCCTCTGAAGACACCAAAGTGTGATACAGGTGATGCATTTCAGCTCCGCTTGCGACTTTAATAAGCAACAGCGTCACGGGTAAAATGGAGGAGACATATTAGGTGCAAACTCTGCAATTCACACAACAAAACACACACTGAAAGACAAAGGAGTAGAACAACTGTAGAATGAGCTCCTTCACAAAAGTTCCTAAAGAAAAACAAACAACACTAGTTTCTTCACTCCAGCTCCGAGCAGCAGCACTCAGTCAGTCCCTCATTTCTCCTACTCTTCACCTGTGTCCCTCTATTTTTAATTCTTCCAGTTTATTTTTTCCATCCTTTCTTCTTCCTTGTTTTAATCCAGAGGAGGTGTTAGCTTGCCTCCGCCTCTCCCCCATATTTCTCTCTTCCTCTCCTGTACCAGAAAGGTTTAGCACTTTCCCCTCTTGTCACGCTGTTGAAACTTCCTCAGCCGGCGGCCCCACAGGTCCTTCCAGGGGATGAGGAGGCTTCCCTTGTCAGCGACCACGCCGCTCTGTCCGGGGGAGTCGTCGTCTGTACCCAGAAGCAAGTACTTCCTCCCAGGCTTGATCTTGGGGCATTTGCAGGCCACGTCCTTGGCACGCACCCACAGCAACTGGTCCCCACGGCGGATACGGTGCTCACCTTGCTTGTAGACAGAAATGATGTTGACGGTGAACTTCCACCATTCGCCTGCCTTGTCTCCCTTCAGGACGTGAACCTGGACAGCTGGCGGAAAAGAAAAATAGAGCTGCAGTTACCTTCATGTTATAAAACTACTAAACGGTCATCAAGGATACCAGCAGGACTAAAAACTGATAAATGAACATGCACTTCACTGTAATACACTTTAAAACACAAAATGACATCTTTTTGTAAATCACACATTTGGCACAGTGACCTTTGAGGTGACTTGTGGGAGTGTTTCATATAAAATAAGGTTGATAAGCTGAATGGACAGCCATCTTCTTTTCTGAAACTTCTGGACAACAAATAAAAGGGCCAATAAAACAAATGCTTAGAGACGTCACAGACTCCCCTCCCCCATCTCCGACCTCTGACCAGTCCTTGTCGTGGACTTACACCCCAGTACAGCAACAGTTTCCATAGCGCCGAGCAAACACAATGGTTTTTGATGGAGAAAGGACACCGTGCTTTTGTGTTGGGAAGGTGGGGTTAAAGGTGAAAGAGGTGGATTTTGCAGAAATAAAGGAGGGAAAAGGAAGTTTAGTAGAAATGTGCTTCACTGGCTACTTGTAGAGCTTTTGAAATGGTAGTTATATCCATCTCACATCCCCACTTCATCGAATGAGACAAACAACCAAGCACGCTCCCACCTGCACAGAATTTAACATCAACCAAAAATCTATGTTTTGACTGTGGTGAAAACTGGAGAAAACCCATGCACGCACAGAGAGAACAAGCTAACTCCACAAAGAAATAGTTCTGCTGGTTTGCACGAAGAAGTTCTAGTCATGAGGGTAACCACCACATCGCAGCGCCCTCCCCTTTCTAAAACTCTGAACCCTGAACATCTGAACACAGACAACCACAGGCTAAATCACGCTGGACCTGGTAACTATTGGGGAAACAACTGTGGCGGACGTTTTCATACCAGGAAATGAGTAAACCTCCTGTAGCTGAAGCTCCCCCGCACAGATTCTCCGTCCGACAAAATAGCCATTACTCTGTCACCGTGATTGCAACAAGAGGCAAACAGCTCAACAGCTTTCCAGCTACTCTGTGCTTGAAGTGCAGCGCTTGATCACGCAGGTTCAGCTAGGAATGCGCCATTGCCGTTTGAGTGCATGGGTTCACTCAGAACTGTGGGAATCAATTTAATCTGAAGAAGATGGGATTAGGCTGAAGGTGCTGCAGATCTATAGATTTATATTCAGTGTGCATCCAGTTTAGTGCTTCTGCAAAACAAATGTTTAACTTACAAAATGCTGAGGTTCTAATAATAAACCAAATAATAAAATTGCATTTCTCTATTTTATTTTCAAAAGTACGTTTGCCTTTGTAAGATGATCATGGTCTTCATCAGTCGTCTGCTGTCACTGCCAAGAATGAAGAGAACTGGAGGAGAGGGCTGTTTATGTGTGTCAATGCATGGTGTGAGCAAATTGCACACAATTTTTAGAAGAAAGAAAGTCTGTTAGGCTGAGTAAGAGCGAGCTCTCACAGTCCTGCCATTCACTGCAGCCCTCTCCTTCATCCAGAACCATAAAGGGTGTGTGAGGAGGAGAGGGTGGGGGGTGGAGGGGTGGGGGGTCACTATTTGTCTTCACAGCCGCAGAAAGAGCTCCAGGAGAATCGAGATGTGTTTCCGACCTCATGAGCTGTCCGGGTTCTGCTCCCAGAGCCCCATCCAACTTCACAGCGTGAGAATCCAGCCCAGATCGGGCTCTCCTCCCCACAACCGCTGTGATGAGCTCAGCGTGCAGGAGACGGGGACAGCGTCTCTGTCGGTGTCTGCCTCTTTCTCTCTTTCTCCCTCAAGTATGTTTTCAGTCTGAGCCGTGTATTTAAACACAAAAATCCACACGCTCGCTGTCTGCCAGTTGGTTTGAGCAAAATAAATATAAAAAAAAAAAAAAAAGGGAGCGCAGGGTCAAACAACCGATTACAAAAAAAAAAGGGGGTGCTCAATTCTCAGTGTGGCAGACTGCGAGATGATCCTGCACTCAAACATGGCTGCCAGCTGAGTCTTTTTCACAGCCAAACTTCCCACTGGGTTGATCTTCTTCGGGTGTGCTGCGACTTGACACTGCATGCCACCAACAGGCGAGGGCTAATGAAATTAGAGCTCGCTTAATTACCACACAGGGGCCCCTGTCCCCTCTGGTTATCAGCTGAGTGAATGATCAGGGATCTGTTACCCTTGGGTGAGCGCAGAGAGGTGGCCCGGGAGGCTGGGAGGCTGGGAGGCCCTGCCTTTGAGCACTATCCCGGAGCGTCGGTAAACACGCGGCCCTTTTGATTCATTGTCCTCCTTGTGGCAGGGAGAGGGAGGGTACGTGTGTGCAGAGGAGGGTGTCAGGCAAGGATATAACCCCTTTGTGTCTGCCGTCTCCGTAGCTACGGCAGTGATGAAAAACAAAAATTGAATAAACAAAACATATTTCTTTCTCTCCGGGGTGGCAATCCGTCACCGTCTGCTTAATTTACCACCTGTTTGCGCCCCAAGGAATGCTCGGTGCCGGCAGAGCGCACAACTGTGTTTAAACAGAGGGCCCCTTCCCGTGACCCCTGTGGGCCTGCATCACCACTCACACATGGGGGTTGCGGCCCCCAAAGAATAGGGAAGAGACTCTGAAGCCCCACAAAAGCCAGGCGACAGGCCTGAGAAATGAATTAGACCTCAGCAAAGGAAACGCACGCTAAGCACCGATGTCTGCCATTCAGCCTCAGCCCGGCTCAGAGTCATCTGCTAACAGGATCTTGTGAGGAACTTCAGAGAAATCAGACAACTACTGCATGCCTGAATCAGTCTGACTGATTTATACTCGCAGTGCTGGTCTCAGCTCAGATGATGAAGATTTAAGCCAGTGGAAATATGAATAATGGCTGCATGTGGCGCCTCAGCCAAATGCTACAAATGGCCTGAATTACTGTTGACTTAACTGTAAGGGGACTAAAATACATTTGGCTGGTTTTCAGCTGGATGATAAAAAATCTAAAGCTGCTCCTCTTTCATGCTGAAGACGTTTTGCTAACGATGATTTTGAATGCCGGGCAACTTAGACAGCTCCGAAAGAGATCAACATAAGCAGAGCTGGACGTATCCAAGCTGAGACGACCGGGACAAACCATCACGACATGTAGTCCATAATTACATAAACAGTCTGCTGAAATATGAATCACTCGTGTGCTGGTCAACAACAGGGAGCTTTTCCAAAAGCCACTGGTGATGCTGTTTTCAATTATACAACTCACAAATGTCACTTAAACCACTTTAGAGAATACAAATGTTTTATACACACACACACACACACACACACACACACACACATATATGTATGTATATGTGTATATATATATATATATATATATATATATATATATATATATATATATATATATATATATATATAT
>JAOWBL010000023.1:13725860-13743570 GCA_028564865.1 Zenarchopterus dispar
ATATATATATATATATATATATATATATATATATATATATATATATATATATATATATATATATGTATATATATACACACATATATGTATGTATATATTTTCATATATATATTTATGCGTGTGTGTGTATGTATATATATATATAAAGAGAGAGAGAGAGAGAGCGAGAGAGAGAGCGAGAAAGAGAGAGAGAGAGAGAGAGAGAGAGAGTTATCATCTTACAGGCTGTAACAACTGTATGCACGGCATTCTGCTGGTATCAAAGTTTTAATGAGTGGTTTCAGACCCTGCGATGTGATATTGATCTACCTGGCACTGCTTTATTCGATGTGTTACAGCTGCTTCTCATGTTCTCTGCCTTCACTTGCTGTGTGTTTTGGCTTCTCTTATCAGTTTGGGATTTGTAAAACGCCAGAGAGTTTTGCCAAATGCCTCAGGCTGACTGCGCTGGGTAGAGTGCACTTGAACGTACTAGTGTGATCTTTTCTTGCGTGTTTTATAGAGGTCTACTCTGCGGGGTTTAAAAGGGGTTTAGATCTACAATAATTTTAACTCAGCTCAGACAGGCGTATTCTTGTGGTTTTACAACTGATACAATAGAGTAAGAGAAGGAGAGAAAGAGCAGAGGCTTTCACAGGTGATTTTTTTCCCTTTTTATATATACAATGCATATAATTTATGTACGGTGCATGAATCAACTCTTGACACGCACTGACGCAGTATTACTCAACCAGCTCAGGTTCGTTTTGAACTTCTGTACTCCGTAATGTGAACATTGATACTACCCTCATATCTGGACTCTGGGTAGTTCTAACTATTAGCTTATTTTGGCATAAACATTTGAAACAAGAGAAACAACTAGTCTGGTACTATTCATAATGTAACAACATCCAGTTACAGCATCTAAAACTGTAAATCACTTTACCCACTTTGGCCATTCGTTATTGAACAGACACTGATTTTTTAATCAGGAAATAAGTCAAGACAAGGACAATAAATGTAATTTTCTATTGTGATATTATTGGAGTAGTTGAAAGAAAATTCAGTAAAATCAGATTTTCTGAGTTTAAAAAATGTGCAAATTTGTGAGGAAAAAATTGGAACAACGGAGTGTATTTTGTACTGATGGAAATGAAATAAAGGAAGTCTATCACTTCACTACAAGTCTAGCCATCAGGTCCGAGTCTTTCAATGAACAAAGAGCCAAAACAGTTTGATACATGGCCTCGCATCAGCGCCTCTTCAAAGTCCGGATGCTGTGGATTCTTCTCGTTGAGGTTTTTCCCTCTTGGAGGTCACCGAGGCGGATCATCTGTTTCCATCTCATTTTGTGATTCTGTACCAAAATCAAGAGTCAAAACTATATTTTGAGCCAGTATTTGAGTGCAGGCATTATGCCTCAGATATGCACCATCTGGGTTTTCATCTGAAAGGGATCATGTGTGATCCAGTGCCTCTACTATTTATTCATTCATTCATGATGTTTTATTACTTATTGTAGTTTTATTTATAAGGTTTAGGATTATGCCATCATGCATTCTTGGACTGAGCGCCACCATGTTGGCACCTGCGTCTTTCGTTCGTTACACGCCTTCCCTGAGTTTTGCATGTAAATATAAATACGAAAAGCAACACTCTGTATTTCCAGCATGCCTGCTTAACTTGTCTACTTGAGGTGTTCATCCATGACATTTTATTTGTGAGCTACTACACTCACCACTGCTCATTTTTGCTCTCTTCTCACTGTTTATTTTGTTTACTGAGAGCCAATGTCAGGTATTAAAATATGGTAAAATGCTGTTTCTGCTCCTGATTTGTCAGGAGTTTGTGATTTCTTTCTTCATTTGTACAGATTATGTGCTAAAGCTGTGTAAGTCTTTGAAAACAGGCGCTAAATATGTACGCTTCTGAAGACATGTTTGATTCCACGTATCTTTGACAGACGCTGTTAGAGGGGCTCGCATTCTTCAGGGTTTGTAATTGTACATGTGCCTCAAGAGATGCGTAAGTCCTGAAGTGCTCGGTTGTATACGCACCCACAACACCAACCGGGTGTTTCAGTTGAGGTAGCAGGTGAGATCAGCTGTTGAGTCTTTGAGAGCTCATGTGAACCATTCAAAAGCTCCGTCTTCTTAAATCAAACTATCTTCCTTCAGCTGGTAAATTGTCACGGTAAACCAATTTCATTGTTAGCTTTGCCCTCTTTCTTTGTTTACTTTTATTTAATGTCTTGATTTCTTGGCTTGTGATAACTCATCTCCGTTACTACCCGTTTCCATAGCAACCAGCTGGGCCACCACAATCCCGTAGTGCAGCAACCCTTCTGCTGCATTTGTTGATTGTCGAGTATACAGTATATTTAGTTTAGTATATTTACAGCATGCTGCTTGCACAGCACTTGCTTAAATTGTCCTCTAGAAATAAACGTGGACTGTTCTTGACCTGCCAGGCGTGTGTTTCACTTACATATTTGACAACCTGCGAACTCTTTGGCAAGTTCAGTAGCTTTGAGGTTTATAGGCTTCTAGTGAAACCAGTGGATATCCAGACAACAGATGCACAGATGTCCAAGTCACTACTTTATGTTCTGTTTGGTGTGTATTGCGTAAATGCAGATATATTTAAGAGAAAACTACTGTATATATTTAGAAGGATGGTGTGGTGTAAAGTGATAAACAGTTTATACAAAACATGAGCAACACTAAAGTGCAGGAACATTTACATGCTGGTTGAATATCTTCAAAATCCTCATTTTCATAACCCCGGGACCTTTTTATTAAATACATCTGGTGTATAACAGTGCAGAATGTTCTTCCACATTTTATTTTATCCTATAACTTCAAAAGCATGCTTTGATCAGACATTTAATCAAGGTATTCAGTCCATTTCTGATTTTTTGTATAAAGATATGCTAATAGTTCATCGGTGATAAAGTAATGTCAGATGAGCTGAATCAGCACACTGAATAAAAGTGACACAAACTTGGCTGACAATTGTTATACATCTTGAAAAGATGAATTTTCCCCCATCCACTCATGAAAATGATCCACTCAAGAGAGTATTTTTTGAAAAGTTCTTGTTTTCAAGGGCAGGAAATGTTAGCTTAGTGTTTGTGGAAACCCACATCAGAGAGAGAGTAAAGATGTTTTTCGATTTATTTCTTTTAGTGGACATGACCAGGGGTGGTTTAAGCGACGCTGAAACAAGAAGAACAGCTGCGGGGTGTAGATTGGCTGCTGTCGGGATCTGATTTAATTGAGACGTTTAACCTCATGACTGCTGGCTGACGTCCCGTGGCACTGGAGTCACTTACCGTAGTCTTTTTTACAGTACTTCTTCATGGTGATCTTCATCTTTCCTTTGGAAACTTTACAGTGAGATTCACAATCTGAGGACAAGAACAGAGATGGGAAAAAATGTAAAAGTCAGAAAGACTCAACCCTGATTTCTAAGATTCTTCCCATAACACACAAAAAATATGTTTGTATCATCTGGCAGGGCTCCAGCTGGATGGACGTGTGTGTCACGCTATTTGGCCCACCGGGGTCTTAAAGATGCCTTCAAAGTGCCACTGAGAAACAGATTAAAGCTGACACACATCCTCCTGTTTCTGTCAGCACACTCCAACTATACGCCTCCCTTGTTTTCCATTCCAGCACGCTCCCTCGTCAGTGTCCTTGCATTCACCGTGTCAGCTCTGAGCGCTACTGAGGTCAACGCTTTCATAAAAGAAGGTCATCAGGAGGCGGGAGAGGCACATGAAGTGAGAAAGTGAATTGCCTGTCCTGTGAAGAGAAACCAGATCCAAGCTCACGGCGCTACACTTGTATACCTGGGTTCTTGTGCCAGAGGACTTTATCGGTGGTTTTTGAGTCTTTTTGTTGCAGCACCAGGTATCTTTTGTAATTAGGGAGCTGATGGTTGGACCTGAGGCCAAGCTGAAAATTGAAATCATTTGTTCTCTCCACTTTCCAGTGACTGACACAAATTGGAAGCAGACGATCTCCAAGTGCAGACCCCCCTCCATCTCTCCCCCACTCTGCCTCTCCCAAAGCAATAAGCCTTGTGATTTGTGTGTGTGTGTGTGTGTTGGGGGGGTGGGAAAGCTGGGTTGGGCGGCCTGTAGAGAAAGGAGGGGGTATTTGAAAGAGAGAGGGGACCTTTCAGCTTGCCTGAATATGGACAAACTTCATTATTTCTTCCAGCCCTCTGTCCAGTCTTCCCCTTTCTTCCCCATTATACTCTGTGTGAATGAGGTTGCCCAGGTAATGATGGAGAAAGAAAAAAACGCCCCTTTCCTCCCGCTCAAAAAAAAAAAAAAAAGAGAGGGAAAAAAAGGGTGGTTTGGGACGTGAGATGAGGATCGAATTCATGTATGTAGAGAAAGCATTTCTGGTGGAATGCCTGGCTGCTTTCTGGGCTGGTGGGTAAGATGAGAAAAAAGGAAATCCCAAAGTAAATGAATTTGACGAGTCCATATCGAGCATGCCTTATTTCTATGTAAATGAAGTGGTAAGGGTGGGGGTGGCTCTTTATCTCCCACTGGTCTCTGGTGGCTTTCATCATGCTTCCCCTTCGATAGCTGACTTTACCCATTAGCCCCTCAGCGCAATCGCTGCAGCGGGCCTTCACACTCCCGGCTCTCATTAAGGTCCGATCTCCTGCTGAGGGGACAAACGCCTCCTTTTTTCTGCCTCGTTCATTCTGCAGGGTCCCCCGGGGACAACACTGCTGCTAATTTGGAGGGTGGTGTCTGTTTGGAGTTTCTGACAGGAGTCCAAACTCCACGGAGCCTCGGCAGTCACTAGCAGGAAGCAAGACTGGTAACAAAGCTCAGTGAAGTCAGTGGCGCCACTCTCGTCAGACACTGATCGATGACCAGAGGCGATTCAGCCTATTCAGAAAACCTGCATCAAAGGCACAACTTTTGTAGAAAATGCCAAAACAGGTAACAAAACCAGTTTGTAACCAGTAAGTTACAGGCACAGGTACCGTTCATATCTAATGCCAACATTTGGACATGGAGACTCTTGTCGGAGCACATGAACAATGGGGTCCAGCAGGGCTTCAATACTGGCACAGCCAGCCTTGATTGAAATACAAACTGGTGCAAATGAAGCATGTAATCAGATTAGGGCTGAAACTCTTGGGAGGCTGCTGGGCAGACTGGGAATACAGGCAACGAGGCCACAGGGACCACTGCCAAAATATCTGGAGTTTACATCAGTGGCAGTCTGATCTCAGTGACGTGTGTTTAGTTGAGGAGTGTGGAAAAACATGCCTGCGCATGTTGCATGAAGGAGCAGTGAGTTTGGTTTAGTTGCACAACGACTGAAGAAAATCCCACCCATAGAGATATGATCACATAACAGAAATAAACTGTAATTATAGACAGTATGCATGGTCTAAAGATCTCTGGAGTAATCTCCAAGTTTCTCACCTGACGGCTCGTCATAGGTGCTGTAAGTTGATGTTGGAGATGCAACTGGGATCTCTGTGTCAAAGAGAGGGACAGATAAACATCAAACACTGTCATCAGCTCAACTGAACACGGAGTTAAAAGTGATGGTTTCATTTATGAGGGTTTAACAGGAGCTCCGTTTTCCCTTCGCTGAGCAGGATTTCACCCTCGAGCATTGTCAAAGATCTCAAAATGAAGCTGATTTGGTGTGCTGAAAATTACATATCATGCCTCTAAGCTTCTCATTAATGTCCTATCCCTGCCGATTGTGGTATGTTGAAGGTTTAGAGAGCCAGTGCCGCTGGTCCTATTAAGTTTCAAGCTGGCAGGGAATTAAAAATCACAACATTTAATATCATACCATTAAGACCAAAAGACATAATATCAAAAATGTTTAAGTGAAACCAAATACATCCAGAACCAATTTCCTCCAACTTTCACACCGCATTTGTTCCAGCTAAATGAAAGTTTTCCTGTTCCAAGCAGTTTCAGGGGTTTGAATTATCACTGTGAATTCAGGCCAAACTTGTCACTTTGATTCTCAGTCCACACACCATGTCCAGTCTCCACAAATGACTTTATCGGAAATGTCAACCCCGGTGACATAGTGGACAGTTGCAAACGTGCATGTGTCCTCCCAAGCATCACTATTATCTTATCTGTTCATGCCAGCCAGCTACTTGATGCCGCTCGCTAAAGCAGCTACTAGTGACCTATCTGTCCTTGTGTGAGGCGTGGGTGTTTATTGTTGAGGGTCTGGAATCTGCAGGCTGTAGATACGGCCAATAAACATATCAGCCATCATTCCCTTGGACTCATTCTGGGGATTTATTGTGAGACAGACCGTTAACAGCGCTAAAGGCAAACAAGGCCTTGTTAGTCGAGCCGTAATGGTCTGTTTATCTAGACTCAGGTTTAAACAGCCAAATATCTATTCAAAATAATGGAACTGGGATATAATAATAATCCAAGGCGAGTGTAAGCCTCGAGTTCATGTGTGACCACCATGTCCTGTCCTGTCAAGGTCCTGTCCAATGAGGTAGTTAGTCGAATTTGGTATTGTTTTATCTTTGAAATCAAAGCGGGGATAAAAGTTCTGTTTGGCCCAAATCACTCTCTTGCAATGTAATCATCATCCTATTTTGGCTGACTTATGAAGACAAAGTGAAGGCGTACTGATGCAAGGAGCGATGGGAGAGCGGCTCTGCTGGTAGCCCTTGGCACAGCGGTTGCAGGTGATCCCTGTCACTCCATCCTTGCAGGGGCATTGGCCAGTTGTCTGGTTGCACGTCTTTCCTGCTGCTCCAACTGGATGGCAGTCACATGCTGCAGAGGGAAAGCGGAAAGAAAAAAATTACATGGGCGTCACGCTAGATTGTACACAAGTAAACAACTTGAAAAATGGAAACATGAGCGGTTTACAAAAACCAGGACAACATAAATATCAGATTGCAAATGACTGCAGTGTGTGTCTGGGTTCTCCTCTGCTGACTCTGCATATTCCATACAATATATAACTAATCTTTGCACTAAAACCTTCTAAGAAGTCATTCACATTAGATTAGAGCCGGCTCTGCTTTCCTTCCAGACCATCACAGATGGGGAATTGGGCCTTGCACCAGCATAAAACCTCAATGAAATTACACAGCTTTCCTCCACCCATTATGAGTCTTAGACTCTTAATTAGGTCTGCTCTGGAAGGCACAGAGAAGGGTAAATAACTTGATAAATTGCAGTATTTCAATTTCAGCACAAAATACATCAGGGTGTGTGCACATGAGCATGTGAGCGGCTCCTCGAGAGTTTTGTGTCCTCTGCTTCATTGTGATCAGACAGCCCGTCTGCTCTTCAGATTGAGTTTCCAACACGAAGCTTTTTGGCAAAGAGCTCCTTGCAAATACTGCCTGAATAATGTTTCCCATTAATGGATGAGTGGAACGCACTTCAAAGTCTGTTTAGGCTGTTAGTTGGGAGGATTGTGCGTTAAATGTGAGAAATTTGTTTTGAGTGCGTGCATGTTCGTGCTCTGCCAAACTTTTACCATAAAGCCTGTGTTTGAAGTGGAAGCTGGGCCCCCCTATTAGTCCTGTATGTGTTATAAGTACCAGCAGAGCTGTATGAAATGCGCTTGAAGTGGTCCAGGAGATGTTGGAGGTGCTTTTAGATGGAATGTATGAAGCTTTATGAACATCAAGAGATGCTTATTTAATCTTTCTGCAAGCATGTCAAAGCTCTTTGTTTAGGTTGAGCTTGATTTGAATTTTAGAAGCTTTTACCAAGTACATTTGTTAAAATCATATCTACGCTCACATTTTTGGGGATCTATTTCATTTTCTCTGGGAATATATGTCGGTTATATAAATATGGGGAATGGTTGCTTAAAGTAACTTTAAATACAATCAATTCACTTTTAAAAGACAACAAATCTTTCATTAAAAAGGCCAAACTTTCTAACCACCTTGCTTTTCTCTGCCTTTTGGGGCTCTGTCTCTGATTTTGTTTAGGGCGATGACGTATTTACAAAATTCCACTGCATTAGAAGAGTTTATACTCTTTAAGATGCTCTGTGTCAGTGACTTTATCTCTTATACTTTAAGAGATTAAAAAATGAAGCCATAAATAATCAATTATTCAGATCTACTTATTTGATCTGTTGGATCCAACAGTCTTCAGGCAAAAGGGAGAGAACACCCTGGAGGGGCCACCTTTCTGTTGCAAGGCTAAGATTTAAAAATCTAAATTCAAGTTGAAACAGCAAAATAACCCCTGGCTGGCTAACGATTTTGCTGGGAATACTAGAGCTAACAGAATATTTGCACAGATATTAGATCCAACTTTTCTTAGTTCCTTGTTGGGTTTAACCAAGCCGCAATGCCTGATGGAGTCCAAATCAAGTAGGAAAAATTACAGCTCCTCAACTGAGGAGTAAAGTGAGTACTTTTCAATTGACTCAATTGTTACAATGACTACTTAGCAGCAGAAAATAAGATATTTACAGCCCGGTACAAAAGACTATACCTGGGGGGTATTTTTCTTTGAATCATATTAAGTAAAATACATGTAATTAAAAGCATGGACTTTTGATTGGTGGCCAGTACAGTCAAGGGCTAACTGTTTTCATTTTGCTACTTAGCGCTTTGCACTGTATTGACTTCTGAGCTGTACATGAAGATCTAACAGAGCAAAATCATTCATATTTCGAAGAGAATACATTTTATTGTGCTGTTAATCTTACCAACAGACAGTGGTGAGTGGCCTGGAAGGATCTGAGGATAAATCTAAGAGCAGGCTCCTTGCTAACCAAGCGTCAGCTGAAGACAGTTGTCATTTCCGATTTTGCCACCAAAACAACGTATGAAAAAGGATGTCCTGCTGTAAATGTTAACTAACAGCTCTGCAGCTCCTTTAATGTGGATTGACTGATAAAATTGGGAGCAACAGTTCAGGATCAGATCAGGATCCCTCCAAGTAGAAGTCTGCTGGCACCAGTGGGCTTGGCTATAATAGCTCTAACCCCGGTAAAAGAGGATGTTTAGACAGAGTTGATGAGAATGAATGGAAAGTAATATTAATTAGCATTATAGTTTAGCATAGGCTGAGTCAGATGTCACAGACGGTTTGTCCAGAAGTTGGAATGTTGGTTCTTGGCTACAGATGATAAAACAGAGTAGACCTATGCTTTAGGATGGGGTTATTATGTGTGAAGTCTCCACTGCATGGCAGTACGAAGTTTCTTTGGGTTCTCAGAAAACTGTGGGGCTTCCACCTGCTGCTCACAAAGTCCAAAACTCAGCTTTTAAAACAGTACATGGTTAAATGACATGATGGTGACCATGGATATCATTTATAGAAAGTAGGTGCTACAAATACTAGTCACAAATCTAACACCAGAATAATACTCGCCCTGGCCCAGTTTCAGGTACACGTGATATACCAAATAAAGCAGGGTATGTATATATACACGTTTACTCCCCCTTAATATATTTAAACATACAATGTTGAAATAATTCACAGCGTGTATTGGATATCACTGTGTTAATTTTGCAGTAAATAGCTGTTAAAAGCAGAAATTGCCCCTTTAGATACCAAAGTTTTTGCAGCTCTTTTGAGTTTGGGATGCCATTTGTAGCACTCACTGTGACGGTGCAACACCACCTCCGACAGTCTGAACGAGAAAAGGAGAGCAAGAGAGCAGCAGCAAAGCCTGTCTTTTTATTAACACCGTAGCATGATCTCTGTATGAAAATGGCTTCAGTTTCAGTGAGCGAGTGAAAAACTATTGTCATTTTTTTAAACTTTTCATTGTATACTCAACAATGCTTATGAGGGAAAATATTGTCTACTAATCTGTGCATCTATAGTTTTTTTATATATAAAAAGTGCAGTTAACTCCAGAAGCCTTAATAAATTTTAAGCTCCTGTGGGAGGGACTGTATCCCGCTGGTTACTGAAGGGTTTGGGGACTAAACTGCCAAATGTATAGAGGGATTGAAGAACAAAAAATTACCCATTAGCGGTGGGAAACATGCACCATGTTCCTCCAAGAGCCATGTTTATACAGTGCTTGATGATGGGTGAAGTTAATAATCTGGGAAATAAAGCATTAGGTATTCCTCGTTACCACTGGAGATGTATGCATCTTTTCTTTTTCTAAAACCTTCAATCATTTAGCAGAATTGTTGAGTAGACATTTGTTAAGATATGAGGTGCTGAGGGGAAGGGTCGCTGAGGAGCGGGGTATGAAAGCAGACTTCCTCCTGGCCGTGTTGGCGCTGCACGGTATTTCCTGTCCAACAACAGCAGAGCGAGATGGTTGGCTGATTTGAACAATAAATAGAGTGGGTTTTTAACTGATGTCATATCAGTCCGATTCTGTCACCTGAAGAGAAAGGCAGCAATCAGGCTTTGGATTTTATCCCAGAGCAATGAGCTGGATACGTGGAGGGATGAGGAAAAGTGTTCAAGTTACTGTTCCAGCTGTTTGGAAAGACTTTGCAGAAATGCATAGCTGCTGCACCGTTAACAAAGTGGGAAACTCTACTGAACAGCCCTGTTTCTGGCTCCGAGTCAGTCGACTGAACTACTCCCAAATATAGCCCATGAAAATGTTTAGCATGGCAGCGCGAAACAGAGCTAAGAAGAACCAAACGTCAAGTTTGAAGCTAAATGCAGATGATATACCAAGCTTGTGTTTAGCACAACATTGCTAAAAGTCATTAATCACCCCGAGCAACATGCATGACAAAGATCTCTGACTGTCTCCGATGTCATTCCCTTCAGTAAAGGACTTTGTTTTGTCTGCTTCTCGTGTCTTTATTTGCCTTTACAGGGGAATTGTTGGCATTTAGCGGGAAAAATCATGTTGCTGCTCCTGCATCTTAAATGCCAGCGGTCCACCAAAGACAAGCGGCACCAAAGATAAAACTTCTTGAGAGCCTGTCACCAGCCAGTCACAGCTCAGCCGTGAATGTGTCTTAAGAGGTCAAGATCTGCATCTGTCTAGGGCAGCTCATTTATCATTAGTTTGTGGTACAGTAAGAGACCAGAAAGGAAATCCTCAGTGGCTGACAGGAATATTGTTTCATGCTACTTTCCTGTAAATAGATTTTTCCAGAGCAGAGGCTTTATCCTGGAAGCCCATTTGAAACATTGTTTTTTTTTTCTTTTTAGGTGTTGGTATGAACTGTAATATTTAACAAACTAAGTGAGGCTGCTGGAGTCTGAGATGTAGATTTTAAATGTTGGGGTTTTTTTTTGTTTTTTGGCAGTTTCTTTCAGCATTGGGGTGAACTTGACAGAAAGTCTAATCCTGGGAAGATTGGCAGCTGTTTTAAATAATCCATCTCTCTGTAGATTGACTGACTTCAGATTGTTTAGAAATGATCTCATAACCCTTTTCAGATTGATTGGCAGCAACAGTTGCTTCTCCGTGGTCATTGCTGATGTCTTTCATCCTTGGCATTGTGTTAACACACACCTGACAGTTTCAGACCACCCAAATGATCTTTTTTTTTTTTTTTTTTTAGAAAGGTGCCCTCACCTGGAGCCAAATAATTCTTGACTACCTTCTGATATGTAAAACCTTACCTTTTTTCACATTATTGCTGATGAATGTTTTTTTTGCACATCGGTGGCAGTAGGAGTCTGCTCAGAGTCACTGACTGACAGCAGTTTGTTTGCTGAGCTTGACTTTGCTCCCTGAGGTGCTGTGACACAGAAGGAGCTCAGCTTTTGTCTCCCCACATATTAATCCCTGGCAGCTTGGTCTCAAACCTGACTTATGAGCTCACACCTGTGTATGTGTGCGTTTTCTGCCTGCACACATGTCCCTGCGCGTTGTGAGTGTGACTACAGGAGAAGGGCGATTAGTGAGCTGTGTCTACCACCCAACTCTCTGGATCACTGAACACCATTGCTCCGTGTGTCATGTCTGTCTTGTAAGGTGCTCACCTAGGATCTAAAGTAGTTTTGGAGTTGCATGGGTCAGTTCCCTGACAGACAATGAGGGCTTTGTTTTCTTGAGACTTCTTACGTCACAGGAGGTGGTGAATAGTACATGTGAACCAAGCATTGGCATAAAGCTTTGGTTCAGAAGTTTTACTCATTGTTCAACATCATTTTTGGTTCCTAGTGTCTGCGGTTTCTGTTTCACTGCACCCCCCCCGGGCATTGTCTCAGCTACGAAGCTTTGTTTCACGAGCTTTGAGCACTGCCGTGTAAAACTACTCATTACAGCGTAATAAGTGCTGCCAGAGTCATCGGCTGGCACTTCCTTCCTGAGAGGTTTTTAATACTAGCCACTGTGCTCAAATATAATTTCACTATCTAGCCTTTGTCAAATTGGTCACCTTTACAAGCTCTGCGGTGAGAAATGGACTTGGTCATGTCCCTGTAGTAACCCTCCTTGCAGTAGTGGCAGTGGCGTCCCGCTGTGTTGTGACGGCAGTTGAGGCAGACTCCGCCACTCCTCCGGCCTGACAGCTTGTACAGCTCCATGTTGAAACGGCAGCGGCGGGCGTGCAGGTTGCAGTGGCAGGCTGGGCAGAAAAAGAAAAAAGAAAGAGTTCATCACGAGAGCACCAGCCATGGCGTTCTGGTCAGCAGCTTAGTGAGCATCAGATGTTGAAACTGAATGCTTTCTCATCAGCAATGTTTGCTTTTTTCCCCCTTATCTTTTGAAAACTTTTTCCTTGCTGTAGAAAAATGTGCATTTTAGGGTCCACTCCCGCTAGCCAGGTTGTACTGAGCCATGCACAGAAACAACAATCATGTATCAGCACAGATACTGCATGTACATACATCATCACATCATTTCATTAGGCACCTGAAGTGCACACCATTCTTAGACAACCAGGACAGAAAATATGGTAGGTATCCTGCTGATTTAAAGGCTTCTTTTCTGGTCAAATACAGTCCTTTTTAACCTTTTAGATTCCTGGATTATGCTGATATATTGTTAAGTGATAAAAAAATATATATTTTTAACACTTCATGCATCAATTCATGCACCCTCTTATCCAGATGCAATCCTCCTTGGGCATGGTACAGCTCACCTGGAATAAGTGCCCCCTTAGAAACATCATCTTGTTAACTCACACTAGACAACCTGTGCTGGGCCCAATAACAACTAAATTCTAAAGTCTGGTTGCTTTGACTCTCCAGCTCTCTGCTTCATGCTCAAGCATGTCATGATTGTTCAGTTGTCTAAATCTGACATTCACATTATTACCTTTCAGCAAAGAGCTCTACAAAATATCTCTACCATAGAGTCAGATCAACCTCAAACCAAACCATCAGTCCTGCAGTTCGGATATCCTGCTGTATCTTTTTTTTTTTTTTAATTGTCAAAATAAAATGCGTTAACTTTTCTGGACACACAGTTTTATTTTACATATGCGTTTTATGCATCACTGCAGACCACACAACCTGCCATAGTTCCATGAAAACGAAAGCTATGTTGAACTTCTCTGTTTTGTGTGAACATGTGAACAACTATGAAGTACATTTAAGAGTAAAAATAAGATCATTACTGGAGACTCATGGCATCAAGTCTCTGCAAAGTAACTTTGTGTGTGACTGAATGTGAGGAAGTGAAATGTTGCTGATAACATGCACAGCAAATGAGATGGCACCTATGACTGAGAACTGACCACTTGAAGAGACTCTGGGATTGGATGTAGAACACATGAGATGATCCACATGTGGACCACATCTGCAGTTTCTTTGGCCCACTATACTGCTGACTCAGGAGGAGTTTGGCTGCCTGAACACATGAATCCAGTAGACACGAGGCCTACCTGCATTTTCCTTTGATCTTTAGGGCTGACCCTCACATGCCTAGCCCTTGTCAGCTAATAACACCTGGGCCGCATTTGGCTCATAGAATATATGTTATAACCCGCATTTAGATCTAAATGGGTCTGCTGTTTGGGAGACTGATAGATAATTTTATTATCTACTCCGCTGGAATATAATCATGATGATGATGTATTTACGTCTGAAAATGGAGCTGAAAGATCACACTGAATAAGGTCTAAAAAGAGTATGGTGAGTTGATGCTGCTCATACCTACAACATAAAGTTATTTTTTCATAAATAAATGTCTAGATGCTGATTCATTTGTAACTGAATATAATAGTATGATCTATAATATATATTGTAAGTACTGAAATACACCATGTGGTCTCAAACATGGTCTTTGACAGCAGTTTAGACAGATATTTATGCTTCTTTATGACTAATTAACTTCTGAGTTTTATAATATTTGAACAATCTTTAGACAATGATATTATTCTCAAACAGAACTGATAAGACTTTACAACTAGATATAAATCTGCAAATCTTGTTTAGATGAAGAATACTGCAGTATGTTGAAACAGATGGTGGTGACTTGGCCAGCGTTGGAAAAAGGAAAAATGTAAAAGTTCCAGCTTTCTCTTGCTCGGCCACCTGCTCGTGGACTTAACCTCTGAACTCTGCTGGTGTCAAGCTGGAAACCTTTCTTCCGCTCACCCACACAACCCACAGACTTGTACTTTGTTGGTTAATGTCTTATTATATTTTTGACTTGTTAATGCTGGACACCATGCTGTGTTACCCACTTGCCATTAAATTAAGAACAACTGTGTAGGGAGCGTATTTGTCCAGCGTTGTCCCTGTGCTGTTGTTTTGTCCATAGCTTATATTTTGCCCAACCTTCACAACTTAGGCTTTTTTTTTTTTCCTTTTTAATGTCACTGGATCAAACGTGGACCATTCATGCGAGCTGCCCCCACAGTTGCTCACATTTAAGTAATCTCTCCATCAGTGCACCCGTCTTACAGCTATGACGGGGAGATGCAGGCGATAAGACTGTCACATATGCTCCATATTCATCAGCAGTCTGAATCACGCACAAACTGACTCACACCTGCCATGAGAGACCAGGGCTGGCAGGTGGTAGAGATTCAGAAACACTCCTTCTGAATGGGGGGCCCAAACCCACACACGCACACACAACATACAACACAGAGGTGTTTGGCAGCTGTCACGGGCTTATCTCCCACACCTCCCTCCCCACGGCTGATCCAACACGCACTGCGCCAGCCTTTGAAGAACTCTCTCTTATGCACATGCACATGCTCCCTCCCCCCTTTCCCTCTTAGTATTTGCTGCTTTCTTATCCCAGATGTTATCTCCACTTAAGGGAAGTGTGAGGAAAAATGCTACAGGGCTTTTTTTTTGTGAGTAGGTAAAGGAATGCTCTTAGTTTTCAGTGGCGAATAAATCCAATGCTGGTACTGTACTTTGATCTCCATTAAAAACGCCACAGATGTGTCTACATTAACAATGCGCTTGTTACTTCAAAGTACACAATAACGTATCAAAAACAGCCACGGATGAAAAAGCTCAGGGTGGGACTAATAAATTCAGTCTTCTGTGTGTTTTTGGTGACAGCAGAAGCAAAGACTGGATAAAAAAGTCAGTGGTTCTCTGGTATAAATTTATCTCTGCAGACTATCTCTGAAAGATAAAAAAAACCACACACACACATACACATGAGAGTGTCATGAGATTAATAAATGTTATCTCCACAGCTGTCCCCAGGCCTCTCTAATGAACACAGTGCTATCTCATCCGCACATCCCCACTCTGCTCACACACTCACCACAGCAGTTGTCCTGCAGTTTCAAAAGCCTTAGTCCCGATCAGCTATGTTTCAAAAAATGAAAAGAAAAAGGGAATTCATATGTTTGTTGGAGAGCCAAGAGAAGTCAGAGGACAGCTGAATCTCAGTGATTTAGGTTGAATGCCAGTTTAACAGTTAAGAGCCCAAAGTCTACCTATAATAAATGATTAATGCAGCAATTTATTATGCAGTAGTTTACCATTAGAGAGGAACATTAGAAAAGTGTAAGATATTATAATTAGGGAAGCATAAAAAAAACACCTTTTCTGTTGGTAAAAGCATATATTTGGGTGCATAACAAAATTAGAAACTGAAATAACACAGCCTTGTCATGCAGTTTTTGACAGCCTGAGTCTGAAAGTCATTAGCTGTTCCTAGTTGCAGAGTTCTGTGACATCACAGATCCAACTCTGAGCTCTGAGTAGAACTACCCAGCCTCCCCACCCTTTGCTCCATCAACTTCACACCATACCGCATTTACGGCTCTCCTTAAACTGGGAGCACAAACCTTTAGCACCTCGATCATAAGATGCACATCCCAAAGATGAAAAAAGTGCAGACTCAGGTCAAGTGTTTGAGCCCATCTCCAAAAACCAGTTGCTATGAACAAAGCTGTGAAAAATGTTGAAAATTGTGCTGTTGTAAGGTATTACTTAGGTATATTGGACAAATAATAGAACACACTTTTCATTACAACCTTGAGAAATGGTGTTAACTTTTAAAAAAGTGTTTACGATTTGTCCTTTAAAGTAAAGAGGAGCTGAGCTTTTACGTTATTAGACGAAGGACTATGACTGTAATTCAGCTGCATGCTGTGTTTAGAAATCTAAAAATGTAAGATATCTTTTCTGAGTCTGCTTTCATTTGGTTTCAAGGGCCTACTTAAAGCTATGCTATTCCAATCTATTTATGTTCAAGTGCCATCTATCAGGGATTGTATAGGAAGTGTTCCTGGTGGGTGTGCAGTGGCTGAAAATCACACGTCCCACACCGCGGTGGAGGCAGTTTTTAGCTCTGTCTACACACACTCACACTTCAGGATGGGTCAAACATCTGAACTCGATAATCTCTGAAGAAATTCGGTCATAGTCGCTTTGAGGAGCTTCCCAGCAGCAGGATCTCACCCACCCTGTCAACAAGTGTCAGCTGTCTCATCATACATGTTTGAGTGTCTGTGGGTGAGACTGGAGGCTGGACTTGTGTGAGCTGGATTGAAAAGAATGCCTCACTTCTTCAGAGAAGGAGAAGGATGGAATTTAAATGCATTTTTTTTTTGTTTCTCTAGGACCAGTGACTCTCTCCCTGTGTGTAATCCTGGGTGTCAGGAGCTGGTGATTTGTGCCAAATCCAACAGGATCCCTGTCTCATCACAGTCTGGTCTGAGGAGAACTTACAGATCACAAAACCATATTTTCATTTCAGCACTTGCTTTTGTGAACTGGGCTCACAGAGAACAGAAACAACACTTGCTGTGAATGCGTTAATGTCATGAGTACTTGGTTCCTGTGTTTCACTATGTGTACAGCGCTTACACAATGCTTACATAACACCTTTGCAGTATATGTGGGTGATGTGTTACAAAAGTTCATTAATATCCTGAAGCGCCTTTCTATGCTTCAGACATATATGTACTATATATATTTTACACCCCAAATTTTCTCTGGGACAATGTAATTGAGCTTTTTCCCACATTTTCACTGTTGTAATTATCAAAATAAAAAAAAACAAAAACAAAAAACGACTAAAAAACCAGTAACAATACCAGATGTTGGCACTCATATAACAAATCATAGACATTGTCTTAGATGACAAATCTAACTTTACTTTTGAATATTTGAGCGGATTCCAAAAATACATCAACGTTCTCCCAAAGTTTTATCATGATTTTAAAACCATGTTTTTTATGACTTTGCTATGGAGTTACGCCCTTTTTTACAGGCCTTGCTGCATAGTTTTCTTCCCCAGCAACTGCAAAAATCTATTGTAAAATATAAATTAAAATACTACATATATATATATATACACACACACACACACACACACACACACACACACACACACACACACACACACACACACAC
>JAOWBL010000023.1:13743670-13803014 GCA_028564865.1 Zenarchopterus dispar
TATATATATATATATATATATATATATATATATATATATATATATATATATATATATATATATATATATATATAATTCTTCTGAATTCATTTACTTGTGCAAATGAATCTCCCTTGTTCTAGTACCTCTATGGACAGTGGAGAGGTGAATAAGAATCAGAATAAATCACATTCATTTTCTAATATGTAATTGCCTGATGATATTGAGTTTAAGAAAACATTTCCTTCATGTGCTGTGGAAGTTCATGGTTATGACTCGTTTGGACTTTCTTTCCCTTTGCCTCAATTAGATTTTATCCATAATTGAATTGAACTCATCTTCAAGTCAGAGCACCCTTTAGATAAATCTCGATCAGTTCACCTATTTTTTTATAGATGATTCCTTAATATATTTTAAATTGAATAAAGTTCGTTTCTAATGAACAGTGGCTTTGAGTTTCATTCTCACACTCTGGAAGAGGAAAAGTTGCACAAATGCCTTTTTTTTCTTTTTTCTTTTTGGTGCGTAACGGCAGAAAACAGTAATCAGAAGGAATTCACTTGTCAAAGCAGATGTGACTTTAATACCTTAGTCTGGAGCGACGGAATAAGTCTAAAGAACTCCACAGTGAAGAATAAAGGGGGTTTGCCTTACCGACACACTCGTTGGCCTCCCTGGCCGTGGCGCGCTGCCAGGGTCGGTCGTAGTGAAAAGGTTTGCACCTGTCGCACTCCGGTCCCGCCGTGTTGTGCTTGCACTCACACACCAGATTCCCCTCTCTGTCTTTGACGCATTTTGAAGCGTGCCCGTTGCACTTGCACCGTCCTCCGACCTGCAGGTCGGACACTGCGTAAAAGTAGGAGTCTCGGGCCAGCTCCGAGTCGTCCTCGTTTTCGTCTCCGAAAGTGTGAAGCCGGCTGAAGATCACCTTGATGTCGGTGGCCGTCACCCAGTCCTGCAGCACCGGGGAGTTGTCGAAGTCGTGCGCCGACGGCCTGCCGTCCAGGGTGCTGAAGGCGATGAGGCCACCTGTCAGAGGATGCATGTCTGTGTGGGAGTCCGTGCAGATCGCCTCTTGCTCGTTCTGTTTGGTGATTGTCGCCTTGTTCTGCCGGTTGTACATCTTCTTGCACTGAGTGGAGTAAAACTGAAACGGCACCCAGGATTTGCCGTAGTCCATGGATTTGTAGATGGCCATGGACTCTGGTCTGGGGGAGCAGAACTGGAGGCTCACGTAGGTCACCTCAAACTTTTTCCCCAAGGACAAGGTGAGGGTGACGTTCTGCGGGTACTGCACGTAGTTTTCCGACTGCCAGCAGGTGAGGTTGTGCGGGTTGTTGAGGTCCGTCAGATAGGCAGGTGGATGGGACTTCTTGGGGTCCCCGGCGTCGCACGTGTGACAGTCCCTGGTGCGCTCCTCTCCCTTCTCGGTCACCACGCAGTAGCGGGCGGCCGGGTTGCCGCAGGTGCTGGACACGCGCACGTCTTTGCCAAAAGCGGAGTTGACGAAGTCAGGGATGCACCTCCGAGGGTTCCCGTTCTCGTCGTAGCACGGGTCCGGAGGGGAGGACTGCGCGGCAAACATGCTCAGCCCGTACCCGCCGAAGACGCCTCCGGTCAGCGCGGAGACTGTCAGCAGGCTCATCCAAATCTCCAAAGTCCCTCTCATTGTAATCCGATCACCGCACGGACCGACGCGCTGAAATGCAGGAAAGACACACTTGTCAGTTTACAGCACTCGAGTTCAGGAGTAAAAACAAACCAAGACAATATCGTGCACGTATTGATGATGAGATAACCAGAAGGAAACGCCGGGGGTTCAAGGACGCAGAGCAAGGCGTGAAAGGTGCTAAATGTATTAGAAATAATCTTACGAGGCAAATAAAACTCCACCCAGACCGCCACCTCCAAGTACACTGCTCAGTCTCAAAGTGTGTGACTCCAAAGTATTTGGAGAAACAGCCTATCCCGTTTACGCGCACGACAAAGGTGCGATAGTTCAACTTTCCCCCCCACTTTGAAAAACTCTACCAAAACAGGAGATGGCAAATGCCTAACTCGCTCTGAGTGTCTCTCTGCCTCCGTCTGTCCACTCGGTCACACCTCTGCCCACCTCTGCCTCTTTCTGTCTTATTCCCTCTCTGTTATAAAAGAAAAAAGCGGGGTCCACTCATTCTGGGTAGCGGAGCAGGAGTCTGGGCTGTTTCCCCGCTGATGGAGAGGGACCAGCGACCTCTTGTGGTACGTTTTGTGAACTACACGCTCCGAATGATGCGGAGAAACAGGCCGCAACTCGCTTTGCGGGAGAGGTGATGTATGTCATCTCCCGCGACTCTCTAGTGGTTCTGAATCGAAACTTTTACCGTTAACACGCGCGTTTCGTGGAAGGCAGCAGCGTAGGCCCCAGAATGATGCAAGCAAAGACAGCACCTTCCTCCTTACTTACTATTCATGGTGCAGGAAGTGGTGCAAGGGGTGAAACAGCATTCAATAAGGGTACGTTTCTTGTGAAAACATTTGTCTTCTAACTGCCGGAGTATCATCTGAGTATTTAAGATGCATTTAACTCTGACAGTCTCAAACATATATGATGATGATGAAACAAAGACACTTTTACTCGTGGTTCAGTGGGGTTTTTTTTTAAACTTCCATCCAGCTTATACTTCAAAAACAGATCAGCTCAACTCAATTTCATTGATTTTGTTTTTATAAATACAAATGCAATACAAAGTCTTTTATCGAGGGAAACAAGCATTTGATAGGAAAAAAAACCAGTATAAAACGAGACATGTAAGCCTGGAAATAGCAATAAGTATGACTGTCGGTCTTATTAATAACAATACCAGATCTCTAGCAACAGTCCCGTGTTGAAAAAATACTGCTGTGATTGATACATTTCAGCAGAAAAGTTATTTCATCCTAAATTATAAACTGAGTAGCTTCTCCTTCCATAAACAACCATGTTATACAACACATCCTGTGGTGTGTGGTCTTGAAAAAAAAGATATGACTCAGTTTCGGAAGGCTTAAAATAGAGGTTTATATTGAGCTATCAAAACAACTGAGAGGACTGAAACTATTAAAATCAGGTGAAGAACTGCCCAACACATCATTAAGACGTAGAAATATAGTCCAGAGAAAGTCTTGAAATTACCATGATCACTTAAAATATTTGGTGAAACTACTTAAAATTTGAATGATTAAAATGTATTTTTTTAAATCAACAGTAGACCTCGGGGCAATGTTAAATAATGAAAGTAGGATCATTTCTACACACACAAGTTGCAATATCTTGAGAGAACTCAAAACAGCTGCATAACTGTAGGAAAATCACTAAACTGAGGAGCTTATTACATTAAAAAAAGGGCTTCACTTACATAGAGTGGACTCCAAAGCAATGAAAAAAGGCCCTCAGATGTATGGTGTTTTAGGGTGATGGGTGGGTGAGGCTAAGAACAGTAGTGGGCCAGGTGGTGCACCCGTCACGTCTAGTGTCTACTGTTCAAGCTCATGGAGGAAGTATCAGGGTCAGGGTTGATTTCAGATGGTCAACATTGTTAAGTGAATATACTAAAGTGAATATACTAAAGGGCTACATTTTTAAATCAGTACATTTTCTCTCTGATGTCACAGGCAGATTGATTTGGTTCGGTTTATGACAGACTGAAATCATTTTCACACCGCAGGGTCCAGACCTGAACATCACCGGGAATCTTTAGGATGTTCTGGAGGAGACTTCACACAGTGGTCCGACTCTCCCAGCATCAGTCAGAAAAAGATTAGATTAAGTGTTTTTTGTTTGTTTGTTTGTTTTATTTCACCAAAAAGCTAACATATTTATTTCTATTTTATACTATGTGTGCAATGTTTTAGTCCCAAATCCTTCTCAAGTCTTCATTTACAGTGTTGAACCTGTAGATACGTTTTCTAATTTGAATATAATTGTTGAACAAACTCCCTTGTGTATTTTCTTACCAACAGCAGATCTAAAGGAATGATTTTATGTTATTGCTACATAAATTAATAAAAATGTACCTTGAATAACTGTATTTTACTAAATATGCTTTGTTTCGACAAGTTATAAAGTTTAATTCACACATTAAACTTTCTTTTTTTTTTTTAGAAACAATCAACGGTGTGATTATTTCATCAGACAGTCAACTAGTCCTCACATTCACAGTTCAAGCTGCGTCTTTGATTTTTTATCAAGTTATTGATATGTTCTTGCACTCAGATTGGTCACTGGGGGGAAAGAGCGCTAGAGTGAGGTTTAAAGATACCTCTGATTGACAGCTAGTAGCAACCAGAAGAGTCCCGGTGGACGCTGACCAGTGTTAGATGGTTCTGTCTGCTATTAAAGGCTCCTCCTACATCATCAGCACAATGCAACATATAAACCAGCTCAGCTTAAATACAGTTCCTGTTTTGAAAAGCATGCCTTCTTGCCCGTGCAGTTGTAGGGTCTATTGTTGAAAAGCACCATCCCAGGAGGATGTGCTCTCTGTATTGTTTCTCTTCGCTGGCCGGTTTTGGTTGTTGATCTGGAGTCATCCTGATCCAGGACGCTGTTTACTGCTGTGGGTGAGTTTTATGTCTCTCTCTCTCTCTTTGTCCATTTACGAATTCACTCTTACAGTTACTCTCTTCAAAATGTTGCCACTACAACAGGTACATGTCACTGGTCATCTGTGTCCAGAGTTGGCTGGGTGTCATTTCATTTATGTTTTACCACTTAAATGATACCAGTCTCTATGAAGTAGGAACAAGACTCTGTTACACAACTTTTATCACCTCTAACTGCAAAGTGTTATTGAAGCTCTGAACATTTCCTGTTCCCGTTCTTTTAAAACCTAAAGCTGGTGTTGGTGCAATCAAGAATTCAAAGCTGCATCTATGTTCATCTGCTGAGAAAATACAGCAGTTCATCATAATGAAGTTGCTTTTCTAGCGCGGAGTTGTGTCTTTTCTCTGCTTTGATACATTTAGAGTGAAGCAGTTTCATAAAATTCCTTCATTTTAGGAAAACCTAACACTGCCCATTAAAACAGTTATGTAATTTCTCAGAGTGCAAAGGAACTTGCGACATAAAATAGGAACCCTTTTCTGAATTTATCATTAGTTTTTAACTTTGCCTTTTTGCCTTTTAAGAAGGATGATCATTTGTACGTGCTGGAAACTGCTTGCGTGGCTTGTGTAAGACTTCAGGTGTAAAAGCGTGCACATATCACAGCAGCTCATAATTATTTATAGAAGACGTACTGCAGAAGTGAGCTAACCTCAGCAGTGGTTGTTATATCTGTCTACAGCAGGTCCAGTCTGCATTGCAGCGCAGAAAAAAAAACAGCCTGACGGCGCACAATGGATCAACACCTGCTTCCTCCGTGGACAATTGATGGACTGTTTTGTTGAAGTGGGATATTCCAGGTACCGCTGAGCACAAAGCTATTCAAAATAAGATATATATCCTACATTTCCTTATCTCATTGTGGTTGTATGCGTATGTAGGTGTGTGTGTGTGTGAGTGTGTAATCACGTGCTTAAAATAGTTTTGTGTGCGCAAAGAAGTAACAACTAAAACAATGTCGTTAAAAGCAATTTGAAACAGGCGAATGGGAGACATCAGAAGGCGTGTTAAAGACAAGGGATATATCTATAAAACTCTGAATCAATAGATCTGTGAGATGGGCCGTGCAGAGTGAAAGCAAGCGGAACATGCTGCTCGAGGTCGCCCGAGCCAACTCCCAGCCGTTGCCTCATTCGGTGTTATGACCTTTCCTCACGGACTGACACAATTTCTTGAGATCTTAATGAAATGTCAGAAATTTTCTTTACCATCAAAATACCGCAGGAGCGCAGTTCAAAAAGCAACATATACATGAATGTAAATGACATTATTATTTTCTCTCTTTCCTGTTATATCAGACTCCCCAACTGGTTGACTGCAAGTGAAATGAAGTTCTTGGTAGCTGTGTTTTATTTACAGTTACAGCTTGCCATGTGGAGTTGTACCAGAGCAAAACTAAATCTTTTTAGCTGGACCTCAAAGCAGTCTAATTGGTGTTTAGCCCTGCAGCAAGCCCTGCCTTAAGATCCCTGCGTGTGATTTAAAGCAGTCATCTCTCTTATAATCTAGTTATTGCGGTTTGAGCCGTTTGCCTCTGAATGTTCATGTTCATGACCGCAGGTGCCATGTGATGGGCTCAAGACGAATTCCAGAAATGTTTGTATTCACAACTGCTGTTTTAGAGTTTCAAGTCACTTATTTACTTTAGATCCACAAAGATGTCCTTTGGGGGATCAAATGGGAAGTTTTCTTGTGTATGATTCATTTCCAGCCCAGTTTTGAGTCATAAGAAATCCGATGTCAGCAGCTAATTTTAAGAATGAAAAAGTAGAAGTTGTGGTGGCTGTTGTTCAGCAGCTCATGTCCGGTCCACTGGCAGAGTCTCTGAGTCACTGACAGGAAGTGCCAGTCTGTGTTTTCTGAGCTGTGGACACTTGCGTTTGAATCTCTGTCTGAGCGAGTCTTCTCGTCCTGGTTCTTGTCTCTCTAAAGGACAAACTCATTTGCATTTAATGCTAACCTCAGTAACAGGAAGTCTGGACTACCGAAGTGACCAACAACTTTAGCTGAACGCAACAACAAAGTGTGTACTTCCTGTTTTTGTTTTTCTGTTATTTGTCTGTGGATGGTGTGATGCTGCCGTAGATGATGGAGCAGAGCTCGTGCACTGAGGATCGCATCCAGCACGTCCTTGAGCGCTGCCTCTGCCACCTGGGCCTCGATGCTCCTGACAAACAACTCTGGAAAGGTAGGACCCCAAATCACACTTGCTTTTCAAGGGAATAGTCTTTAAAAAAAGAGAAAAACAGCGACTCGTGCGACCAACCAGGGTGGAAATAATCATACATTTGTACTAATGTTGGCAGAGTTTAAATAAAAACCAGGGAATACAATTACATAGATTTTTAATCTCAGTTGTCCAGCTGTGGACATATTTTCCAGACTCTAGAGAAAACGGAATTGAAAGTGGTGACACAACATTTGAGAGTTTCAAGCTCTTTTTTGAATTATGTAACCAAAGAATTTCATTTAAAAAAACTGATCAGCAAGAAAAACTTGTGTTTTCATTTCGATGCCAGCCGTTGACATCTAAATATTCTGTTTGTTGACTGACAGAAGAATGAAACCTAAAAGGAGAAATACTCCTGTGGTCTGGTTGTGTGTTTTTGTGTTTTGGGTTAGCTGGACTGTGCATTAGCCGCTGGTGTTTGGAGGAACTAGTGAAGAGAGATCCTCACAACTTCCTCATACTTCTACAAAAAATACTGAGGAAAACAACAGAGGTAAAAAGCTTAAAAACCAATCTGAGCCTGTTCTGAAAGCAGCGGCATGTTTCAGTACATGATGGTCATATTCTACAGGTGCTGGAGGAGTGTCAGTATGAACTGGTGGTGCCTCTTACTCTTCTTTTCTCTTCAGCACTTCTCAAAGTGAGTTGGTCTCACTCATGATCACTTCTGGCCACGCATTACATAATAAACTACTTTTAGTGTTTTGTTTCAAATTTAGCCAGGTTCTTCTCTGATGCTCCTAGATTCCTTATGTGGCTCCAGATTGCGACGTGCTGCAGGAGGCCTACCTGCTCTTCCACAGGTTCCTGTCCTGGCCGGAGCCCTGCAGCTCTGCCTGCAAACGCCTGCTGAATATCATCCAGCAGGAGCTCCGAGCACCAGGTTACAGTCGCGTTTGCACCGCTCAGACATAACATTGAGACAATACCAAGTTGAAGACTTGAAGGTATCCTGGGATGCCTGCTACCAGTAACATTAATGTGGATGCCAGGATGCAAGTCTTCAGAGCGCTAAACTCTAACAAAATGAGCATAAAACATAAAAGATAAAAAAAGAGTGCATGGGTCCAACTTAAAAAGAAAGGAAGGAAGAAAAGAAATCAGGAACAAGGCTGTTTTTGTTCTGCATGGCAAGAATAAAGGCTTCTGTTCAGGAGGAGAAGCTCAAACTCAGTGCGAAAAGGGCAGGAGTAATCATTTAAAATCAGTGATGCCAGTAACTGAAAGTAAATCAGACAAATCTGTAAAGGAAAGCACCTGGAATGTGTTTAAGATCTGTTCACTCTATTAGCGCTCATCTATATCTATAACCACAAGGGGGTAGTGCTTCCCTGTACTCTGGAACCGTAAAGTCTGTAACTTTTTTCAAATTTGATTTTATTTTATTTTGTTTTTTCAGGTATTTCATTTCAACGGCTGCTTATGACAGAACAAGGCATTTCCCATGATGCTCACTCCTCTAAGACCATGTAAGTCCAGTTAGATTGTCAAGAGTATTTTAGTGATATAATGTGACTAAAGTAAGTCAAGAGCCATTTCTTAAACATCTTAAACATTTATAAATGTATTTATTGTTGTAGAATGGTACTGTTGGTGAGTCCAGATAATGACATCCCTCCTGAGGTTGAGCTGGCCTCTGAGCAGCTTAGCACCTCCCACCACTCCAGCAGAGATGTCACCATTACGCTGATCCTGCACAGCTTTCAGGCTGTTCTTGGCACCAAGCATGACCTCCATGCACTCTACACTGCCCTCCTGGTGAATCACAAACACCCCGTGTCACTGTTTTTGTGCCTGATTTCTCCTTGTTCATACCTTTGCTATGATCATTTTCCTGATGTTCCTCCAGAGAAAGCAGCCTGAGGAGCTGGAGCAGCTCCTGAAGGCAATCACTGATGCCATGGAGACTGCAGCCTCTGGTGATGATCACAGGACAGTCAGAGTAGAGCTATTCCACAGCATGGAGAAGCTCAGAGAAGGCCTTGCTGTTCCTGCTCCTATGAATGGCTATCTCGAGAAAGGTAAGCTAGAAAGTACAATGAACAGGTATAGATTGCTAAACATATGAAATGTTACTTTGCATCTTCTAAATTATGTTTCTAAGTTGCACTGTAAATGTTCTCAGTGGTCCTTCAGTCTCAGTGTCACCTTTTCTCACCAGGAGCCATGGAGACGTTCACACTACCCATTCCTAAATGTCACACATGCTACTGGGAGAATGAAAACTTTGGTAATGAGTTAATATTGAACATTTTCCCAGACAAAAGATTAAAAAATTCAATCTCCCAGAACTCAAATTCAATTCCTTTTTTCTATGCAGATATTCTGAAAGAAATTCTTGCCATCGATTCTGACCTGGAGGAGACTGCAGAGTGTTTCATCAGCCCAGGAATGGATGAGGTTGATCATATTGACACTAGCATGGATGATGAAGATGAGCTAGAGTCAAACAAAGTGGACAATGGACTGCAAAGCCATCGCATCTCCAGTGCATCTTCATCCTCGAGGGATTCTACATTTTCCAGCACCTCTCTATCTAGTTGGTCTGTACCATCTGGCTCGTCAGGAGTGGAAAGTGACTTCAGTGAAGACACACTGCACAAGGATACAGAGGAAGGCCACGACAGCCAACCAAAACCTCGAAAGAAACCCAAGAAGAAGTCTAAATCCCTCTTGGGCATAGAACGCTTCTTGCTTTTCAAGACCCCCCGCAGTCCCAGCACTTGCCGTCGGGTGCAGAGCATGGGTTTCCATGGTGATGTCAGCAAAGACATTCAAAAAAATGAATCACAGCCCAAGCAATCCAGGTTGCCCTTAAGACAGGATGGTCCTCTTTCCCCCCTGAAGCACATGTGCATTCGCAGGAGGCCGATCCTGAGCTGTCACGAGGAAGACGTGGCACAAACGCCGACCCTGATCAAGGTGGTGGTGTATGGAGGAGACAGGGAGGCCGGGAGGCTTGCCAGAGCATACAGTGACCTGCAGCAGAAAGAGAGTAAATGCCCCCAGCTCACCAGAATGTGCAAACTGCAGTTTTACTTTGTTCCTGTCAAAAAGAGAACTGAAAGCCCAGGAAGAAAAAATACACCCACAGAAGGACAGACAGGAAGTTCGATCAAAGCCACTGGCTCTGTGGTAAGAATATCTGCCACCACATCTCTGTCATTCCCTCGTTTACCTCCACATGTGTGTTACATATATTTTTAAATAGTCTAACATTAATAGATTGTGGGTCAGTTGTATGGCACAGAATAGAGCAAGCTGTGGGGTAATGAAGGAAGTGCTTTGACCAGTTCTACCACTCACTGTCTTGACCATGAGATGACCTGTGTTAGATATAATATATATAAAGACAAATTGTGTTATTTCTACAAGAGTCACCATTCATTTTATCTAAGGTCAAATAGTCATGAATCAAAATAGCTGAAGCCTTATACCTGATATTTCTTCATTCTGACAGGAGCCAAATGAGATTGTGGTGGAGGACAGCACAGCAGATATAGCCCAGATGTTGGGCATGATGGATCCCTGGTACGAGCGCAACGTCCTCAGTCTGCTCAGCTTTTCATCTGACGTCCTCTGTGAGGTACGCTACATGCTGATGTCATTTCCTTGGTTGCAGAAGTCATTTTATTACATGTCGTAACACCGATATGCGGATGACACCCTACTGTACCATGAGGTCATGACCCCATGGCTTTAGTATGAATGTCGGCTTGTTTCTCTGAGGATTCCGTGTTGATTAAAGAAGCGTTTACATAAATGTGTCTAAGATTGATGTAATAATCATCCCAGCTCACCCATCCAACACAATGATAACATAAACATTGCTTCTTCAACTATTGATCCAGCTGGTTTAAGAAACCTAGGTGTCACGATTGTTTAGCAGTTGTCCTTTTCAGTACATGTTGCATCTGTCTCTCGGTTGTGTCACTTTGTGTTGCACAACCTCAGGAAAACAGAGCTGTGTCTGACTCAGTATACCTTTCAGCTCCTGGTACAGACCAAGATTATGATGACCTCTTGTCTTGACTACCTCATTTCCCATACAGCAGTTTGTCCTTCATGCACTGTGAAACCCCTACTGATGGCCTCGGTGCATTTGGTGTTTATTGAAACCAAAAAGCCAGAATCACATTCAGGTCACTAATGCTTTCCTGCAGAGTGGATCCAAAGTCTTTAACAAAGTATTTAGCCTCAGTTATGGGGCGAATGCTCCATCTGGTCCATTGCGCTGTTCTTTGGAGTGTCGTTTTGTGCAACATCTCCTCACACAAAACAGTCTCAGATCAGACTGTTCTTGTTTGTAGTCCCAGGATGGTGGAGCAAGGTATTAAACACTGTTAGGACAGTGCTGTGTCTTGCTGCCCTCAAAACTCTCCTGAAGATTCCCATCTTTAGACAACAACTCTTCTCTTACTTTGCTCTTCTCCGCCTGTTCTACTGTTATTCAGTTTCAAATAGATTTAAATAAATGAAGCACTCAAGGAATAGGTCACAGTTTCTAAATACTTGAATGTGTTCCTCACTTGTAAGTCACTTTAGATCAAATATTCGCCTGCATTACAAAATATAAATGTGTTAGTGTAGTATGGGCTACTTTTCTGACCAATCAGACATAAGATCATCGATGTGCACAGAAAACTCTCTCTACAGTCTATATTTTCTCATATTTCTGACTAACCCAGGTAGCTTCCAAGGATGATGAAGATTCAGCGAGTACAAGCAGCATGGAGCATCTTCCATTGCTGGCAGATTTGGTTCTCTATTACTGCAGACATGCGGACCAGCCTGTACTGGTGCAGCTCTACCAAGCCGAGGTCAGAGCATCCCCTCAGGCAGATGCATATATAGGACACAGTGACCATTGATCAATGCTCACTTGCTCACTGAATGAACTCCCATAAGTTCTTTCTTCACACAGTTGACTCTGGCCGGAGGAGAGAGGAGAAGGGAAGTGTTTATCCATTCTCTGGAGCTCGGACACACAGCTGGAACCAGAGCTGTCAAGGCCATGGGTGAGTCAAAACACATCACACCAGCAATGATGCACAGAGCAGTGCACACATTTAAACTGATTTATTCTGTGTATTGTTTGAAGGGGCTGCCAGCAAAAGGTTTGGAATTGATGGAGAACGGGAGGCTGTCCCTTTAACACTGAGTGTTGCCTACAACAAGGTACTGCTCCTTCAGGCAAATCCTGCATCAAAACAATAGTACACCAGTCACAGGTGTCACATGATCACAGCTTGGACTATCCTTATCCCTGTACTGTTTACACATGACTACAGGTGGTCGTCAGTGGGAGGAGTCGGTGGATCCAGGCAGACAGGGTGTGCACATCCATTAACCTTTACAAAACCTGCAGGAAACTTGAGCAGCTTGGTGAGTCACAATGATTCCCACTTTAAACTGAAGTATGTTCTTCTTCAGTGTTTTCACTTGGATTTTGTTTTCCTGTTCAGACTCGAAAGAGAGTCTGCAGCTGATAATGACAGAAGTCCTCAAGAGGCAGTCTGTTCCTGGGTTCGGTTCAAAGACTAAAAAGGGCTACAACCAGGTGAAGGGTGTTACACATTGAGAACAAACATCACTTCATGTGCATTCCCGGTGTGGAACTCTCCCTTATCCCAATTCTTCTTCTGGCAGCACATCTCAATATCAGAGGTGAAGGTGGACAAGGTTCAGGTCATTGGTGGAAATGATGGAACAACTTTTGCAGTTTGTCTGGATCAAGATGAGAAGAAGTTCATCCAAAGTGTGACCAGGTAACAGGGTACTTTATCTTTGTGGCCTTCAAAAGGGGAAAGAAAAAATATCACATCTGTATTTCCCAGCCATTTTTAACAGACTTGGATGCTTTATTTAAGCCACAGCTTTCGTTCAACACAAAGTACTTCTAGGTGCATGCAAAATGTATTTAACTGCACATGTACTTTTCAGCTGATGATATTGTGCAGAAGTGCATCATAACCTCAGCATGAATGCATCAATATGCATGTGCACGTGCGGTGATGCTCAGCCTTGTCTCCAGGTGTGAGGTGTCTCTGTGCTGTAAACCAGGAGCTGATTCAGACTGGAAGTCCTACAAGCCTTTACCAGGCCAAATCCAGCCCCTGCACCCCACCTACTGCTCTCTGCTCTGCCTGCCCATATCCTCTTTCTCTGCCTCACATCTGTGACGCACTTGATGCTGCACTGCCTGGCGATGCAGGATGTAGATAATGCCTTGAGAGTGATTACTGGTGTTGATAAAAGTTTTAAAAAAGGATGCAGAAGGAGAGGTTAATGTTTATTTATTTTAGGTGTGCCTTGCTTGATAGCGAACATTACATTTTTCTGAAAGGGTTTTTCGAGAGAATTGTCTCTCATCATGAAGGCTGTCTTCAATGCCTCTTTGTCTAAAATGATGTTGATTTTTGTGTGTGTGTGTTTGTTTGTGTTGTTTTTGTTAGAGTCCCAAAATCCCAGTGGTTCTTTTTGAGATGCAATAAAATGTCATTAACCTACCATCGGTAGCATAAACCTGACAACTTGAGTACTATTGTGTTCGCTTTTGATCCACAACATGGTCGAAATAAATATGTAATAAAATAGCTATTTATTTTCATTTGATACCAATCAAATCATGTTATTTTTGTTAACATATTTTTTTGTCCCACAACTGAAATAAAAAACATTTGTCAGATCTTTTTTATTGCTTTATAACCGTCCACCCGTCACTCACTACTTCTCACGGATTAGATATGACCTGCTGTTATTTTCCTGTCACACATCGAAGCAATGATGAATGTTCAGTCTTCATCTTATCAGTTTTTAGATGCATATAAAGTTAAAAGGTTTATCCATTAAACTACAGATATTTTAACTGAGCTTGTTTACACAGACCATAATCATGTTTAATGTGTTGGTTATTTAAAACCACCGTGTAGCAATACCACGTCTGACCACATGAGGGCGTATAGCTGCGCTCTGTTCACAGGCGACCACCAGCGGTGACCATCAGGCACTGTCAGATGTACTTTATGTGATATGCTGCCCCCATGTGGTCAGAAGTTGTATTGTTAAATAGAATGGCTTTACATTAATATAGTTATAGAAGTGGAATTATATATTTAGCCACGTCTTTTACCAACATTGCTGACAGGAGAGTGACTTTAGGAATAGATGAAGATGATCTATGTGCTTAAATCAGACACACACACACACACACACACACACACACACACACACACAAACACAAACACACACACAAATGCCAGTACTTAATTTTTCTGTCAAAAGAAGATCAAACACTAAGTGTGTAGATGCAGCTATCATACATGAGTTATTTCTTACATCAGTTTCTATCTTACTAAGCTCCAACTGATTTGATTTTTGGGGGAAGAAACACAAATAAAGAAGTGTTTTTAAATAATGGGACTTTGAAGTGCTGCGATGGACTGGCGACCTGTCCAGGGTGTACCCCTGCCTCTCACCTGGGATAGGCTCCAGCAGACCCCCGTGACCCAGAAATGGAACAACGGGTCAAGAAGATGGATGGATGGATGGACTTTGAAGTGCAATATTTAATGGCAGTCCATGCTGCATGAGATCACCAATAATAACATTTGTAGCAAACCAAACTGAAAACAGCTTTGAGCTTTTATTCACAATATTTTACGCCAGCTATACAACACACTGCATAATTCTGGGCTGTCCCAGACTAAAGATGATCATTCTGAAAGAATTGCAGTGATCTCTTTCCTTAGCTCCTACAGCTGTGAAGTGTGCATAGTTCACTGGTAAACATCTCAGGTGTCTTATGACCAAAGATTGCCTGATTTTTTAATTTAATTTATTTTTTTTTATTTAAAGTTTGGATTTCTTGTTTTATTTATTGCTTACTGTCGGTGCAGGCTGATGACACTATTCTACGTCTGTCACACCCTGCAGTTCGGGATGGTCTTGTCATCGTCTAGTCAACACATGCCATTTTTGATGAAGACCAGAGAAATCATGCTGGGTGTAGGAGACTTTAGTAGCTGAGAGTGTTTGTTGTATTTTGAGAGTGTTTGTTATTTTTGTTTTTAAAAAAGAATACTTGAAAGCAAATGCTTGGCTGTCTGAAGTGATTTCCAGCTAAAATTAAAAAAGAAAAAAATCTAACAACCTTGAGATACCACAACCTTTTTACACTTTGCTTATCTGAAAATCTGTGAATGACAGAGGCTCAGATTTGCAGAGTACTGTGACATCACAAACCCACATCTGAGATTAAAAAAAAGAAAAAAGAAAAATATGCAGTTTATTCATTTTTGACTCCACTAAATCTGGCGTCCTGCTGGATTTGCAGTACCTCTGAAGCAGATAGCATTGTTTTTATCTGGGAAACCCCACAGAAAAAGCCTCAGGGCAGAGTGGAGATGCAGACTCCTCTCCCTTCAACCTGCCAACACGGCTGAAGAGACAAGGTCATTTTTTCTCTTTCTGGTATTTTCAGAAAAGTCACATATATTTTGAAAAGATCAGAAAGCTGTGACAGCATCAAAACTGAAGGTATAAATGTGTCTCCTTTGCCCTGTAGGGTAACTAAAGATGCACCCACTGTTTTGTCCAGTCATTAATAAAAACTTGCACGCGTGCATCCCTTCATGGCTCATGCCTCAACAAAAATCCGTGCTTTACACACTTATTATTTTTATTTGATTACCCTGGTTCTCACGTGACTTCCTCTGTCGTCCGCCTTAAACCAATTACACTACTCTCCAGTACATAACGGAAGACTTTATTTCATTAACCACGCCGCAGACCGCATCTCCGTGGGAGTTTCACGTCCTCTTTGCGGCGAACAGAGGCATCCGCATCACCAGGGGGTGCTGTGGTCGTGGAAATTCCACATCAGTGGGAAAGCTGTAGGTGTGAGTGTGTGATTGAATGCAGGAACTGGCCGCTCCGCAACAGGTGTCCCCCGATCCGGAGACCAAAGGCGCAAACTGGTGGATTTAATGCTGGAAGTAATAAATGAGAAATGATCGATAGAAGAGCGGAAAGAAACTCTGAGCGGACAGATGTTTAAAGGTAAATGTTTCACTTTTTCCTGTCTCTGTTTTCCTCATCTAGTGGACTTGCCGTGACGTGGACAAGTTCCTCTTTCTGACATCCTGCAGCAGGGACAGGTGCATCCTACCTGACAGGTGTTTTTTAAAGTCATACCCAGTCTTTTTTTTTTTTTCATTATATCTTCACAGAATCAACTCCTCACCAGGATGCGCGTTTCTAACCCAGGTTAGTTCCGTCTGTGCCGCGCCGCGCCTTTCAGTCAGCCCGAGTCTTATCTGAGCAGACGCGCTAATATAAAACCACACACCCTATATCTGCCGGAGCCGAAATGAAAGGGCTCGGTTCTGGTCTTGCCAGGGATAACGAATCACAGCTTAAGATGATACATTAGTTCAGTCAGTGCTCTGACAGGTTGAAACACTTGTTTAACTTTTATATTTGTTCCATATTTCCTCTATTGGCACACCTTTTCCGTTTATTTACAACTCTGTCTGAGGCCCAAATAGACATGTTGGGTGTATTTTATGGATGACAATTTACAATAGTGCAAAAGTTAATACCCCCTCTTTCAGTCCCACTTGTTCTGTATTAAAAGCATAATTAAGATGAACTGATTCGGTATCTCATTGCAGGGGGTCTCAGTACTAGGCAAATACAGTCTGAGATGGGGGGGAAAAGTCTAAAAAAAATGTTTGAGCAATACTAAGTATCCCTTGACTGCTTTCATGACATTTAAGAGGGTAAGTTGATGTCAGGTTCCCCAGGATGGATGACCGGCTACATCTAGATCCGTGTGGAGACACCATCCCCACTCAGCAGAAAGAAGTTAAACTCGAGCTTAGAGACAACAAAGAGGTGTACTGGAAAAGCTGGAGAGCAAGAACAATGTTAGAGACGAGTGGTCAGGAATTTAAAAAAAAAACAGGTTTCAAGCAGGACAAGGATCGGGCAGTCTGCACAGAGCCAGTGAGCTGAACAGGTTCTTGAACAGGTTCAGCTGAGAAACAAGCTCAGCATCTCGTTCCCTTAGCCAAACCCTCCACGGACCCACAGCTTCCCTGCCACACCTCGGCCCTCTCATCTTCTATCTCGGTCACGGATTTGATGCTACTCCATCGTTTTCTCCAACCACATGCTGAGATGCTGGGCCCCCTCCACCTCCCTCTCCTGCCAGTCTGTCTGGTAGCCAGTCAGGTGAGGAGGCAGTTGCAGAAACTGAACTGAAACGAGGCTGCTGGTCCAGATGCCCCCCGAGTGCTGAAGCAACTATATGGGACTTTGCAGAACCTCTGAACACAGATCACTACGTGATATCCTACCTGCCCACAGCCATAATGACAAGCTGAAGAAACATAAATGATAATGGTTAATGGAGCAGCTTGTCATTTTCCCTTTAGGGATTAATAAAGTTGAATTGAACTGAAGGGAATTCTTGTTTTCTGTTGAACAGATTGAGGATTGTTAAGAATTGATTTGTATTTCATGGAACTGCAGAAGACACAGCTGCTGCCATTATGTATTGACACTTTCCTAACAAAAGCTTTTTTTCCTATTTACTAAATATTTTCCTGTCTGTCTGTTGGTCCCACAGTTTGAACCTGCTGCTCAATGTGACACCTCTCAGAGGAGGCGGAGCCACTCAGGAGGACAACCATGAGGAAACAGATTGACATCAAACGTGCCCTTGCTCTCGCCAGCACCTTTAACTTCCTGTGTTTGTGTGCTAAGGCCAGCCTGCTCCCCTTCCTCACGCTGTACTTCCGACAGCTGGGCCTGTCTCCTGCAATGACGGGAATCGTCATGGGGACCAAGTGCTTGATAACGCTGGTGTGGAGCCCCGCAGCTAGCCTGCTCTCCAAGCACTACGACAAGAGACGAGTGGTGATTAACTGCTCTCTCGTGTTTTCTGCTGCAGCTGCTCTGCTCCTGCTGCTGATCCCACCCACAGATGTTCCTGGTGCACGCAACGAGACCTGTAAAATGTCCAATACAAGCCTTGGTCCGCCTCAGAGTCTAGGTGACAACTTTCTCATGAGTAGTGCTAGACCTCAGACACCAAATCCAAAAACTCTTGTCACCTTTCCTTCCAAAACGCTGAATGGTACGAAACCTTCTCCGGTAATAGTTACCAAATCTTCACCAAATGATACCGAAAGCTCACAACCTGAACTGTCACAACAAAATGCATCCGTGATGCTCAGCAGCACTTTTGGAGAATTGGAGAAGAACACATCTGTTGTGGATCCTACGGCCAGTTCTGTGGCGATGTCAGTGAGAAATAAAAGGTCCAAGTTCATATCGGACCAGTCGGAGGAGAAAGAAAGGAGCAGTTTGGGGTTTCTGGGAAGCCTGAAAGAGATGGATATTCACAACCAGCTCTTCTTCTTGATACTTTTTATGATGTCATTGTGGGAGCTGGTGTCAGCCCCTCTGGAGTGGACGGCAGACGATGGCCTGTATGAGTATTTGGACTTTGCGGATGCCTCGGACCGTCACGGCAGTACAGAGGTGTGGGGTTTACTGGGAGCAGCGTGTGGGGTCGGAGGAACTGGGCTGCTGGTCAGTCAGCTGAGATGTTTCATAGCTGCTGATACACCCAGGAGAGCGGTGCATTTCTACTGCTATGCTTGCCTGGCAGTTCTGGCCCTGCCTGCAGCTGTCTACCTCCCTCTGTACCTGAGCAAAAAGCGCGACAGGGCCAACGGGCTCTTGAAAGCCGTGCAGCTGGTCCACGGCTCCCCCCACGCCCTCCTCTGTGCTTTCACCATCTTTCTCGTCGGGGTAGCCGGTTCAACTGTGGATAACTTCCTCCTGTGGCAGATGCAGGATCGCGGGAGCAGTGAGCTGCACATGGGACTGTCCCTAGCCCTTGCTTTGCTCTCACAAGCCGCCTTCCCTCTTCTGGCTGGCAGAATTTCCAAATCTCTAAGCCCAGGGAGAGTGCTCGTAGTTGGGGCCGCAAGCCTTGGATTACAGTGCTTCTACTACTCCTTCCTCTGGGGGGCCTGGGCTGCCCTGCCTGCACAGCTACTGAGCTGCTTCAGCAGTGGGGCCCTCTGGTGGGCTGTGAGGATCCAGTGTGAGGATGTCGCCACATCAGGGGCTGAGAAAAGCGTGAGGAGAGTATACACCTCTCTCTCTCTGCACTTGGGAAGTGGACTGGGGAGCTTTGCAGGAGGGTTTGTGGCTCAGAGGTTTGGCCTGGAGTGGCTGTTCAGGGGGGTGGCCATGGTCCTGATGATGTGGTGCGCGTGCCTGCCTTTGCTCCAGTGGAAAGCTCCTCGCCAGCGCAGGATTAACTACTCTCGCCTTTTGGCAGCTGATGCAAGTGAAGCCAGTGACTCAGAGTCTGAGCAGGAGAGAGACTGGCTCGATAACGCAATGGAAGAAGACAGAGGAAACAACAACCACGAAAGGAGAATAAACCACTGAAACCAACAAACTCAACACTCTAAGAATAAAACAAATTGATCAAATAAGGTCCAGTGGATAGAGGAAGCACTCTTTCACAAAATCAAATTGTACAATAATATCTCTGTTTGGAAATGGGGATCAAACCTGATAAAACCTCTCAAGCCTGATTTTTCCATCAGCTTTGCAACATTTGTTAAAAATATACCAATCTTTCTTATAACGTAGCACAGTCCAGACAGGCATAATTAAATTCCTACCCTGAAGAGTTTAATTACAGTTTGGGTATCGATTCTAAACGGTGTTTACGTTTTCATCTGAGATATTATGTCTGTACTGGGGCTGTCAGGGATTTATTGAAAGACTTATCTCTGATCCTGCTAAGTCTTTACTATTGTATGGTGCAAAAACAGCCATTGTTTTATTCCCCAAACGTGGCAGTGGGGCTAAGGGTGGGTAGTGTAAAGACACACCTCCAGCATGCAGGTTCAGCAGCTTATGACAACAGAAACCGTGAAGCTTCTCGGAGGCATCGCAAACAACGGACATGTGCAGAAGATCAGGGCCAACTGTACTGGCATCCTGTTACACCACACCCCAAACACACTGTTCATCTCCTGTAAAATATTGCCTACTGGCTATCCAGTATTGGACCGGTTGCTGTTGGTTACCATTTCTGTCTCTGGAGTCTAAACTGAAAAAAATGATTAAACGAGCCAAAAAAAAAAAAATCATTCTCTGGTGCTTTTACTCCCAGTTGGTTTAGTGCATTGCAGATAAATTCTGTTGTACAATTGCAGTAAAATTAGTGTTTAAAGAGTATCTGTGTTATAAAATGTTTATCAAAGCAGTAATTCAAAGAGGATTTGTGTTAAACATATCTCATGCCACATGGGCCATGATGAGCCTGTTGCAGACAGGAAGTCCACGTCAGCCAGCACGTGATGGGAATGTTGCCACACTGGTAGAGCAAGTTGCAACAAGAGTTTGTTTTTTTTTGTCTCCAGAGGCAACTGTAATTCTGTAATAGTGTAATATTGATTCTTTTGTACATGACTGCCTTCAATACTCAAGCAATATTTTACTGTCTAATTTTCTAAAATGGTCAGTCTACTGTAATATATATATATATATATATATATATATATATATATATATATATATATAGGAGAGATAAATAGAGGCAAGGTCAGAAGGCAATTTGTCCTTTTAAATTTAGAGAAAAATATTCAATAGGGTGTTGAAGGAAATTTGCTATTACTGCATGAGGAAGAGTGGAGTGGTGGAGAATTATGTTGGAGTGGTGCAGGACATGTATGAGGGCAGCAATAGGAGTGACAGATGGGCTTCATGTGAAAGTGGGACTGCATTAAGGATTGGTCCAGAGTCCCTATTTATTTACTGCAGTAATGGCTAGGTTAACAGGCGGGGTCAAACAGGAGGCTCCATGGACTATGATGTTTGGCTGGCTTAGTTTATATTAGCTGAGGATGCTAACTTATATGAACTTGCACTCTTCCTGATCAAATTTGTCCAAACATTTTTGTCCAAAAAACACTTCTGAAACAATTGGCACAAGAGCTGAATCAAGGACCAGCAGACCTCCACTAGGACCAGCTGTTACTCAGCCTGTTTCTCTCAGGTTTGGACCTGTTGCAGTCAGAGAAGCCTCCTATGAGCTGATTCTATGAGGCCCAGAAGACGTCCACTTGGGAAGGGTCCTGAAATGATCCATCACGGCTCACACCTCGTGTGAAGATGCTGGCGAATATTTGCAAGAGGATCTCTCATGTCGAATATTGTTTCTACAGTAGAAAAGCTGTCAGCTGGATCGCGAAGCTTCATCCTTGGACCAAGGATGGGCCAACTCCTAGCCAGTCAGCATGGTCTATTAATAAAATAAACAACACAACAAAACATACTCTCTTTAAAATATACTCATGCTCTATTAGGTCTTCATTCACAGTCAGTAAATGCCAACTATTAAAAGTGATGATGGCTTCTGGCCTTGTTGTTAACCAAACAAAAGACCATGTACCTGACTATGCAGAAATTTGTTGATTTATATCATTTTACCTCATGCAGCTGTCATGGATGTGAAATCTAGCCGTGAATACCAATTTGGACATTGGTGGTCAATAAAGATTAGTTTGCTTTTGGATGGAGCCCTGTGTGGTCTATGGAGGAATTGCAACACATTTTTTACACTGGCTTCAACCCAGAAGGTGGAATGCTGGTGTTCCGCTTGGACTGCTGTAGCAAATCAAAAGAAAGCTAAAAGAAAATAAACTATTAAAACTGTTGAACAAGTTTGGAGAATCACTGTATTGTAAACCGATATTTGCTTTAATTCCTCATATAAAGAATGTTCCAAAGAAAAAAAAGTGAACTTACTTTTTTCCACCCTTCCATCAATCTTCTACATCTTGTCTGGGGTCTGGCTCAGACTTCCCTCTCCTTTGTCCGGCTCACCTGCGGGGATTCCAAGGTGTTCCCAGGTCAGTCAAGAAACATAACACAAGTATCTTTTTTTTAGTCACATATTCATTTATTTAAATAAACCTGCAGGTTTATTCAAGAATTGCGTGGAACACAATTACCTGTGCGCAGTGGCAACTTCTGCACATAAAAAGATGCGACTTTCCCTCCGCCTCTCTACATTTCTGGTACCCTTTCAGCAGCTGGATTCCAGAAAGAAAACTCACTCAGGAGGACCGCCTGATTCTTTTGTGGAGTGGGTGCAGACCGGACCAGTTTTGGTGTGTTCTACAGCATGTGCGGCAGCGCGTCGGCTCAGTGGTGGAGCGCTGATGTTCCGTCGGTAGGGGGCGCCTCTGAGCGTGGGCGAGCACCGTGAGCGGCTCCGTGCTGGCATGCACACCTCTGTGGTGGCTGGATTCAGCATCAGCTGGCAGCTTTCCTCGGAATTGTGTCTGAGCCACATCGAAGCTTGCTGATGTTTATGTGGACGCTGCGCGGGGATCTCATCTGAATTTCTTCTGGAGATTGGAACAAAAAAAAAAAACAAAAAAAACGCTGTTACTATTCGAAGAGCATGGAAAAAGAAAGGAAATCCTCTCGGATTTCTCTCGGATACGGTGCGTTGGAAAAGACGCAGGTGAAGGGAGAGCCGGAGGAACCAGGTGAGTTGGAGCTGAAATGGAGCGCACGGGTTCGGGTTCAACTGGATGCCTGCTTGAAAAAACGGAACCATTTTAAGCAAAAGACGACTACCCACAGAGGGAAATTGAGTTTTACTCAATTTTGATTACACTTGACATAGTAAAGTTTCTTTCTTTCTTTCTTTTTTAATTGTATATTATTGCACGGATTTTTACTGTCTTCATCATCAGTCATGTCGGTTTTATCCCTCTTGGAGGGGTCGCCACTACAGATTCTTACATTTACTTTCTTAACGTAGTTATATTTAAAGATTTTAAACTAAATGAGTAATATTTAGTCGTTGAGTAGATCACATATTTTTTTTTCCAACTGTCTCAAAACTGTTTGGGCCTCTGCAGGTTATTAGAAACCCGTTTCCTGTTCAGCTCGACTGTTGAACTTCATTTGTTGTTGCGACCTCAGTCACTCCATCTGTCATCCCGTAGTGTATGTCCATGAATGGTGTTTAATACTGGGACAGGTTTTGGGCTGACATTGTTGGTCTGAGATGAATTGCTGAAATATCCATGACAATTTGCTGATGCTGGCTGTTTCACTTGTCAAACAGAAATGTTCCCTTTAATGTCGGCGAAGCTGAGCAGCTCTTTTAGATAGTGTCAACACACATCACCAGCACTGACCGATGTTTTAGGCATTAAAATACTCTGCATGAGTCAAATCTTAAGAATATTTCACTTTTTTTTCAAGAAAAAACATTCCTCCTTAATCTGCAGAGATCTGAATGTTTCTGTCAGTCTTCCCACTCTGCTGAGTCCATTTTTCTTCTCTGTATCCAATTTTTTCCCACTCTATATTTTAAACATAAGCAAATAGAAACGGCTAATTTCAAGTGTAATCACAAGTATAATTTGTAAAGTGATGTTTTTGAATATTTAGGTGCTTGTGTGAATTGCTGTCAGGAGATGTGACTTTGACCTGAAAACCAGCAGAACTGTGAACGCCTCTTCAAGGTCCTATAGTTTATATCTGATATGTGTTCAATCATTTAACCTCCTATCAGTTTTAGGCTCGGATCTTTTTTCTTATTAATAGCAGCTATGAAGGCGATTAGGGAAAAAAGAAATGAACCTGCAAACAATTGAAACTGCATATTTAGAAAACCCTGCTGCTTTAATGAAAAGTGACAGTGTGAAATGAAAAGCCGAGAGCAGTTGATGCAGAATGTTTTGAGCCTGTCAGAGTGCCAGAAAGTAGATAAAAAAAGAAAAGACCACATCTGAGCTGTTTTAATGCTGAAAGCCTTAATCACTTGCTTTATTTCCTCACGTGACAACACTCACTGAGACGAAGCTCTGGATGGTTTCGCCAGAGGGATACAAGAAGTTTGAGGGTTTCTGTACAAGTGTTTTACAAGTGCCCTGCTGCTCACAATGAATCATGACAGACGTGTCTTTTCACACGAGTTCAGGTAATTAAAAGTCAATCCGAGCTCGGCTGGATGACTCATCCAGTAGGAGGCTGCAGGAAGGCTAGTGTCATTGTTCAGGGATGCTTTTAGAGCTGAGCAAAGAATATTGCAAGTTTCAGGATCTCATTCATTAATTATTGTGCTTTGTCAGATCCAGGTGGTTCCACTTTCCTCCCTATTTGTTTTGAATATTACCCATCGACTTTTTATGCCTTATTTTTTCACTTACGATATTTTTAGATGCGCATTTTTCTTTTTAAGGACATAACATTGTTTTTGTTGTTATGATGGTGGTAGTGGTGATATTTCAATACAGTTCATTTCAAAATGTTACCAAACTAGAAGAAAACTGTTGTCATGACACAGATAGGGAGTGAATTTGAGAAGAAAGGTAGGAGTTGGAAGACGTGTTAAACAAGCAATATCCAAACGAAGGAGCTGCAGAGGCAGGGTCATCCAAAAGTCTAAGTAAACATGGGTGGAACAAGCATAAGCTTCAGTCCTTCTGTTTAGATGTGTTTTATGTTTGTTTTTAGGAGACCACGAATCCAAAAAAGCATTGGTATTGTAAAACGTCAATAAAAACAGAATACAATGATATAGACTATAGAAAACATCAAATGTTGAAAGGGAGACATTTCAGCATTTGATCAAAAAATATCGCATCATTTTGCATTTTATGGCAGCAACATCTCTCAAAATGTTGGGGCAGGTTGATGTTTTCCACTATGCCCACGCCCCTCTTCAACAGGTCATGTATCTGTGTGACCTGAGGAGAGCAGTTGATAAACTAAGAGAGGGATGTTGTCCCATGCTTGTCTAATGTAGGAGTGCAGGTGCTCCAGCATCTTCTTGGTTACATACATTTATCTTGATTATGTTTAATGTTTGTTTGTTTTCTGATGCTCCAAATGCAGCCGTTTCCATTACAGAATGACACCAGTTTTCAACGCAGTGCTCCCTCAGGGCCTGAAGATCACACATATCGAGTATTGATTTCCCACCATGTCCCAATTGCACAGAGATTTCTCCAGATTCTCTTCAATCTTTTGATGATGTTTCATACTGAAGATGATGACATATTTAAAGTATTTGCAGAGGAAGATTAGCCTGTAATCATTTCAGAATTTCTCAGAGACACAATGTCCTCCCATTTCCAGAATTAGGATTGTAAAAAATAACCTCACTGAATAAATCCTGATTTGACAAATCTTTTGTTGGGAAGCCGCACAGTTGCAGGAGCCTTGTTAATCAGATTAAAGTTTGACTCTTGTCTAAGTCAACTTAAATTCACAAGTCCATCCATCCATTTTCTGTACCCGCTAATTCCATCTACAGGGTCACGGGGGGTCTGCTGGAGCCAATCCCAGCTCATTACAGGTGACAGGCAGGGGTACACCCTGGACAGGTCACCAGTCCATCGCAGAATTCACAAATCTAATCATAGAAAACTGTAACTCTGTCTCTTTAACCCCCTTCTTGTTGTCCTCTTGGTCATGTCCTCCTTCTCATTCTCAGTCTTTCATCCAGTCAGATAGTGGTGCCATGCACAGATGGTTAACTTGTATCTCTGGAGACACGTGAGATCTGCAGGAGGGCCGATGAGTGGTTGTGGCTGGAGGATGCAGTGAGGAATTTCATGTTATTTTCCCGCTGATTCTGGTTGAGACAATGTGGCGTATAGTCTCTGAAAACGTGGTGAAGTTCACTGGCGTGCATGACGAGTAAGAACTGAGTCCCTGTGGACGTCGTTGCTTTGTGGCTTCTTCTGTTGGTCCGACAGGAAAACAACAAAAATGCTGGCTTATTAAGTAAAACAAAAAATAAAATAAATTTAAAAAAGCATGTGCAACTGATCTCTCTTTGATGGTTAAAGTATTTTAAGTACCCAATAAAGGCCAAGAACTAATGTGTAAAATACCACATTCGAGATCATTTAGTTTAAATGCAGCTTTTAAGTAAGTGTCTTATTTATACCTGGACGTATCTTATAATTGAATATTAACGTGCCTACTATGAAATCCGCTCACCCTTTCCATTTGCTCTGCTGATGAGTCCTGATGATTCCCAGTTAAACGTATTTCGGTCTTGTCTGTCTGTCCAGGTGAGGACGTGGTGTCAATGGCCGACTCCACCGTCACCATCGAGGACATTGAAGGAGAGCTGTTCAGAATCGAGCGGATAAGGGACATCCTCGTGCGGAGAGAGTCAGAGCTGAGATATATGTAAGATCTGTTTCAGAAACACCTACGTTTTATGTCAAGTGGATTCCAGTCGTTTTAAACCAGTAAACAATTATGGTTGTAGTCCACTCATCGCTTATTTTGCTTTTATGTCTGTGCATCTGCAGCAGCCGTGAACAGAGGTGCTGTGTTTTCAGGTTGTCTGTCCTCTGGTCCATCACAAAACAGGAAAAAGTTTGGAAAATAACCTCGCAAAAATGAATATGCCATTCCAGACAGTATGAACCCTGAAATATAGTAAATATTCTGATTGACAGCCATTCTTGCAACTTAGGCTCTAGTGTTAAATATCAATAAAAGAAATAAAAGAAATGACATTAACAGGCTTTGAGGAGCAAAGACTGACGGATCGCTCTCTTTTTTAGAGTCATTTTCAGAACTTGTTTTATTACCACCTTGGTTTGATGTACTATACAGATGAACTTACAAATACAGGTACAACACTGAAGTTTAATGGACAGTAACAGTAGTTCAACCAAAACAAAAATTTAGAAGCAGTGAAATGTGTGAGAAAATGAATTCATACATGCATAAATAAATGTGTTCCTGAAAGAGAAGTTAAAAAGGATTTCATTTTCCTTGCTCCACAGTAAACTGAATTATTAAGAAATGTGGTTGAATGTTTGTGTTTAAAATCTAAGAGCTTATGCTGCGACCTGTTTTGTTCTTGGGACTTTAAATCCATGTCTTTTATGTTTTGCAAAGCACATTACTATAAATGCTAAAAGTCTTAAGATACAGTCCTCAGAACTGGGATCTTGAATTCTGATCCAAATTTTAAAAAAAGAAAAAAAAAGAGAAAAAAAAGTTACGGTACAGTTTTCTTGAAACATTGTACAGGAAAAAATGTAGAATTTATTATTTTTTTTAAAGTGCCAACATTTAGCCATATATTTAAAGGGCCATTTGGACTTCTGCACCATCACGTACTGCAGAAATGTTTATGTAGCCATCCTGCAGGACTCATGAAACAGCTGTGTTTCACATTTGGCTAAACTTTGAATCGGTAATCATTTCTTCTTCCCCACTGTGAATCTGTGACCACGGTTTCCATCTTCTTCAGTCCAGAAGATTGTGGGAAAAATCTACATTTAAGAGTGCAGTTGTTCATAGCAATGGCCACATTCAGGCTGGCTCCTGCTCACCTGCTCAGTAAAGGAACACTAAAACAGTGACATGGTATTTGACCCGAAGAAAATATGCTTCATATATGTCTTTTGCAGTTCTGTTTCACTGTCTGTTGCCTCACACACAGTAAAACTGCGTGATACGGGGATTTAAATACCCGTCGATACTGCCAGCTGTTCTTTGCGAGTAAGAACTGATGAACTACAACTGTCAGACACCAGCAGTGGGGGAAGTGGGGAAAATGGTTTTTAAAAAAGTGTTTTTACTTAGGAGCATCATAGCAACAGTGTACACAACCACACTCCCACTTTCTCACACACAAACACACACAAGAATTTCTCATCATTTTTTCTCTTTTTTTTTTTAAATTTCAGTCTTTTTCTGTAAAAGCCTCATTATCCTGATGCATTACAGTGGAGAGACGGAGGTGGGTGAGAGTGCAGAGATGGGGGGTCTCGAGGTCAGAATGTGCTGTGATAAAATCAACATGAGAAACTGAGCATAAATAGCTTTGTTTGATGTTTTTTTTTTTTTGCTCGAATATTCATTGTTTGAACTGCTGTGTCTAAATCTTGCACATTTATTATACTGGAAGCTGATGACTGAATATAATAGTCATAAAACAGCCAAGCATCAAACTTTCTATAAACTAGGCAACTGTTAACACATGAACTGCTATTTGCTGTGTGTGTGTGTGTGTGTGTGTGTGTGTGTGTCAGGTGGTTATATCAGCTAGAAATCACACTCAAGTGAATACACTGTTTGATAACAGAAACAAATGGTAACATAAAGGTAGTATTTCGGCATAGATCTGTAAATCTGTAAATAGAATATTAAACGTGTCATCAGCTGTGATTGATGCCTGACGTCAATCCAACATCCAATGAATTCAAAGGAAATTGGAAAGAACAACTCAAAGTTGAAAAACTAAATGAATAATTGTATCGACTGTGGCATACTTTGGTCAAAGTAGCAGCTTTGCAGCTGGTTCATAACAGCCTGGGCAGCTGGACCCATTTCAGTTGTGAAATAGTCTGGTTCCTTTCTTATTCACAGCCACTGAACACACCTGATCACTCGTAACGGGTCAGGGTCGGGCTTTATGCAATGACTCACACGCGAGTGTTCAAGAGGCACGATTCAAAACACCCAAGAGGGATGCTTCTGACATCTTGTTGACAACTGTTGTGAATTCGCCTCAAACCACTTCCTGTCTGAATGAGGTGCCCTCTGCTTGGCAGAAAAATAATAATTATTATTATTATAATAGTAAATATATTTGAGCAGCAAGGCGAGAATACCTTGTTTGTGGTCATAAAGCTACAGAGGATAAATCTACTCTGATCTGGATCTGTGATGTAACATGACCGGTACATCTGGAGAGATAAATGAAGGACTTTTTCAGTTCTGGGAAGTCCAAAACAAAGTGTCTGCGTTAAGTGGTGTCAGACCCAAACTTCCAAACAGATTCTCTCGAGCACAGTAAAGTAAGTTTTTTAATAATATGTCTGTTTTAAACTTTTTTAAAGCAGGACAGATGAACTTTTTCAGTTTTTGGCACTTTGGATCCACATATAGGTGATGGAGGTGAGGACGATTTTTGAAGCGCTCACTTCCAATATTTTATAAAAGTGTTCTTGAATCCATGCAGTGATTTTCATTTAGGAATCTTAGTTTTTTTTTCCTTGACTTTTGTTTTCAAAAATCATTTACAACCCTCTACTGGACAGTCCTGTTGCATTCAAATGCTGGAGCGGTCTGCTGACGTGAGCCCATGCTTTCATCACACTGCTCTGCCTTCCCAGGAGTCATAGTGAAATATGATGAGGGATGCTAAAATGACAGCTATTTTATTAAACAAGCTCAGTGGATCAGCTGAAGCCGCTTTCCCCTCCTGCCACCATCCCCTAATGTTTTCAGAATTGCCATCAGAGGATGAAATTAATTTTGAAACTGTCAGATGTGATTTATTCACAAATAGCAGCGTGGTGATGTTATTTCATTGACGAATCCATGCACAGACCTCACCAGTCTCTGACCTCACCAGTCTCTGACCTCACCAGTCTCTGACCTCACCAGTCTTTGACCTCACCAGTCTCTGACCTCACCAGTCTCAGACCTCACCACTCTCTGACCTCAAGTCTCTGATTTCACGCTGATGCTTGTCTCCAAAGTTTGGAGGAAAATTGTTTTTCTGCACTGTTTATACAATCCGTCATCTTTAGGGAGACTGTTGAATAGAAAACAAGTTTCAGTCAAATCATGTGATGATCTACTTTAATGATACTCTCAATAGGGGAGTCAGCTGTTTTTCCTCAGATGTCTTGTAATTAATTTAGGGCTAATAATAACTCTGTATTTTTCTTTTTTTCTTTTCCTTCTTCTTCTGAGGATGGATGACATCCAGCTCTGCAAAGAGATCACAAGGCTGAAGCAGGAGCTGCAGAAACTGGTCTCAGTTCCAGGTAAATAAAGAAATAACAAAAATAACAACGCCTCTGTTTCTATGTGTATTTAACATGCAGATTTTTTTCTCCCCCTCTGACTCGTCACCAGTACGATGTTGTTTTGCATCCGCAGTGATGTAGCAGGTGACGTGTATAGTAATCACTTCTTCTCAACCTGGAGGTGTTGTGGCTGCAGATCAGTTTATTTTTAAAATAGCAGTTTTCTCTCAAGGCCTTTATCTCTTTTGCTGAAATTCTTGTCAGTGTGTTTGTGTGCATGTATTCAAACATGTCAACCAATGCTCACATTCCTCCGTTCCCTTATTTTAGATATCAGGTCTTATACAGAAAATGGTTGTTCTGCATTTTAGAAAGATCAGTTTCTGAAATTAACAGTCTGTTATATTGTGTTAAAAGTGTGTACTATTTATGTTGCTCACAGGCTGGAGCCTGTTGCCTTCAAACACCCAGCATGACATTAGTGTCATGTGTACCATAATTGGACAGATTGCAGTAAATTGTGATGGTTATATTGATGGTTTTACAGAGGATGACGTTTTGTAACTTTGTTGATCCCTTAACCTTTCCTTTAGTGCTACTTGAGGATCTCATTTTTAGTTAGTGGCTGATTATTTCTGAAACAAACAAAAAAAAACAAAAAAAAAACTTTTTTTTTTTTTTTTGCAACTCTCAGTATCCCCTTAAACTCTGAGTCTTGTCTTTGATCAAATACTGTCAGATGTTTGAGGAACGGGACCCAAAATCAGAAGACTTGGAGGTGGAGGAAACACAAAAGCTGCTGGTTCAGCAGGACAACCAGAAACCACAAAATTCTGAGATAGCTAAATCAAAACACAAGGAACAACTACATGAGTAACTAGAAAACTGAGAATTGTGTCTAATGTAATTTTTAACACATAGCCATAGATTTTCGCCAGTGGATGGTGAAATGTATCAATAAAATTACCTGTAAAGTAGACAACGTGCCATATCTTTACTACTACACCGAATGCTGTGGTCACAGTATTACTAACCTGAACTAACCACGAGAGCCTCTTTGCTTGATTTGCAGACAAAGACAAGTCCAAAGAGGACAGGGAGAGGGAGGAAGAGCTGCTGAAGCAGATCAACAAGCTGGTGGAGACCAGAGACTTCCTCGTGGATGATGTGGAGTTTGAAAGGCTAAGGTGAGACTAAAAATGGTGACTTTCTTGAAGCTGGCAAAACATTCTATTTTTCTCCTTCTGGTTCTTCTTGATTTAACAGCTATCTGCATTTATATGGTGGGTTAGTGCTAAGAATGCCAAGAAGAACCCTTTTATTTGATCCTGCAGCAGATTTAGGTTTTCTTATGCATACGTGACAGTGAGGGTGAATGTGTCCTCCACCAGCCTTCTCAACAGTTTGGTCTAACAAACTTTACTGGAACCCGAGACAGATTCAGCCAGGGAAGACTAAAATCACCAACAGTGAAGTACAGAAAGACAAAGATAGAAGACCGCAATGGATGTGGTGTGTTGTTGGACAATGGAGTCATGTTTGTGTAGCGTGGTGGGGTGCGTGTAAATGAGACTATGGGGGTTGTGTGGTTATGTTGTAATGTTGGGTGTAACCCCCCCGATTTATCCCAGAGTTAAAGCAGTCATAAGGCCACGTGAAAATAGATCCAAGAAGGACTGTATGAGCTGCAGCATTCGCAGGAATCCTGTTACACCTTCATGAAGTTTACGTTTTTCTCAACTATAGTGCAGTGATCTTAAGCAAGATGTAGAAAACATAAAACCCAACTGTTTGCAAGTTAAATCCAGGAAATATTCTCATCTACAGGGAAAGAGAAGAAGACAAAGAAATGGCAGCTTTCTTACAGTCTAAATTTCCCAAAACCTTGGCTGCAAAAGGTGAGTCTTCTCGGCATTTTGCACATGTATTTAAAAGTCAGTAAACAGTTCCACACGGACAGGCACACCTGCTCCTTTTGTCAAGTTATGAAGCAAAACTGTTTAGATGCTGTAAGTTGCACACATCAGAGTAACACAGATCTCTCCATTAAAAGGAGTGGCCTTCATTGAAAGCTGAGAGACAGGTAAGAGGGCAAAGGGCAAAGTGCTCACAGGCCAGGACTCAAAGCTGGAGCTGCGATCAGGACCTTTGGCCCCCATGGTGGTGTGGATTTTTGTGTTTGGTGGATCTGGGCTCATCGAGGAGCTTCATTACTCACAATCCTCCTTTTGTAAACTGTGTAAACATTTCACCATTCACACCTTGTTCAACCACTTTATAAAGTAAAAACTAAAAAGCTTAGAAATATTCACGATACAGATGCAGGAGGTTGATCGATCATGATTTTTTTAAGCATTCAGCAGGACAGTGAAGAGGGAAATTCTTGAAATGTTTGACTTCTGACTTTCACAAAAATAACTTTAAGTGTTTCCCATCATGTCGTTTCACTCAGGCGCTCTGCGGGATCGAATGTTGGCATCCAAATCCCAGCAGACGTCAGCGCCGTTTATCTCAAAAACCGGGCTAACACTGCTGAAAGACTGCTGCGGCTTCACCTGTTCCATCATGTAACACAGAATCCAGGAGAGAACCCAGCACCCTCTGGAAGTGTGTGTGTGTGTGTGTGTGTGAGAGAGAGAGAGAGAGAGAGAGGTTACTTCTGTCGCCATTGTGTTTCCCCTTTCATAGGCGATAGTAAGATTAATTCTCCTACTGCTCATAAAACACAAGCGAACATGTCAACGTACTTGATGTGATTTTTTTTTTTTTAATACTGTACTTCATGCAGCAGGGAGGTTGGTTGGCTTCAAACTAATGAGTCTGGCCCAGTTTAAGTAATTGGATATCATTATGGCTGTTCTGACAGTGTAATTATCCATTTGTGATGTATTAGAGTAAGTGTAGATCTCCCACAGGGAGCAGAATACACTCACCAGACTCCATTTGCTTTAGCTCAGTATTATTATCATGACACTGTCAAGTTCTTTACTGGGGATTATTCTGACAATTGATTAGTCTATTTATAATATGCCTCATGGTCTTTGAAGGGATTTTAGCAGAGAGTATATTCTCAAAAGAAAATATCTGTACCAATAATCTAGTATCATTTTGTGTGACTATAATATCAGTGTTGTCATAATAAAGATGCTCAAAACTCCTCCTTTGAGCTCGGAGCATTGTGTCGTAATGATCAGATCCATGACTTAATGGAACTCGTGTTCTTCTTAAAAGTCGACTATGTAATTTGGTTGCTCGCTGATAAATGTTGTTTCATACACCCCACCTCTTCTGTTTTCTGCATGCTGGGGAAAACCTTCTCAACTCCACAAATGTGTTCAGAAATTCTTCTTTTTCAGCTGAAGAAACAATGTTGAGATATGATGGAAGATCGGGCTGTTCTTGCCAGGAGTATCCATACTTCAGCTCTTTGACTCAATTTCATCTGTGCATCTAGCAGCAAAGTCAACTCTAAACAGGAAATGACAGATTCAGGAGGATCATCGTCAACTCGTAGAGAATTATTCATCCAAATTAAAACCTTTTAGTGAAAGAAACAGAGGCACGGAAAGAAACGTGTACCGAGAATGCTGCTCATAAATCTACTTTATATCAGGTGATCTATGGCTATAATATAGTGACTAAAATGTTATTGACACACACACACACACACACACACACACACACACACACACACACACACACACACACAAAGGCCTTTTTCAGTCTAGAAGCATTTTTAAATTTGTAACCTTTTACTAAACAATTAATTGTCATGGATAGTTCCAAAAAATAACCCAAATACAGGAGGGAGGTGGATGAAAGTAAACTTTAGTAGTTTTAAAGCCAAACACAAGGTACCACGGGGGGGGAGCAAAGAAAAACAGTAAAAGTAGGAATCCAAAAGGTAATGAACAATAGGAAGAAAGCATGGTGAGAATGAAAGGGTGATGAGACATTAATGTGGTTTTTATCTCGGCTACACATGCAGGGACCATTCAGACTTCTGTGACAAAATATCACACTGACAAACTGTCACAAGAAATCCGTCAGTGGGTCCTCATATATGTTCCCTTTTCTTGGGAATATTAGAAGTGCCTCAAAAACGAATCAATCTTCAAGAAAATAAAAATGGAAATATAATAGAAGAATAATATACAGGAAAAAAATACTTTAATTTGACTAACGTTCATCTCAATATGTACTCGATACAAAATGTAGACAAATAAATGTAAAGATGATTAAAAAGATTGATTTTGATTGTTTTTTATGCTTTGTCATTTCCTTCTTTTTGTTTCACAGATATGCATTTATTTACTTAATTTTTTTTCTTTTGTTGTTTTTATTAATGGTTCTGTTACATTGAAAATTGTGACTCAGTATTCAGTTCAAATGTAAAACAAAACAAGAATAACTATGTGGATCAGTCAATCAATCAATAAGCATCATGCAGAGAACATTTTTTCTATCTTCCTTTCCCTTTTTTGTAATAAACCATCACTTTTAATTCCTCACAATTTTACAAACAATCACAACCATAGACAACTAAATATGCTTGTTTGTTTCTTATATTTGAGGATAAATGCCTGAACAGAAACACCTGACCTGTTTAAAAAAAGTAATGATAAATAAATAAATCTCACTACCATGACAACAGAAGGAGGAGTACGCAAAGGTCTGTGTGTGTGTGTGTTTGTGTTTGTGTGTGTGTGTGTGTGTGTGTGGCAGCTGGGAGCATGATTGTTCATTGTGATGAGGAGGAAACCAGATGGCTTCATTTCCACGTAACTTACCTCATCTCCCTTTCCTTCACACACACACACACCAGCCCACTGCTGCCACTGATGACTCACACAGAGAAGGTGGAGATTTAGTTCCTCCTAGAGCAGGACAACAATCACGTAAATGGTTCCTAATGGACCATCTGTTCTGAAGACAATATTGACACATAAAGCCCAACAGGAGACTGATTGGATGAATATTCAACTTAATGTTTTCGTTCACATGTATTTACACACATTGTCCGTTGCTATTGTCGCCTCGTACGCCTCTTTTCCAGGCACTATTGTGTTGTGTTGTGTGGATGTTCTTTCGTGGCAGTTGATAAAGGCCAGCACAGCTGGTTGCAGATAAACAGACCTGTGCAGAGGGAAGCAACGCTCTCTCTTCTCTTTCATTTTAAAGCTACGAGGACTAATCAGCAGGCAGCATGCTGTGAGCATGGACATCTTACCGCCAACCCACTGTAATTACATTCTAGTTAAAGCCGCTTGCTCCTGCACATTGTGCTGGCTGACAGACTCTGGAAGGATGATACCACGCTATGCCAACTCTGCTTTCTTTTTGCTGCCTTAATTTTTTTCCCCCCAGACAGTTTTAATCGAAATCTCTTTATAAAAACAACCAGCGGGGAAGGGAGCAAATGACATCAGCGTGCTGCTGTGCATACGAGGAGGGTTGCATTGCTCTGAAGCTGTTTATATTTTGTTTGCCTGGAAGTTATTTCTGTTTTATTCCAAAAGTAGTAAATAAATGACAAGATCTTTGAGTGAATGCATGTCAGCAATTGCAAAATATGAATTTGATTTGGGAGTTTGGGTATTCCTGTTCAAACAGCAAGTATAGGTTATAATTTTTTACTTTATACGCCACCACAATGGATTAAAATAAAAAAAAATCAGGATGTGATGAAAGAATCACCATGTGAGTGTCCATGATAGGAAAATAAAATGTATTTATCATTTTGCTTGTCTGGACCATTAAGGTCTATGGCAACACAATGTCCAAGGGGAAAGACATCATCAGTGACCTTAGAGAAGCAATTCCTGCTGTCCGTCAGTCGGGAAGGGGTTATAAAGTTAATTCCAAACAATTTGAAGTTCATCATTTAACAATGAGAAAAAAAAATTCAGACCGCATAAAACATTCAGGACAGCTGCCATTCCACTCAGGAGGGGATTTCTCGTTAAATTTTTCTCACCTCAGACTCAGAAGAAAAGGAAAAACACAAGAAAAAAGAAATCGAAGGGTCTCTGCTGGCATGTTAAATGTTAAAATTCCTGCCAGTACAATTAGTAAGAGACCACAGAAGTACAGCTTGGTTGGGAAGGTTGCCAGGGAAAAGCCTCATCTCTCTAAAAATAAAGATGGCTGCACAGCTTGCAAAAGGAATTTGTACAAACTCCGAGAGTTTCTGAAACAGAAGTGAGTGAGGTCTACTCACCATTGTCCTTATTTCGCCCTGAAAATACATTTCATCATTGGTTGGTCTTTAGTGCATCTGATGTGTTGAAGATGATGGCTTTTCACCTTCCACTTTTCAACCAAATCAAAATATTGTTAAGACAATTGCTCTAGCTGTCTTTTAAACTTGTTTTCAGCTCGATAGGAAGTGCAGATATTTAGCCAGAAAACACTGCACCTGGTCTGGTAAAAAACAAACACAGAACACTGGCTCAAGCACCTCATACAACTGTCAAGCATGGCGGTAGAATGGTAGTGATTTGGGCTTGAAAAATATACTTCAGAGCTTAGAACCGAAAGAGTTTTTAGTTTTTTAAAGTTATTTTCATTTAAAATAACTACCAGTTCTTTCTTTAGTATGGGATAAGAATAAGAAGACAAATCAGTCAATATAAATGTCATATATTTACAAATATAAATTCAAAACATATTTAAAAAAAGAGCAGTTTAAAACAAATACGAGTGAATAAACAACTTAATTGTATAAAAAAAATACTAAGAGGTAAAACAAGTTGGCATGATCTGGTAAATGTGAAGTCAAACAGCACACCCAGGAGGCAGAGAAGTGTACACACCTAGATAATTTAGAGAAAAGAAGATGCTCCTGTCCAACTCATTTTGACTCATTTGGTCGTTTAAATGTTTAAATATTAGATATTGTGTACATTTTAAGTTTCATGCATCTTATGAAGTTCAAGGTCATTCTCAGAATTAGATCAGAATGAAAGATTCCACTGAGTCTCATTAGATATATTTGTGATTCAGAACTCAGACAATTAAATACCATAAAAAATATTAAAAAATTAAAATAAATGATGCTGTGCAAAGTGTACAGTTTGTAACATTGTATGATTTGATGCATTTTAACCTTTTCATTTGAATCTGATGCCACCAACATCTCTTAAATTAAAAAAAGTTGGGGCATTGACAAAAAAAGAGGAAAAGTAACTGGTACAAACATCTAGAGCAACAGCTTAAAACTAATTGGGTTAGTTTGCAACAAGTCAGTGATTAATTATTAAAAAAGAGCACTTTAGAGAGGCAAAGCATAGAACAAATGTGCAAAATACTGCATCTACAAACAGTTAAAACAGTTGCAGACTATTATTCTACTGCATAATGCTTTGACTATCTCAACATTTAGAATCGGTGGACCCAGTAGAAAATGAATCTGCAATCCTTGTTATTTTCAGACCTTTGGGTGTTTTTATATAAAAAAAAAACAAAAAAAAACAGCTACAACTCAGTGATGGAAATCACTGCATGAACTCAGAAACACTTCCGACCCATACCCACTGCACATGTCCCTGTAGGGTGATGATCATCCAACACACATGGCTAACAACACCCAAGGATGGCTAAAAACCACACGTGGGACTATTCTGAAGCATCCTTCTACAAATCTAAATCTTATTGAACATCTGTGGAAAGAGCTGAAATATGACGTCTGGAGAAATAAAAAAAACCATTTAAACCTGAGACATCTGGACACATTTGAGAGTTACAGAAACTGCTTGCAGTGACTCAACAGGTTGTGCAAAATTAAGCTGAGGTTCTCATCATTTTTGTCCAAGTCAGTTTACTTAATTTTTTATTTTAGTGATCCTGTTTAAGCACAATTCAAAAGCATTTTCTGATTTACCTTAGTCAATGTTAAGGAAATCACTATTTTTGTCTGTTTCAAGTTATGCCAGTGGCCATTGGGGTCCATTCTTATTTTAATGGTAGGGTACTAACAAATCTACCCCCATGTGCACAGGAACACAAAACAGAAGGAATTGTGAAGACTGAAGTTTATATGATAAAATGAGCTACAGTAAAACCCTCGGGTAGCACCCGCCCGCACCTCTCTGAGCAGACACTGTTTTATTTTATGGAGCAATAAATTTGTGATTTACATTCGCTGGTCGTATTTTTGCCGTCTTCTTCATTTCAGGTTGAAACAGTAACAGTCCTACCAGTGTCTAATCAATGCTGAATGTTTTATACAAGTTATAGAGCAACGTGCGCTTCCATCTAGACAAGAAGGGAAGCTCTTGCATCATTCAGCAAGACCACATAGACCTAAACAAAAGAATGGTTTCTGAGGGGAAGAGTTCAGGCGATTGGACCGACCTGCCAACTGAAAGCATTTGATGCAATATGAGATGAAAAATCTGATAAGGAAGATCTGAGATGGCTTAGGAGCTCAAATTCTACATCTGATGAGACCAGGACATGATTGAACGGAACAAAACTCCAACAGCTGGGCTCCTCAGATCTAGCATCCACATGGAGTCATATGTTACACCCTGTCCCAACTTTTTGAGACCTCTTAGAGCAACTAGATTAAAAACATCCTCTTGTTTTCTTTAGCTGGTACATTTCTTCAGTTTAAATATTTGATAGGTCTATGCTTTCTTTCTAATATGGCCTTATGAGATCCACAAATCATTGCATTTTGTTTTTTATTTAGATCGCACACAGTGTCCCCCGTTTGTTGTTTTGTTTTATTGTGTTGTTTTTTAGATGCTACTATAAAATATGAATCCAGGAGCAGTATTTCTCGCTGTGTTTTCTCTTGCTCTCCCACAGAAGTGCTTTCTGTGACGTGTTCACTGAGCAGAACTGAAAGCTGCCTCTATGGGGCGCAGTTCCAGTGCACTAACAATAGTGCACGGAGCATCTGCCCTTGCAGGCTGCTTTCCCTTTAAAGCCTGACGCAGTTCAACTGTTGCCCCACTTTGCGCCGTGAGCAGCAGCAGAAGTCAGCGGGAGCGGGCCGGGGCTCGGTGTCGCTGCGGTTCGGGTAGCTGCGGGCTCGGGAGCGCTTTGCTGGGCCCTCACCTGCCTCATCATGGAGTTTTTAATGGGGAATCCGTTCAGCACGCAGGTCGGACAGCGGATCGGTGAGCTGGGTTTTTTTTTTTTTTTTGGTCATCCTTCACAGATCGTTACATTGTTTAAAACGATGTGCTTCAGTCAGCCAGGCGCATCCTCATCATCAGACGTCTGCCGCGGCCGCATCTCTGCAGAAACGCGCGCCTTTGTGTCAGGGCTCGGGGGGGGGGTTTTCCCAAGCAAAATAATGTGTTTATGACGCGGCGACGTTATGAGAGAAATATCAAGTTAGATATATTAAGACTGACAGAGGCGCTGCGGCTTATGCTGTGATTGACGCGCGCGTTACGCAATGACGTGCTGGAGGCGGGGAGAACAAGGAGAGGAGGGGGATCTGATTGGCTGTTGCTGTGTCGCTTTTTAACATACAAATAGCCAGGCGGGGCATTTGCCGGCCGACACCCCCCCTGACCCAAATGGGATGTAGTCTTCATCCTGCTGCAGTCCTTCAGATGATTTGACTGATGGACAGATTATTGACTGATGGAAATGAAAAGTTTATCGTCAGCATAAGTGGATTAGTACCAAGAGGGATCTGTCATGGGAAAATATGCCCTTATTTCATCAGGGAAATGTTTGTGGTACATTTTGATCAAAATATCACAGGAATACAATACAACAGCTCTCTCTTGGGTCATGTCTTGTCAGATCTGTCATTTGCGGCGGGTTTAAGGTATGGGCTGTAGATTACTGGACAGACAATCCCTGATGTCACCCACAGGTTTTCTGAAGAGTGGATCTGAAGCCTCTATTCTCTTGCACTGGGCAGCGCCATGTTGCAAATGAGCAGGACAACAGGCTCTGGAGGCTGGCTTGAGCACACCCACATTATGTTAAATAAAGTATCACTATCCCATATATATCCCATTTTAGTTGTTGTTTTGGTGGCAAACTGTTTTTAGCCAATGTTGGGTTACTACAAGCTCCTGGTTGTTTCGCTAAGCTTCACAGCATGAGGATGACTGTTGAGGAAGTGATAAGGCCAGACCACTGGTTGAGCCGACTGTCAATAAAATGTCTACACCCCATTAAAAAAAATAAATCTGTCACTTTATATTAATTCACCCAACATGGCCCAAAATAATTCACATATTTTTAGACTTGGGTCGTCCCAAGCAGTGTGACAGGGTTGTAGTATCATGTTACCGTTTCTTTTAAGTCACTCTAATATTTACTCAAAATAAATATAATTGTGATTTCTCATTTAAAAAAAACCCTTCTGTAAACATAAATCTCAATTGCAGCACATTAGTTTGGGACAACAGATTTATAAAGAAGTCATTATGTTTTAAAGTTAATGAGGAAGAGAGCGTTTCCATTCATTTCCATGTTGCGTCTGTCAGTGGACCACAGCTGGTACTGTAACAGTTCTCTAACAGGAGCTCGGTTGCATTGCTCATCTAGGACTATCTCTTCTCATCCAAGAGATGTAATAACAACCTTTTAAGAGTTTCATATCCCAAATTGTTTTTTCTTCCATCTGACATGGAAATATTCAAAGCCAAACAAAACAAATTTAAAGATATTTATCCATGCAAGGATTTCCACATTCTGTAGAAAATGAGTTGAGAGAGTGGAACATCTCTAATTTTTTTTTTGTAATATTTCTTGAACATATTAGGAAATTTCCTCAGCTGGGTTACGCCAAATAGTTTGAAAATGCTTACTTACTGATTTTTTATTTAATTTTATACACAAATTCAAATGCTTGAGAGTTACCCCCGTAGTTCACATTTAACAAAATAAATAAACAGGCAAACAAAAATGTTACTCTCTCTTTTTCAGGTCTTTGAAACTAACTGAATCCATAAATTACATATATCTTTCATTTTTTTCAATTTGACCCCAGACTGAGAAATGAAGACCAGTTTTATGGGCATGTTTGATCTGTCCTGTCATGTTTGCTGTTCGGCTCGGTTTCGGTGGACCTATGTTTGGAGTTCCCCTACTCTGCTAGTATGTTTTGTATTTTGAGAAAGGAAAACTTCAAAAAAAAAAAAAAAAAAAACAGCCACAAGTCAATTGTCAGATTTAATAGGAAGCTAGAGTTTAGAGTCTTACATTTAACTGAATGTGGTTACATTAAAAACTTGAGTAATCTACAACACTAACATATGTGCTTTTAGCTTATTTTAAATCTGTTTTAGAAAGTATAGTAGATACATCATCCTGTGAGCTGCTCCAAAATTCTTCTCCTAAACACAAGATTTAGATGCTTTGATTCAACAGCCATAAACATCACTGTTAGGTTTTCTAATGTTACACAGGCACCTTATACACCTGTATATGTGATGCACGCTGTTGACAGACTCTTTCACCTCCAGAACAAGCAACCAAGTACCCTCACTGACAACATCTAGCCTTTTTGTCTTCAGTGATTTGTGATTTTGAGAATCTTTTGTTGTGACTGAATCTGTCAGCATGTTGATTTCTTACAGAGACCCTTGTTAGAGAAGTGCCATGCAGTGTAAAAGCATGCTTTGTTGTCACCAACACAAAGAAGCTGTAGATTTCACAACATTACTTCTGAAGAGTGACGAATTTGAGACCACAAACTCAATTTTCTTTTTTTTTAAATTGATTTTCTCCTGATCTATTGATTGTATTGTTGTTATATGTTGTATAAATAACTAAATTAAAAAAAAAACAATGTGATGGATGATTTGATGAAAAGCTGGTCACCTTTCCATTGGAAATTTGCTGGTTTCATTCAGTTCGAAGCAAGTATGTTAAAAAAAAAAAAAGTTTCTCTGCACAATGAAATTCTTCCTTTTTCGTTTCTCTAAACATTGTCAAAAGATGGGAGAGAACAAAAATATGAAATAAACAGGAATAAAAATAATAAAAAGGATATTAGTAAAACCTAAAAATAGAGAAAATGGGTACGCTGCTGGATATGCAATGTCAATTCATTTTGAGCACTACGTCCTACACATTATAAGTACATAATAATTCAGCGGTAAGTTGTGATTAATGGCTTGTGTGAGTCAGGTAAAAACTGTTCTTCAGTCTAAAAGTTCAGCTTTGACGTTGTCTTCACACTAGTCCACTTTTATTAGTCAAACAGTTTTAAAAATGGATCTTCATCCACACTAGCATTTCAGCAAAGATCTCATTTGCTATTACACCACAATAAACTTTCTGAAAAGACAGAGAAAAGTCCCCTGGAAATAACCTGTGCTGCAGATTCTCATAATAACGTTAATCTATGCACGTAGGCAGCTGCAGTTTCATAAAATACAGACTTTTACTTCATAACAGTTGATACCTAACGTACCAGATTAAACAACAGGGCTTGTTGTTTAATCTCTGTCTTTACCCTGTTGTTAAGGCTCGTCTTCCTGTGATGGTTGCGTGATATTTGCGACTCGGCAAAGGATGTGTATGACCCAAAAGAACAAATTGTGGCATGAATCAAAGCCACAACAGCTGTGCTTACTAACTGAACCGGGGTCTGCAGTGGATCAGGTTTTCCATTTTCCAGGGTTGACATTGCCAGAGTTGTGGACATCCCAAGCATAACTGATGATAACAAATGTTTCATGGTTTCAAAAGAAGACGTAGTAGTTTGGACGCAGCCTCACGCTGTTGTACCACATGCCAGGTGGTGGGTGAAGTCCCACCACCTCTTTTGTGGACTCTGCTGTGGTAGATGTCCTGCTGAGAGGCCAGTAGTGTTCTGGCGATCCGTCCAGAGCAGTCTTTACCAACTGGGTGGTGTCAAGTTTCCAGATGAAGTCATGGCAGATTTCCACACCCAGCAATTTAAAGCTGCTCACCCTTTTTTTTTAATCTCAAACCCATAAAGATGAATGTCTCTGAGTCTGCATCACTCACCTCCTTGGACCTGTCTGTGTTGAGGGTGAGGTTGCTCTCCTCACACACTCCTGTATGCTGTTTCACCACTGCCAGTGATTCTGGCACTGTTACTGTTTCACCACTGGGCTCATTTATGCTGCAGCCAAGTAATTAAATCTACATTTCCATTTACTTCTGTATATCATTAAAAAAATCAACAATACATGAACAACACTTGCATGTAATTTTCACGTTAGAAACACAAACTAGGTATGATCGAATAAAAAGAACCTTTTATTTTACCCCACTTCCTCTTCACAGAGCAAGCAACCTGCTCCAGCCTTCCGTCTGAAGACTGGGAACTCAACATGGAAATCTGTGACTTGATCAACAGCTCGGAGGAAGGGTGTGTGTGTGTTTTTTTTATCTGTCAACATCAGAAACAAGTTTGGCCTCCTGAGGTTACATGCCTCTGACTGTTGCAAACACTCCGATTACAGGCCCAAAGATGCAATCCGAGCCATAAAGAAGAGGATTGTCGGGAACAAGAACTTCAAGGAGGTCATGCTGGCGCTTACAGTGAGTGATATCTCCGCTCATCTGTCTACAATCTGTCCGTGTTTACTGCAAGTCGTCTCGTCCTCTTGTGGCTGCAGGTCCTGGAGACGTGCGTGAAGAACTGCGGCTACCGATTCCACATCCTAGTGACGACACGTGACTTCATCGAGGGGGTTCTGGTGCGTGCCATCATCCCAAGGAACAACCCTCCATTAGTTGTGCATGACAGAGTGCTCAGCATCATACAGGTAGGAGCGCTTGAGTGGAGTGGAAGCATCTATGGTATCTGTTGCTGCCTTGCTTTGACATCTATCAGTAATTTACGTTTCCACCCATCAAGGCGTGGGCTGATGCATTCCGCAGCTCACCCGACCTGACAGGCGTGGTGTCGGTGTATGAAGACCTGCGTAGGAAAGGACTGGAGTTCCCTACAACTGAACTCAACGGTTACTCTTCAGTCCAAGCTCCGAAAAAGGTGCATGCAGGGTTGGGTGCACAGTGTCTTACCGCTGGTTACAGAGGCCGTGCCTCCTATCTTTGCTCATGTCTGTTTCCTGCTACTTCTGTGCCTTTGCCTGTCAGACTTTGCCTGGAAATGGGCCTGCTGCTGCTACTTTACCTGCTCTGCGCTTGTCTTCCCAACCTTCGCTCGTCTCACCTCAGACCTCTGAGCTAAAACTGGCCCTTGAGGGAACCAATCCGTTGACGCCCAGCCAGGTGATGGAGCTAGACGTTTGAATTCCACTCTGCTCCTGTCGGTATCTGATCTATCTTAAAAATCTTGCCTCGCCTTTTCTATCTGTGTGTCAGTTTGCTTTGACCTCTAACTCCTTGTAAATATTTGTTATATACAAAGCGATATTATAGCTGTGTTTGTTGAGCAAATAATATTGATATTGCAGGTTCAAAAGCTGAAGACAGAGCTGGGAGTGGTGCGAAACAACCTGACCATGATGTCAGACATGATGAGTCAGCTGGATCCAGTCACTGTGAAGCAGGCCGACATGGAGCTGCTGGAGGTAAAAAAAATAAATAAATGCACTTGCATCAGTGTTTAGGTTTCTTTGCTGCACTGCTGCAGAATAATGATTTCCTTCCTTCATGTCGAGCAACGCTGCATTACCCTTAACTGATCTAGTGCTGTATCCGTTTGTGTTTGTGTTGCATCTGGCCCTTCAATCCCCTCCCCACCCACACATTCTTTGTCTCATTGTGTCATTAGCAGTTATACACCGTTTGTAAGGAAATGCAAGACAGGATAGTGAAGATCGTCCCTAAACTCAGCGAGGAGAAGCTTATTGAAGAGTTGCTGGCAACTAATGATGAAATGAACACAGCTTTCACTCGCTACCACAGGTATTTTTACTATTCACAACTGTTCGACTTTACCATTTCCTCCGCTTCATCTTTCTTTTTCTGTTGTTAACAGGTTTGAAAAGCGATTGACAAATGGTCAAAGCACAGAGCAGAAGGTGAAGAACATGAGCATCTTTTCTTGGTTTCACTTGACATTTTTGCTCTGAACAGAATGGTTGAACTGCGGTGTTTCATTTCTTCACTTTCAGAGCCACACTTATGTCAACCTAGCAGACCTTGAGTTGAAAACAGAGTCTGTGAGCCAGTCAGGGTTTGCATCGGTTAAAAGTGACAGCTCCCTCAGCCTATCCAAAGCTGACAGTTTGTCGAGTCAGATGGCAAAACTTAGTAAGTACAGTTTTGAATTTTTGTTTTTTATATCAGCCTGATTTCTTAAAAGCTGCGGAAAGTGTGGATAAAAAGGAAATGTACTGATCTGGAAATTGTTCAAACCTCATACGTCATTAAAAATATAAGGAAGACAGCAAATGGAATGTTCAAACTGAGAAACATTAAAGTTATAACATAATGAATTTCATGCCAGCACATGCTTGAGTGTGTTTTTCACTACGTTGCATATCTTTTTTAAACTACCCCTTGTAAATATCTGGGATGAAAGTCGAGGGTTGCACACCATTTCAGTTGACGTAGGACTTTTTTGTTTCATAATCCTCTTGATATTTTCAGTGGATGGACAGGTCTGGACCCTAAACCACCTAGAATCTTGATATGTAGCCATTCTGGTGTAACATCTGCAGAACATGGTTTTGCATTGTCTTGCTGAAAACAGCAAGGTCCTGCCTGTGCCAGACGTTGTCTGGATGGTAGCATGTTGCTTGCGCTGATAACAAGCCAGATTTTTCCTTTGCTTAACGTATGTCAGACCTCATGATGGATTATCATGTCACCTCGTTTCACCTTAAATGGCCTCAGGCTCATCGACGGATCCAGCCTTTCTGTTCCTTTTAGAGCTGCGTTTAAGATGCAGCACTAGCTGTCGTTAATGACTTTTTTAGTCTTGCGTCCCAAAATTTCTCTGAATCTTTTAATAATACCATGCACAATTGATAACATGATCTCCAAATTCTTTACATTACCACCTGGAGCTGCTACATTCTTAAATGAATGAATTGCTGACAAAGTCTTTGATAGACATAGTAAAACTCTCCTCAACGTTACTTTTTGAAAGACTCTCTGGAATGTCCTTATTATAGCTCATCGTGTTACTGACCTCTAACCAATTAGACTAATTAAGTGTGAGACATCTTGGCAGATGTCTTCCTGTGTGTGTGTGTGTGTGTGTGTATGTGTGTGTGTGTGTGTGTGTGTGTGTGTGTAAGAGAGAGAGAGAGAGAGAGAGAGAGAGAGAGAGGAGGGGGTAGGGGCTTTCTTTCTCTTTTTCAGACTGTTTATTTATATTTTAATATTTATTAAAAATATACATTTATCTATATTTACTCTAAGATATCTCAGAGAGTGTTTGACATTTTGAACCATTTTCAGTTAAATACTGGATTTAAAGGAAACAAATTAGGCCTTTTTTTTCAAATGTTTATACAATTTTCTGAGGTAGTACTGAAATGTCTGTGACATCTTGTAGTCAAATACCAGAGGAATACCGAACAAAGTCCCCTTTTTGACCTCATCTTTTCATCTCTGCTCATAGCAGCTGGTTTAAACGGGTGGAGCTCGGCTCTTCTCTCCACCAACGGCCATCATCAGGAGCTGAAAAGCTGTGAGAAATAAATGCGACTAACAGCCTCCATTTATGCCTGAGCGCCCCTTCTTTCACCTTCCTTGTTCACAATACTTCTCAGCATTGCCCAAAAGCCCACCCCTGGATAGAAACTCTAGTTTAGATAAGGACGGCTGGATCATGCTTCTCTGATCTGGGTACATAATGCCACAGTACCTATACAGACCTGACCCACTCATTATTTACACATTTCAGATCTGAGTGGCACCAAACCAAGTGACAAGTTACTTCAGATGTCCAACTGCAACCTTTGAAAACCAAAACATATAATAGTATATGTTCTTCAAATTTATAGTGAATCATTGCATTCCATGTTTTCTGTCAGATCTTACACATCATCTAAGTTTTTTGGGGAATAAAGGGGTATCATTTCGTTGCTAGCAGAGTTGACCGATGAATTCAATAACTGAGATGAGTTTATACCCAGCATGCTTCTGTGCAGTTTAAAATTGGCAACTTGATCATCTTTTTCCAGGTACCAGTGAATCAGATGACATGCTGTCTCAGAAACTAAATGTCTCGGCTCAGCAGAGGTCAAGGTACAGAACAATTTAAATGTACAACATCTTGTTTTTGATGAACAGAAATAGCTAAAAGTAAATCAGTAGCACACCACTTTTCATAAGCTTGATCAAGCCAGAGTAACCATTTTTAGTCCAACCATGGGACCAAATTATTCTGAAAATTTATTGTGCATCCCGAAATATTTGATTAGAAACAATCAAATTCTGTTCATCTGTTTCAGTTAGGTTGCAGTCATGAAACTTCTGCAGGAAATGTTGATCTTTGCGTGTGTTTAAGCATTTTGACTTGTGTTGTAATCTAAGTTAGCAGCTTACGTGACACATAAGCAACATATAAACCTTGTTTCAGTGGTAAGAATGGCATCGCGGTGGACGGTCTGGCCCAAGCTCTCGACAGCAGTTTACAAAACACTGGAATGGTAAGTCAAGACAGCATGTAATTTGTGTTTTATATGGTTAAACAAGTTTAGTCCCAAGATGATTGAATTGGTTCCTCTGCGTCATGTGTTGTCCAAGAAAATCTGTGGTTGGCAGTTTCAGTGGAGGGAACTGTACCGAATCCCTGTGACTGATGCTGAAGTAAATTTGTTGCTTTGACTCAGTTGCTGTTTCCTCTTAAATAAACTCTCTGTCTGTGCACAAAGGACGACAGTCCAGCCTCCACCCGCAGCTCTTCACCCAAGTTAGATTGGATGATTAAAAGGGGAATGGTGGGTTTCAGTCCAAAATGAATGTGTCCTAGCTCCACACCCTCCAACACCCTTTGTCTCTTGGTTTTTGTTATGAGTTTTTTCAACTCGTGCCGTGGTTTGGATTATGTTTGCTTGGATCACTCTCTGGGTTTCTTGCTTTTGGGTTGTGTATCAATCAGGATGGTTTGCATGTTGGTGTACATTGAGCAAAATTCAACAGTCTTGTCACATGTGAAGGACTCTGCATTCAATGCTTTTGTTTGCCAGTGTGTGGTTATTTCTTTATTTTGATTATATTTTGGTGGCTTGGTGGCATGAACTTTTACTGACTTTTCATGTCTAACTCCACTGACCAACGTGCATCTCTGCCTTCTTTCTTAGATTCCTATCAACCAGTCCAACGTCATGGATGATATTGAGAAATGGCTTGCATTAGAAGAGGAGGTTAGTACCTGGATTACCTCCCTGAATCAAATATAAATATAAAGAAAGAACTGTAACAGTTGTCTTATGATATTTACTGCAGGACTGCAGACTGTGATCATTCAGTAGTTTTTTGCTACTTTTTTTGAAGCAGTGCAGCTATTTCTATGACAATAGAATTATAATTCTTAAAACTAGCGCAACTTGGAGATATGAGTCCATTTTTTAAACTTCATTGTGTGTCCTTTATGAATTAGAGAGCTCGTGTGAGTAGTAACAGTAGTGCATGGGCTGTCATGTTATGTTCAGACCATAAATAAGCTATTTTTATGGGCCTTCGATTTCACAATCAAGAAACCTATTCCCCCTGAAGCCCTTGCAGCTTCAAAGATTGTTTAAAACACACACACATACATTTTAAACCTACCTCTCACACAGTGTAGTTGAAAAGGTGTTTTGCAGAGACTCGTGAAGCCCAGCACCAACATGACACAAATGCAAAAGCATTAATAAACTCCAGCATGTCATGAATCCTGGTTGCTTGTATTATGTGAAGGTGATTTAAATGTTGACAAGGGCTCCTTCTGGTGGAAGATCATTAAGGATTCCTATCCGTCTTTAAACATGCTCTGCTCTGAAAACATGACCATTGTTGACCTTTCCTGAACCTGAGTTACTCAACCTTTTTTGCAACTCCATGTAGTTGAACCAGTTAGTCTGATTGCTCATTGTCCCTGATGTTTGTCATGGTAACAGACTTTCTTTAAATTTGTTGGGTTTCATTTACAGAACTGAGTAACTCACATCGTTTTCTATAAACTTACAATAAGATTTGTTTTTCTGTTTCAGTCAAGGTGCAGTTATTGGTCATACAGCCATTTCATGAAAAATACATTATATTTTCATTGCATTTAGATGTTTACTAAGCAATGTTTACATAAATATGTGTAAAACCAAAATGTGTGTTTTGTACAATACAGTATGATGACTTTGAGGAGTCAGATGGTGTGACCAGTGAAGGTAAGAAGTTTTACACTTTACTTACTGTTTAGTTTATGTTATATTACGCCTCACTGACTCTTAAATGAAAAATAATCTGCCTTTATATTCAGATTAAAAACTTGGACTGAATGAACTTTGAGCTAATATTCAATGCTATTTGTCACAACTTGAGGTTTAAATATTTTCCATTAACAAATCATCTATATAGGCTTCTTTGATTTTTTAAAATTATTTGAATCCATCTGTTCATGCATGCTGCAAGGTAATTCTGCATTTAATCAGTCATCAATGTTAAGTCTATTAGTGGGTGTAAAGTCCTAGGCTGGCTAGGCTGATTCTTTTCATCTTAAATATAAAAAATTAGTTTGGTTTCTCTGGATTCAACAGTGATTTCAAAAGGTCAGTACCAGTAGGTGTAGTAGAAACGACATCTGGATGCCTCTAGATACAAAAACGAAGAATGTGATGTAGGCAGGGTGACAGAACAAGACATCTAGAAGGGTCCAGTAGGAACATCAGTGAATGGGTTTTGGTGGTTTTCCAGTAAAAACCTTTTGATCCAGAGTGTTACTGGCAAATTTAAAGCCATCTTTGTAGTATGGTTTGTTATGCTGTGTACCAGTGGAAATGGTTGTGAACAGGAGAGGTACCAGACCCATTTCATGAGAAAAAATTTTAATGAAGTGAGTGCTTGTGGCTGGCCAGGCTAGTAAACACATCAGAAAAAAAAATCAAATGCCACTTAATCAAGAACATTCCTGCATTTTATGTCTGCAACACACTCTAAAATTAAAAAATAAATACATTTATTTGGGAGGAAACCAATTTTAAGTTGGTAATAAGGCAGTCAGGTGATTGCTACAGTGATTTAGAATATCATCTGCTGGAGTCTATCCCAGTGTACTATAGGAGAAAGACATCTTGGCAGATGTTTGCCTATTTGTGTGTGTGTGTGTGTGTGAGAGAGAGAGAGAGAGAGAGAGTTGTAACCTCAATGTAAACATAAAATTGAAATATGAAATTACTGATGAAACACTGAACGTTATTTTCAACTAAAACATTTGGTTGATTATTTTAATTTAAAAAATACAGTTTTTTATAAAATATTTTAATATTTGGACCAGTGAAATTGTCGTGTTAACCTGCTAACTGAGATCTCTACTGCTCCATTTCAAAATAGGAAAGTTAAACTTGCTAAAATACAAACACTGATGTTGTTACTCATTTGAACACTTCTTTTCAACAGGATTACATAGTTTGCCATTATCTTCCTGTCGTCACTGTAAACTGATGAGTCATGATGTCTGTGATGCACTCGGGGAAAAAAAATCTGCATAGCGCTATAAAATATTGATCAGAGCATTTTAATCAAAGCTTTGATATGCAAGTAGAATTATTAATCATCAATATTCTGCTACAGGAAAAGGATCATAAAAGAGTTCTTATTGGTTGAAAATATTCATCCATCCATTTTCTACACCCACTGAATCCTTTTACAGGGTCTCAGGGTTGTTGAAAATATTGTTTTAATTATTTGTACTGGCAATTTTAACAATTGTGCAGAGAGGTTCTTTACCAAAAACACAATTACAGTGAGCTCCATGTTTTAATTGATCATAATCAAAACTATAAATACAAAACATTGATAGTCTTAGATGTGTTTCATGATGCAGCACGGGCTTATGTGTTGGAGCCACAGACAGCCCCAGCCCAATTCAACCCCTGGATAAAAGGATCTGCAGTTGGTCAACCAATGTGTGAGAAAATCATTCAAATGTTGAAAATCTGTGTTCTTCAAATAAAGATTCAAGGGGATTTTTACATTTCTTTTTCTGTGTGGTTTGACGCCAACAAAAGCTTTAAAGAATTTGGGAACATTTCAGTGTGTATGAGGATGCCACCCTTAACTAGATACGCATGATGCAGAATTGCTGACATAATCTCCTGGGCAAGAGATTACTTAGGCAATACGTATGTCAAGCCTTAAAATGCAGATTTATATTCAAAAAGGCAGTTAAAAGTAATAAAGAAAAAAAACATATATCATGAATCTTGTCTAGAATATATGACAACATCTTGGAAGCATCCAGGATGGACTATCACAGAGACAACTCGTAATGTGGTCAGATGAGTCACAATTATAATTCTTTGGGGGAAAAAAGATGATTATATGCCCTTATTCTATCCATAAAGATAGAAAGGGTGATCCAGGGTTTGTGGTGGAATGGGGTTTTTATCAAGGTCATCTGCAGATGTCATTTAATCTTATGCGATGGCAGCAGAAGTGCAGAAAGGAACTTAGAGGAACTTTAGAGGAACACAGGCTACCTTCTAGACAACGTTTTAGAGGCAGCCACAATTTTGTAAGCAGGTCAATGCAAAAGTACATTGTGCTCACCTTACAAAGGCATGGCTGAGGAGGGAGAGGGTATGGTTAATGGACTGGCCTGTCTGCAGTCCTGACCTGTCCACAATAGAGAATGGGAGAATTCTGAAACAAAAACATGTGACAATGACCCCGTTTTTGTTCATGTCTGAACAGGTAACAGCAGAAAGATTGGGACAAAATATTGATTTGGTCAACATCCTCCATGCCAGAGCACCTTTTAAGTCTTTTCAAAAGGAAAGGCAACATTACAAAGTGGTAAAAGCTTTACTGTCCCAACATGTTTTTAAGATGTGTTGCAGGCCTGAAACCCAGGACTTATGTATTTTAGAAAGTAAAATGAAAGCAAAACAAAGGGAACTTTTTTTGTTTGTTTGTTTTTGTTCAGGGGGTTCCCTAATAAACATGTAGGTTAAATCACTGTTGCAACACTGTTAGAAATTTAATTCTGTTGTCTGTTGCTTGGTCCACTCTCATTTTCTCGTTCGTAATTACCTTCCTGAGTCTCTTAGTCACCACTTCCATGATGTCAATAACTTCATTGTTGTTGCTGTGTGACATAGTGACATAAGGCAATACGCAGTTCTTACTAGAGAGAACTAAAACAGGAGCCCAAAGTTATTCACTGATAGTAGGGACAGGAGACTGTGAGAATGATATTCCTTCATATGAAATAAAAAGTGATATTTTAAGATTCAACATGAAAAAACTCCATTGTGCTGCTGACGAGAAAAAATATGAAAAGACTTGGGTTCATGCTCCCTGCAATTTAAATTGAATCAAAGTAAGAATTCCCAACCCATCTTTTTCAAATTTGGGATTCTAAAAGTTCCTTCTGTTGTTAAAATTTTTATCTTTTTATTCATGCTACACAGTAATTTACGTGTACTCTGCTCACAGATGAATCCTGTTTGTCTCTCTTCAGAGTTTGACAGATTTTTGGCAGAAAGAGCAAAAGCTGCCGACCGCCTGCCATCGCTGCGAGCCTCCTCACAAGACACCAACTTCTCAGAGTCTTAAGCTACACGTGAACCTAACAAAATAATTTTACCCATGATGCTCTTTCTCCAAAGGCTGGAAACTGGAAATTTCTTCTTAACAGATGGTTGAATGGCACATATTATGTTGGAACGACATTCCAAACTTGAGGAAAAATGACAAACATGTTACTGGGGAGCAAATACGATAGAAAATGAAAAGCATTTTGTACAAAGGTCAGAGGTTTTCCCGTGACATTAGGAAAGTTTGTATTTGAGCAGACTTTTGCACATTTTATATGGTTATCTTCCTGCTGTTGAAGGAAAAAGTGGATCTTGTTACAAAGGCTTTGCAACAAAGGCTGTGTATTATATTGCTGTTAAATACAGTATATGTATATGGGTAATATAGAGGATAACAGAAAAAGCCACAAGCAAACACTGTAAAGTTAAAAAAAAAAAAAAAGTCTCGGCTGTAATATACTGTAATAGTTTGATGTTTCACATCAGTGTTGTCAGATGTGAAAAATTTCAGATTTTACTTTCCTTTATTTCTTACTTGCAACTTTTCCCCTTTTGAAGATGTTTTACTTGAAATATAACATAAAGTTGTGGCAGATTGCTGTCCTTTATTAAACTAAACATATTAACTGGAAATCTGTATGCTTTCATTTCATTGTCACATTATTTTTTTCCAGATTAAATTGGGTATTTAGTTTACAAAACAAATTACACTGTATTTTCATTTATAAGTTTTACTTATGTTGTTATTCACTCTGAACCCTTTTTTACTCTGCATAATACTGCAGCAAAGAAAAAAAATAACTTGAGAGGGTAGGGTGCAGAATGCACTATATATTTTTATGTATATTATTGACTGTCACTGAATGAGGATAGTAGTTTGTTTATTTCTTTCTGTTAGTTTTATGTCTGCATTTGTTTTATTTTAAAAACAGATGTTTAAAACACTTTTGGGCTGCAGATCGAGCTTAAAACGAAGTTTAAACACGGTTTATTTTCGGAAGCAGACCGTTTCCACCGTTGCCATAGCGGATGTAGGAGAGTACAATCTCTGAAATTCGATTGGACGAAGAAAGCCACCTGCCTGATTTCCCTGTCATCTGATTAGTCCTTGATATATACGCCCACCTTTGCTTCGTGACGTAACTACGCCCAGTCTTATCTTTCAGTCGGGCTGTTTTACGTGTATTTGTCGACATGTCACTCGGAAAAGCAGCCCGTAGTTTAATAAAACCCGTCCGGGGGCTCCTGTGGTCCTCGGACTCGGTTTTAAAGCGTAGCTATGCGGCTGTTGCTGAGGCACGAGCGGTGCTGGAGCACGAGCTCGACTCTATCCGTGCCGCGGGGACGTGGAAGGCGGAGAGAATCATCACCTCCAAGCAAGGTCCCCAAATCAACGTGGACGGCAGTCGTGGCAGTAAGTGTTGGAGTCACGCCGGCAAGAGGCTATATAAGCCGTCACGTGATTTAAAGCACCACTTTCGATTTTAAATATTTAGATAAAATATACGTCAGTGGCGTAAAATGTGTTCAGCTATTTCAGTGAAATAAAAAAACGCCACGATTTAAAGGTACAAGGTTACCTTTGAATCTGAAGTCTTATCTTCCAAATATTACTTAAGTAAAGACGTTTTGGAGCACAGTAATCACGATTTCACACAAAATGGACAGTTGTCTGTTTTTATTTATTTCGTTAATACGCAGAGAGGTTTTAAATATTACAGCTAAAAGTTCAAATGTCAGATAAATATAACATAGCAGTAAAAAAAATTCCCCGTAAAATACAGTAGATGCTTCAAATTTAAGCATTTCTGTCCATGTAAATACTTAAAAATGTACTGCAGGATTATTGTGTATAATAACTGATACATAACAAGTCTTCTCAGTTGGTTTGAACCAGTGATCTTGTGGGATTAACTCAACTAATGCTTTGTGTGGAAAACACCTGTAGTCTTAACAGTGAGGTGTTTTACTCTAGTAAGACTATGTAATATAGTTTGAATGTTGAATAGTTTATTTAAAAAAAATAAGAATTATAAAAAAAACTGAGCCGTGCCACAGCAGCCAACCTCTGTCTGTTTTACCAACAAAGAGCTCATCACATGTTGACCATTCAGCATGAACCTTTGCCAGGCATGGACCCTCTCTGCTGATCTATGAATGGTGGGATCCCTGCAGGTCACGACCTTTCGCATGCAACTGTCTCTCCTGAATTCATGTTCACGGAAGTGCTGCATTCACGTGCTGTGTTTTGTTTTGTTACTCTTTTCACTGGTTTGGCTTTCTGTCGAAATATGGGAACAGTTTGAATTGCAGGTTTTGAATAGCAGACAGTGTTTATTATCAATAATAGGAATTACCTCATCTTACCCACTGAAATGTTTTCTGTCAGCTATATTGAACTTCTGTGCCAACAATTATCTCGGACTGTCGAGTCATCCGGAGGTGGTCCAGGCAGGAATTGATGCTCTGAAGTCCCACGGTGCTGGACTGAGCTCTGTCAGATTCATCTGCGGGACACAAGTAAAGCAGTTATTGTGTAAATATAAACATATAGATTCAGTAGATTAGATGATGTTAGTAATTGTGTAATATTTTATTTACAGGATCTGCACAAACATCTGGAACAGAAGCTTGCAGAGTTTCATGAGAGAGAGGACTGCATCCTCTATGCCAGCTGTTTTGATGCCAATGCTGGATTGTTTGAGGTTTGTAAAAAATTAAATTTGTACTTGTCTGTGGACATATCAGAAATATTTCCTCACCACATTTAGAAAAGTGTGAAACAACTCTTGCAACAGGTGCTGTTGGGCCCAGATGATGCAGTGCTGTCTGATGAGCTTAACCATGCCTCCATCATCGATGGGATCCGCCTGTGTCGAGCGAAGAGGCTGCGCTACAAACACATGGACCTCAGCGATCTGGAGATCAAACTCAAGGAGTCTCAGGTTTGTGTGGACCTCTTCTGGTGCAACATCAGTTGGACATGCTAACTTGATATTTCTCATTTGAGAGCATGCTTTTGTGTTAGTGCACTTTGAAGAGAAGTTAAAAATGATCAAAGATATTGTGCTATGCACACAAACAGAGTTCAAACAGGTCTACTGGATTTTTGTGGTGCATTTATTTCATGCTCGTGACATATTCTTCACTTATTATCGAGACTCTGCATTGTCTTTCTCAGTCGTCGCGTATGCGCCTGGTAGTGACAGATGGAGTCTTTTCTATGGATGGAGACGTGGCTCCCCTGCAAGGGATTTGTGACCTGGCTGAACAGTACGGAGCCATGGTGTTCATAGACGAGTGTCACGCCACTGGCTTCCTCGGCCCCCGGGGCAGGCGAGTAACGTGCTTCTTTAACCAAAATTCAGAGTAATATTAAATTCTTGCATATTTTTTTTATATTTAAACTTCTGTTTTTATGTTTGGCATAAATCAGAAAACGCTTCTTTATACAACATAGTTGGAGTTTAAAAGTGTTTAATAGTATGAAATCTGCATCCTGAAACACCTCAATGTATTCACTGTGATTGTTTCATAAGAGGCAGAAGGAAAAGGGCTGAAATAAAAAGATGAATTCTGATTAATTTTACATCTGTGCAGAAATATTTGATGACATTCATTTTAAAACTGACGTAGCAACACATGGGGACCTTATTTGATGCCAAACTGATAAACCCAATGAAAAGCTTCAGCTGTCTAGATTTGGTTGAATTGTAATGCTGTCATCAGATGTTATCAAGGTCAACCACATTGAACTCTTACAGCAAACATGGAGGTTTTAATAAAGTATATGTTTGAACCCCAGCATCATTCAAAGATGGATAACCCAAACCTTCTTCTAACTTGTAGAGGAACAGATGAGCTCCTTGGAGTGATGGACAGAGTTCACATTATAAACTCCACTCTGGGAAAAGCGCTGGGAGGAGCGGCTGGTATGTATCATTTTGAAACAAACCCCTTTTAAAGTTCCAGTATGTAACAGTTACTAATGTCTAGTACCCAAGCTGGAGATGGCAACTGTGTAACAATAATAGACAGCCAGATCTATCAAAATGAGTCCGAAGGAAATGGCAGGGTTATAAAAAGGAAGATCTCTGACTGATGACCAAGAGTAGTTGATCTGCATAAGACTGGAAAAGAAGAACAAAGTGATCAAAAAGTGTTTAGGCATCCATCAGTCTCCAGTTAGGCAAAATGTAGGTAAGTGAAGACAGTCTGGTACTGTGGCTGATCTTTCTAGAGGTGGAAACCTTGTAAAATAACTCCAACGGCACAATGCAGAATCATCAGTGAGGTGAAGAACCACCAGCTAATGACGACTAGAGGCTTTAAGACATCACTAGATTTTACTAACATCTCTATTCATTAATCTACTTTGCATAACTCATTGACCAGATGGATGATAAAACCAGAGCACCACAGAGGAAGTCAGTGGGTCTCAGAAAGCACTGCTTCCACTCAAAGTCTGACGAAGAGCATCTTAGCCAGTTCGTTTTGTGGCTGATGAAGTGAAAATTGAATGGTTCAAAAAGAATACTCAGCACTGTGTACAACACAAGAAGGGAATTGTTTAAAGCATCACCTTATCAGTGAAGTATGGTGGATGCAGCATCATGAGGAATGGAGGGAGTCCAAACTTAATCTCCTCAAAAATGTTGTAAAGTGAACTCAAAGACACCTGTTCACTCCAGATATCCTACACGTGACTGAACTGAAGCTGTTCTGATAGAAGGAGTGGTCAAAGGTTTCTCCTGAGCCTTGTGCAGGTCTGATCCGGAGCTACTCAAAGCACTTGCTTGAACCCGTTACCAAAGGAGATTGTCAGCTGTTAATTCCACATCTTTCAACCCTGTGACATTTGTTCTTCTTCAGGTGGCTACACAGTTGGTCCTAAGCCTCTCATTGACCTGCTCAGGCAGCGCTCGCGGCCCTACCTATTCTCCAATGCCCTCCCTCCTCCCGTGGTGTCCTGCGCCACCCGAGCAGTGGAGCTGCTGCTCGCCTCCAGTGAGATTGCACAGAGCATGACAGCCAAAACCATGAGGTGTGTCTCCTTGTTTGGAAAAGTGCAGCTCTCTATTTGTGACGGTGATAAAGTCAGAAACATGTTTGACTGATAGATTAAAGATTTCCGAATGCTGTCCAATCAGATTCCGAAACAGGATGACGCAGGCCGGCTTCACCATCGCAGGCTCATCTCACCCTATCTGCCCCGTGATGCTCGGAGACGCACGGCTGGCGTCTTTGATGGCTGATGATATGCTGAAGCATGGTGAGACCCCACGAGAGCATGTTTGTTGAGAGCATGAAAATGTTTCTGCCTACATTTAACACATCTGTTCCTTCTGCAGGAATCTACGTGATTGGATTCTCCTATCCCGTTGTACCAAAGGGCAAAGCCAGAATCCGAGTTCAGATTTCAGCTGCACACACAGACGAAGACATTGACCGGTGTGTGGACGCTTTCATTGAGACCGGCAGAAAGCACGGAGTCATCTCTTGAATAAGACAAATGAGCAGGGATTTAAAAGGATTCGGCAAACCGCTTGCCTTTACTGATCATGCTGCCTGTTACTGGAGACGTATAAATGATGTTGATGGAAACATTACTTACAGTCGTAGCTCAGTGGAGTAGAATATTATTTTTGTTTGCTGAACAGAGTAAAGCAGTTTTGCAAAAGTTTAGATGTTTGTACTTGAGTAAAAAAGGGCTTTTAATTCCACATCTCCTGTACTTCTTATGGCAGGAGGAGAATTATTATTAAATCCACAAATGTGATTTTTTTTTTTTTTTTTAAGTTGTGGCAACAACAAAGTGGCTTCAGCTGGTGTCATTAAGCATTACCAACATTTGGCAAACATTAAACTTGTATTTAAAACTAAAAGAAACCAAAGCCTCATTTTTTTTCGTTTACTTCTGCATAAGATAAAATGTCATTTCCAACATTTGCTATCTGAAAGCAATGGATCACTGATCACCCAGAAAGTAATCTTTGCAAAAAAGGGACATACTCCAACTGGATTTTGCAGTGGATAGCTTGCATCAAGCTGATGCTGGATTGTCAGTAGATGTAATAGGTATGATTTTGTAGCGAGGTTGTCTGTAAAAAAAAAAAAAAAAAAAAAGTGAATAAAAAAAAACTTCTAAAGAGAGCCCTCTACTCTTGTCTGGTCTTGTATGACAACAATAAAAACTTTTCTTCTGCTATAACTTATGGCCAACTTGTAAGAGAAAATAGAATAAACAATTATTTTCCTATAATGTCTGAAAACATACATGCCGCCTTAAAAAAGAATCATGAGCACTAACTGAATATAAAACGTGAAGCTACGTGGGCAGATTTCGCTTGATTCTCGTCTCATCCATGTTCCTTTGTGGCACGTTGCTGCCATGGGTCACGTGATCGTCGTCGCTCCTCCTTACTTTGTGTTTTCGCGCCACTACTAGCAATAAACTCCCCCTTCTCAATAAGACCACGCCCCCACGGTGGCTCTGGACCAATAGAGAGCAGAGGGGTTCCCGCCGTCCAATCGGAGAGCTGGAGAGACGCACTTCCGACAAACAGTTGGCGGGAGACGGACAGGAAGACGTTCCGTTTTGCCGCGTACCAGACCCTCCGAGAGGCTTTGTTCCTGGCAGATAGCGAGCACATTCGTTTTCCTTAAGGACGCACTAGTTTTATTACCTTTTGGCGGCGTTGCCTTATCTGAGCGGATTCAGTATGTCTGGCTTCGACGACCCCGGAGTGTATTACAGCGACAGTTTCGGAGGTGGAGAGGGTCCCGGCGTGGATGAAGGCGGACAGAAGCGCGTCCAGATCAAGAAGCGGTTCCGTGAGTTCCTCCGCCAGTTCCGAGTGGGGACGGACCGCACCGGCTTCACTTATAAATACAGGTGAATAACAATGACTCTACACCGGATCAGTGACTGCACGTCCACTATTAGATCGATCAGGCTGCGTGGTTCTGCAGCAGAAAACGCGTGTGTGATGACTGAGCTCAAAAACACACTCAAACCGAAGACGTGGCGGAG
>JAOWBL010000023.1:13803114-13842369 GCA_028564865.1 Zenarchopterus dispar
CTGCGTGGTTCTGCAGCAGAAAACGCGTGTGTGATGACTGAGCTCAAAAACACACTCAAACCGAAGACGTGGCGGAGATTTCTGGTGAAATGGAGTTGCGCTTCTTTTATAGAAATTAAAGAGAAACTTGTATGTCCGGCCCTCCAAGACTTCTACTGTGTACATGTCCTTTTTCACTCCATATCTTGAGACCTTAAAATTTGTAATAATGAATCCTTTGTGACAATTTTCCATTTAAAATACATCTCTAATCTTTTAATAAGAGATGAGCTGAAGCGACATTACACCTTGGGGGAGTACTGGGTGGAGGTGGAGATGGAGGACCTTGCCAGCTTTGATGAAGATTTGTCTGACTGTCTTTACAAGCTGCCCTCTGAGAACCTGCCATTGGTGAGCCCCCTTCTTCACTTCTCTTTTACTTTTACATGTCTCAGCAGCTGTTCAAACCGATCTTATTCCAATCCCACAATGACCTGATTTAATTTGCAGCTGGAGGAGGCTGCAAAGGAGGTAGCGGATGAGGTGACTCGGCCCCGGCCCGTAGGCGAGGAGACGGTGCAGGACATCCAGGTCATGCTGAAGAGTGATGCACATCATGCTTCCATTCGCAGTCTCAAGGTAGTCCGACGTTTTGGTCTTGGTCTTGCTTTGTTGTCATGAGACACAGTTAGATCACATGGTTGTGTTTCTGCTCTGCAGTCGGAGCAGGTGTCACGCCTGGTGAAGGTGCACGGCATCATCATCTCAGCCACGGCAGTCAAGGCGAAGGCCACTAAGATCTGTCTGAAGTGTCGTAGCTGTCAAGCCGTCATCAACAACATCCCTCTGCCTCCAGGCCTGCAGGGCTACGCTCTGCCACGGAAATGCAACAGGTGAGTGTGCTGGAGAGGTTGAACGCGGTCGGGTTCTTTAATAACATTGCCTCTAATGAGTCCTCCCTCCCCCCAGTGAGAAGGCTGGCACGGTCAAGTGCCCCGTGGACCCTTACTTCATCATCCCCGACCGCTGCGTTTGTGTCGACTTCCAGACACTGCGCCTGCAGGAGTCTCCGGACGCCGTCCCACATGGCGAGATGCCCCGACACCTGCAGCTCTACTGCGACAGGTGATTTTTTTTTTTTTTTTTTTTTTTTTTAAGGAGACCTTTAATCCAGAGTGTCATTTTTCTGAAAAATGGTAATGGTTGTTTTTAAACATTTTCTGTGTTGTTTTCGTTTCCCTCTCTCCTCTCAGATATCTGTGCGACCGCGTGGTACCTGGAAACAGGGTGACCATCATGGGTATCTACTCTATCAAAAAGATGGCTGCTGCCAAGCCCAAAGGCAAGGAGAAAGGCGTGGGTGTGGGAATTCGTGCCTCCTACCTGCGAGTGGTCGGCATCCAGGTGGACACAGAAGGAGCAGGTAAAGGATTTCTTTCTGCAGTCACATGTAGGTAAAGTTTCATTTTTACTTTCTGTGAAGGATGGTTCATTCATTTTTTTTTTTCTCTTCCAGGTCGTGGTGCCACTGGATCCGTGTCTCCACAGGAGGAAGAAGAACTGAGAGCTCTTGCTGCTTCACCTAACATCTACAACTCCCTGGCCAGCTCCATAGCTCCCTCCATCTACGGCAGCGATGATCTGAAAAAGGCCATCACCTGCCTGCTGTTTGGGGGTTCAAGAAAGAGGTCAGGCTGCAAAAGTTGCACATGAACTTACTGTAGTCACTTTAAATCTCTTTTTATGTCTAACAGTGAGCTTTTGCGTCCCACAGGTTGCCGGATGGTCTGACTCGCAGGGGTGACATCAACCTGCTGATGCTCGGAGACCCTGGCACTGCCAAGTCTCAGCTGCTCAAGTTTGTGGAGAGGTGCTCACCTATCGGGGTAGGTTTCTGGTTTCTGTTATTGCAGGGGAGATCCGAGCTTGATAGCAGGTGATCCTCAGCTGTGATGCTGTCCCCCTCAGGTTTATACCTCCGGTAAAGGCAGCAGTGCCGCGGGTCTGACGGCCTCTGTGCTGAGGGACCCCAGCACTCGTGGATTCATCATGGAGGGAGGGGCCATGGTGTTGGCTGATGGTGGAGTTGTATGCATTGATGAGTTTGACAAGGTAAGAGTTTATGTCCTGAGTTGCAGTAATGGTGCATTTGTCATTTCAGCTCCAAAATGAAATCCTGACTTCTGTGTTTTGTCTTCAGATGAGAGAGGATGACAGAGTGGCAATCCACGAGGCCATGGAGCAGCAGACCATCTCCATCGCTAAGGTGATACCCGTTTGAATAAATCATACTGTACACAGGCAGGTGGCAGGGAAACCTGACGTTTGGACTCTTCCCAGGCTGGCATCACCACCACCCTGAACTCTCGCTGCTCTGTGCTGGCTGCGGCCAACTCTGTGTTCGGTCGCTGGGACGACACTAAAGGAGAGGACAACATCGACTTCATGCCCACCATCTTGTCCCGTTTTGACATGATCTTCATCATCAAAGACCATCATGACCAGCAGAGAGACATGGTACCAGGACGGCTGTGAAGCTGCTGCTCGAACGCTGCACAGGTTTTATTACTAAGTGTTCTGTTTTGACTTGTTTTAGACCCTGGCTCGTCATGTGATGAACGTTCACCTGAGCGCTCAGACGCAGACTGAGGGCGTCGAGGGCGAGATCCCACTGGCCACGTTTAAGAAATACATCGCTTATGCCAGAACGTGAGTCTGCCTGAAGGCCTATATGATAGTTTTGTGCTCCCCGGATCATTGATATTGAAATCTTTTTTTTTTTTTTTTCTGCTGCATGTTTGTTTGCAGTAAATGCGGCCCGCGGCTCTCTGCTGCAGCCGCTGAGAAGCTGAAAAACAGATACGTGGTGATGAGGAGCGGTGCGCGAGAACATGAGAGGGAGACTGACAAGAGACCCTCCATCCCCATCACTGTCAGGTGGGCTTGGCTTGTCTTTTAAATCTTAAGATCAGGATTGAAAATGGAACCCCCTAAAGTGATTTGGTGTATTTGTCTCTGCAGGCAGCTGGAGGCTGTTGTACGCATCGCAGAGTCCCTGGCCAAGATGAAGCTGCAGGCTGTGGCCGGAGAAGAAGAGGTGGACGAAGCCCTCAGACTCTTCCAGGTCTCCACGCTGGACGCTGCGCTGTCCGGCAGCCTTTCAGGTGTGTGTCTGTAACATTGTCTAGCAGGTGGTGTTATGACGGAGAACTGAAGTTAATCATATAGCAACAGGAGGATTCATAAAAGACATCTCTCCACCCTTACTACACTTTAACTGGAAGCAGTGCAGGCACATTCATGCTGTTAACATCTCTCCAATTTCCTGTTGTTCGTAGGGGTGGAGGGCTTCACTTCTCAGGAAGACCAGGAAATGATCTCCCGAATTGAGAAGCAGCTCAAGAGACGCTTTGCCATCGGCTCCCAGGTGTCGGAGCACAGCATCATCCAGGACTTCACCAAACAGGTCAGTGGACTCAAAACTGTTACTCTCTGGCTGCTGGTAAGACCCTGTAGTTTCTTCTTTCCCTTCAGTTCGTTAATGTGAAAAAGGGCCTGGAAATGTCACAGTGGAATTGTCCACAGTGAAGACTAATTAAAACTGATCCTCATTGTAATGACAAAAGTCTTAAAGGTTTATAAAAGTTATCATAGTGAACATAGCTGAGGCTACAAGGAATTAGTTTTTCAATAAATCAGCTGATGTGATGATTTTGGTCACCTTCATTAAATTTCCCGCATCACTTTTTTTTTTTTTGAACAGCTTAATTTAATTGTGTAAAATGATATATCACAGAACTGGCAAATGAAAACAAATGAGGTGCAATAAATCAGAAAACCTGCCCTGAATTTGGTCTGAAGTGTCCCCGTTTATGTGCTTTTACAGAAGTATCCGGAGCATGCCATCTACAAAGTCCTGCACCTGATGCTGAGGCGGGGGGAGCTGCAGCACCGCATGCAGAGAAAAGTCCTGTACAGAGTCAAGTAGAGCCAGCGGCGCTTCCAACCATGTTGTAAATAGTTTTGTTCTGTTTACCGTTTATCTCAGTCCTTTCTGCTCTGGCAGGAACTGAAACTTTGTATGAGTCACTGTTGGTGGGAAGACTCTTAAATGTGTTTCACTTTGTGTACAAAAATGAAAATAAATAAATCACTTAGTCTGATTTTGATCTGGTATCTTGTTTTATTAAACAAATGAAAGAAAAATGAATTACAGAGGCTGATGCTGGGAGTAGAAATTAGAAGCTCTGTAAATGCTTTGTAGAAGTACAAATTTTAGTCTTGATTTCATACAAGTGAGTAAAGTGCTAAATGTGCAAAATCAGGATTGACTTGGGTCGAGTCTACAAGGAATAGATTCCCACTCCAATGGTGGTGAGAGCCAGACACAGTCCAATGGTGAACTGCACCATGGGTGATGATCGGAGCCCTGCAGTTGGGAAACTGCTCTGTGATTGGTCCCTGGCTTCGATTGTGACACTCAACATTTTCTGCAAGTCATCAAAAACCTGGTGGAAAATGGGAGGAAAAGAAAGTTTAAGCATTTGGCACTGTGCTTGTTCTCCCTGTATTAGTTTCTGTTCCTTTTTCTGTTGGATTCAGTTCAACCCTTTATGACCTACCATAGAACAAGTTCGCCTAAGCATATTTTTTACATTTTGGCATGCTAGTTGGTTCAAATTCTACAGGCACTTTGAAAATCGATATGCAAATGGGAGCACCGGTGCTCCAGCAGGTCATAAAGGGTTAACTCTGTTAAGTGGCTGAGGTCATTTCTGGTCACCGACACTTGCAGTAAATGCCCGTCTACGTCCTAAACGCTCCTTGTTCTTTCTTCCCTCACCTGAATGTTGAACTCGAAGGCTGACACGGCCTCTGCCAGCACGGCCGCCTGCTCCTCCTCCGTCAGCTCGATGCTGTTCATGCGGCTCCTGTACAGCTGCTTGAAGCGGTTTGGACTGCTCACGCCAGGGAATGAGAAAAAGGACAGCCCTTCTTTGCTGCTCAGTCCCAGAGATTTCTGGGTAATTTTTCCCAGCACTTGCCCACCTGACAGATCACCGAGATAGCGAGTGTAAGCGTGGGCCACGAGCAGCTCTGGGTTCTCTGAACCAATCTGGGACACAAAAAGAATAATAAATTAAAGGCTGCTTTTGGTTACTTTGTGTTTTTAAATGTGTTGCACATATCAGAACACTTCACTCACCCTTTGTAATCTTTGCACGTATCTGTGTGTGGCTGCAGGGACGATAACTCTGCTCTTCCAGTCTGAACCAAAAAAATACTCCAGATCCCTTTCCAGGGACTCCAGGCGGGCAAGTTCCTGAGGGAAGTATATCGGTGCAACAGCTGGATGGGAAGAGTTTCTGTCCAGCTCCTCCTCCAGAGCCTTGTAGATCTCATAGAGAGAGCACAGCAGGACCTGACAGCAACATCTGAATAAGTATCCAGGACAACGCTGGGTGGGTGGGGGCATCAAACAGAAGCGAGAATGACCACCTTACCTTGTACTGTGTCAGCGTGATCTGACCTTTCTGGTAACTCAGCATCAGCTGTGTGTTTTCAGCTCTGACATGGTTGTCTTTGGTAGCTGCTTTGATCTGCTCCGATAAATCGCTGAGGGCACACACCGGACAGAGAATGAGCACAAATATAAACTTAAGCTTGACTGAGGCGACTGAACGTCAAGTAAAGTTTCTCGTCATACCTGCCAACTTCCCCTGTTTCAGGTTTCCTGGCACTCTTCATGGCCTCCATCTGTCAAAGTTGCATTAAATAGTTTATTTGGTTTGTTCAGAAGTACTACCAGTACAAAAGGAGATTCAAAGTAGCCCATTTTACTTACGTTAGTCAGCTGCAGTTGTCGGTCCTCTGCGGTGGCTGGAGTTCCTGCTTGTGTGTGAAGAGCTCGCTGTGGCCTCTCGGGTTCCTCTGGCATCTTTTATACACCCACGGGGCCGGGGACACTGAGTGAAACGGGAAGTGTGATTGCTGAGTCACATTATTCCAGCTCTTGCATTTTCACATGACAAAGCAGACGTGACTCTGAGCAGAAAAAGTCAGAAAACATGATGAGGCAGAAATCTGGAGCTCAAAGTATAGAGGGTCAGATAATAAGAATGAATGAATAAAAACATGTTTAGTGGTAAAATGTAACAACCTGCACTCCCAGAGTAATTTAGACTCTTTTTAGAATTTTTTAAAATCATGTTTTTCTATATACATTGTTTTACACCACCTTTACTAGTAGTATCACATAAGTATAAACCTTATAAAACTCTAAAAGTGCTACATTGTTACCCAGTCCTGATTTCACATGAAAATTCTTTTTACATTAACCTAAGTGAGTCATTTTAAAATATACTTCCATAACAGACACTATCGAAGGGACTGATTATCAGCCATCTTTGACATTTTTCTTTTGATACTTCTCCGCATAAACATCTACTTTTGAATAATTGCTACTCTACAGTATGAATCAGACCAGCTGAACCGTTGAGGAGGAATAATCCAATTCAAATGGTTTAAATATTGTCAGTTCACAAGAAAAGCCATTTCGGGAACCAGGCAAATCCTGGTCTGAAACAAATTCCTCATAATAGTACATGAGTGACTGAATAGTTGGATAGTGTTTCATTTATGTCCAAAGACAATAATTTCAGTTTTTTAATTGAATCAAAAACAAAAACTTAAGCTATCAAGTTATCTTTAAGGCAGAATTGTAGTTCATCTATTTGTTAAATAGATTAGTATCTGTGTCCCATCTACATAGGAACTTAAATTTATATTGTGCTAATAAATACTATTAACTGTTATCCCTAAAGAAATAATGTAGAGCCTATTATAGATTTTAAATGAGAAGATAAACAGTCCATGTGGTTTTAAGACTGCAATGCCTGATTGCCTGATATTCTAAATGTAAAAACCATTTCAGTTAGGATTTGGTCATAAAAAACTACATCATAGATCTATCTTAATGGGATATTTAATTTGATGCGTCACATGTAATGCCTCCTCTTCTATTCTACGCGGTTCTATGTTCTTTTCTAACCACGCCCCCTCGTTCACGCAGACAGCCCTCTATTGGTTTTTTATCATCCACTGGGGAAGTGGGCTACCAGACTTTCAGAGGGCTACACATACTGTCTCCAGGCGGTTTAAAATGCCAGATAGTAAACATGTAGCAGTCCGGACACACTTGAAACCCCAAACGGTACGGGTGAAGCACCGACTGACATAAAAGGTAAGGCTGGGGTCTCCATGTTGTGCCGCTATAAAGCTCCAGCCGAGCTCACATCTGGCAGCCGCTGCATCCTCAGAGCAGGGTGATATAACGTCGGCGGCGGAGTCCTCGGAGGACCGGGGGGTTCTGGTAGTCTTGTTCCCAGCCTGCTCTCATGTCTGCACGGTGTCCAGCTCACTAAAGTCAAGCGTTGCTCGCCAGTTTCAGTATGGGTGGAGAGTTTAATGTCAGCGTGTTTTGGAGCATCGAGTTTGTTTTCATCAGCCAGCTGCTCCATCATGGCGCACATACCCACGCAGGCTGCTGGGAAAGTAAATCAACACTGGAACTAGTCCAGCCAGATAATGTTGAAGATCATTTGTGGACATCTCTTCTTGTTTTTGCATGTACAAACTTCACTTTCTTAAATACTCTTACAATAACGGCTCCATATCCATGTTCATAGATCTGCTTTGGTCCTTTTATTAATACACCTACATTGTTTTAAATAGTTTCGCTGTTATTATATAATCATCTCATGTCCACCAGGTTATGGAGCCGAGCCTTCCATGCTTCATCCTCTTCACCCTCGTCGGATTTGTCTTCACCTCTTACAACCATCACTACCACAATGCCACCCACCGTTATGAATACTGTGTGCTCGGAGCTGGACCTGCAGGTCTACAGATGGGTCACTTCCTCTCCAAGGCTGGAAGAGACTACATCATCATGGAGAGGAACTCTGGGCCTGGTAGCTTCTTCAACAAGTAAGAAACTCAGAGAGAGATTTCACTTTGGTGCAGGAAGTTGCACAATAAGATTAGATGTTTCTGTATTCATGTGTGCTCTTTGAAACTTTTTTTCTTCTTCTTCCTTGCTCTGGCTTGTGCATCTCAGGTATCCCAGGCACAGGAAGCTTATTAGCATTAATAAGATCTACACAGGGAGGCAGAACCGAGAGTTCAACCTGCGTCATGATTGGAACTCATTGCTGAGTGATAAACCAGATCTCCTGTTCAGGAGAGTGAGCACGGAGTTTTACCCACCGGCTGACGCCTTCCCGCTCTACCTGTCCATGTTTGTGAAGGAGCTCGGTTTGAGGGTACGGTATGGTGTGGACATTGGAAGAATCAGGGCTCTGCAATCCGCCACAGGAAGGAGCTACATCCTCACTGATCAACATGAGTCTGACTACACATGCAGGTTTTATTTTGGCCCACTAAACCTAAGATTAAAAACTTTGGACTGCATCATGTTACACTTTTGCCCACTTTGTTTCCTTCAGCGTCCTCCTGGTAGCCACTGGTCTGTGGGTTCCTCAGAAGGTGGAGTTTGTGGGCTCTGACCTGGTTGAGGGCTACGAGTCCATCTCCACTAACCCTGAAGACTACAAAGACCAGGCTGTGCTAATTCTTGGAAAGGGGAACTCAGCTTTTGAAACAGCCCAGAGCATCCTGGGAAGAGCGAGTCGGGTGCACATGCTCAGCTCCAGCCCTGTTCGTCTGGCCTGGCAGACACATTATGTTGGAGATCTCAGGTAAAATAAACAGAAAATGCTTTCAAAATTAATTCCATGGTTAGTTTTCATTCATCAATTAACTTCATGCTAACAGAAATCAGCAAAAGCAAACAAATACTTTCTAAGCTAAACCTATATATCTGTCTTTGTTTTCCAGAGCCGTTAACAATGAGCTGATAGACACATACCAGCTCAAGTCCCTTGATGGGCTGGTGGAGGCTCGCCTGGAGAAAATCATTATCGCTCAACGAGAGGAGCAAAGCAGGGGGAGATCAGGTGGAAAGAATAAAAAGAAAAAGGGACAGTTGTATTTAACTTTAAATAAATACGTACAAAACAAGAGTGAGAAGAACGGCTCTTATGTGACACGAGAGGAACTGCCGGGGCACCACATTGACAACTTTCCCATGCGAAAACCATATGACCGCGTAATCCGATGCCTCGGATTTCGATTCAACTTCAGCATATTTGACAGGTATTGATTAGGACATCATGACTGGCCTGCTTCACTGAGTCAGTATCTGGGAATTCATGACAAATCATGTTCTAACCTCGCGTGAAATTCCATTTTATTTCTTTGTATTCTTTTAAACTTATTATATTTAGTTCTGTAAAAGTTTTGAAAAATTCTCCTCAGCTCAGCCTGCCCACCCAACAGTGAAAATGCAAAAGGGAGGTTGCCGGGGGTGACGGCCTGGTATGAAGGAAGGAGCACCCCTGACTTGTTTGTGCTGGGAACGGCTTCTCATTCCCCAGACTACCGGGCATCAGCCGGCGGCTTCGTGCATGGATTCCGTTACACAGGTGAACATCTAAAGATCTTTGTTTTCTTGTGATATTTACAATGTTTCTAATTTCTTTATTTGTTCATAGCATCATTTTTAGTCTTTTTTTTCCACCTTGGGTTCTATGTTTTTGATCTGCTCTGATTTAAGTTAGATCATTTTTGTTTTCAAGTAAAGCAGCTGTTTTGTGTCAGTCCTACATGGAATCAAGAGATTTACATAAACTGTGTGAATTCTCTGCCTCAGCCCGAGCTGTACATCGTGTACTTGAACACCGTTACCATGGCAACCCCTGGCCATCAACAAGGCTTTTGACAACGCAGTTGCACTCCTGGATTCTGAAGCGGGTCGGTGAAGCCTCTGGGCCGTACCAAATGTTTGAGACACTCGGGGATGTTATCCTTCTTCATGGGTAAGCAGAAGCTGTTTTGAGATCATTAATCATTTGCTTTTTCCAGCTATACTCTTTTATTCATGAGAACGGCTCAGTGTCACTTGCTGAGTTCTGACGATCCATCTGTCGTTTTTTATGTAACACATCCTGATCAGCTGCTGGTCCCCAGTAGTTGTTGTTTTTGCTCGTTTCCTCCCAAATCCCTCACCTACTCTCAGGATCTTCTCAGATTGTCCCTTATATGGCCTCAAACTTTCAAAGATGTTTTGGCCAGATGACCAAAATTTCCCAAAATAATCTCAAAACTTTCAAGTAAACAAGAAGAAGTGTTAGTGACATGACAGCCTTTCAACTTTAAAGAGACCTAATAATGAAAAATATATTTTTTGAACTGAACAACAAATATCTGGATGTCTGAAATGGCTACAGGTATGTACACATGTTGTACAAAGAAACTGGTTTTGTTCTTTATCGCTGATATTTTCACTAAAACATGTCAGTGACAGTTTATTGAGAATGAAACTTTTGAAAAAAGGTAAATATACTCTTTAGTAAATACTATTGTAATGTGCCTTAATGATACATGATAGGAAAAAGTCTCTGTTTGTCTTCACTTTCAGCCCTCACTGTGAGTACGTTGAAGAGTTTCTACTCCAAGCCTTGCCCCACTTCGTCTCTCTCTCTGGCCATCACGTTTCCAGCCATGGACTCATCGTTGTAGTCATGCAGTATGGGAAAAAGAAGATAGACTATCTGGGACGTGGCAGGGCAGAAACAGATTGGACCAAAGCTTGGAAATCCAACTTTCTGCACCCTGTTTTATATTACTATGATAAACTCCCTACTGGTGAGTAAAAATTAGGCTGCTGTCAAAGTTATTTTACTCACTGTAGATCTGACAGTTTTCAAAAGAAGTAGTTAATGTAGGATTCTTTATTTCTTTCCCAGAGGAAGAAATGAAGATGCGCCCCCATGGTTGGCCTTTGCCAAGGCCCAGAGCTATTCACCACATAGTCGAGGACTTCCTCACAGAGTGGGAGGGACCTCTATCTCACATCCAGCCACTGAGGCGGTTCTTGGAGCACTGTGTCCAGACTGACCTCCGGGCCTTCTATGCAGGTAAGGCAGAATATTATCTTTGTGTTTCTTACGCACACCATGTGATCTCTGTTTTATACTTTTTGTAAAGTTCTGTTGTCAAGAGATAACTAATGATGACAGTACTTGTGATACAGAAAAAAGTACATCTACTTCTACTCAAAACTATCCAAACTATCTCTTGCCAACAAAAGATCACATGTAATGTGAACAATGCTGTCATTTAAACACAGTGAGAGTTCCAGCGAATTATTAGTTCAAATAAGATAACAGGTAAACCTACAAATTCAGTGTCTTTCCGTTACCTGCAAAAGGTCTCTTCAAAAGTTCTGTTTCATTCTGTCTCATCTGATATGTTGCAAGTGGTGCACTTCTAAACCACACTCTCAGTAATTACCGATAGTTCATTTTTTATCTAAATTATATCATTTAAAGTAGTTTGAATCATGTTTATGTGTCCTCTTGTCTTTTATAGACTCATGTTTCCGCTCAGCCCTCACCCACCGGAAGCCGCCACTGTTTTGTCAGCAGGGATACTTGAGACAGCAGGGTCTCCCTCATGACAGTCTGCTGTGGCGGCAGGTTTATGACTCCAGACTGATGCCACCTGAGCAAGATGATGCTGGCACATCAGGAGCTGACCCGTCGCTCCCCAGCTACCTGGTTCCAGCTGGAGCATCTGTGTCTTCAGGACTGAAACTTGACTTTTAATGGTTTTGGCTGTTAAAGTTATTTGATAAAGTTATTTGTTAAAGTTGTTTTCCTAAGTTTCTCAAACTTGCTACCTCCATCACCTGTGATTATTCCTTCCTCAAAAACAAATATTGGAACAGAGTATTATCCTACTAATCAGTGGTTTCCAGCCTATTTTTACTTTATCTTTTAAAGTTCAGGAATCTCAAGCTGTCATTACTATGCTTTTATTTTTATAAAAGCATAGTATAATATATACTGCAGATTGTTTAACTAAAAAAAAAATTTCCATCTTTCGGTGTGATTCTAAATATTTTCGTGGTCATCCGTCCACTATACCCACTTAATTCCTGTTTAGTGTCAGCAATCTTCTGAAGTGAATCATACCTCTTTTCAGGCGAAAGGCAGAGGTACATCCTGGACACATCGCTTGTCCATTGCAGGACCACGTGCAGACAGACAACCAAAGCCTATAGAGGACAAACAAAAGCAGATACACCTCTGCCAGGACTTGGCAAGAATGCTGCTAACCACTGTGCTGCCCTTTTAGGTGTCAGAAAGTACCATTATCAGGTACTGCATTGGAAGAAAGTCTGCGTAAAAATAATCTAAACTTATTTTCATTACTTCCTGAATTTAAAACTTGCTGGTTGGAAACCGGACTTTATCACTGGAAAGGCACTTTGTTCATTGAGAACTTCCATTTTATTGTTATTCCACAAACATTTACCTTCATTACAATGTTATTTTTATATCGTGCAACCGCTGGATAGGTGGAGGTTGGGTGTCAGATATGATTATGCATTATTCCATTATTTTTATATGGTTTAAAAGATTAAATGTTTGTCAGAGAGGAAATAAAAGGCTTGTCTTTTAAATTGTAAAGTTGAAAATTTGTGTTTATTCCCATTTTTCATCATTTGCGTTCGCTGAACAATAATCGGTCCCTGATTGGTCTACCGTGGACAGTCTTTGATTGGCTGATTGGTTGCGTTGATCCTATTGGACAGCAGCAGATAAACAACATGGAACCTGATTGGTTGAAGCTGGTCTGGGAGCAGTTAACTAATAGCTGTGCCTTTTACTGTTCTCACGCTGAGAAATGGAAAATAGGGGACATTTTGGTGTTGTGAATTCGAAGGTATCTACTATTTAGATACTTAAAATTATTTACGATGGAACTATTGTGATGGCTGGCTGGTTCGTTGACGCTTCGTGCAATGGTCCCCGTTGACTGCCAGTTCCGCTGCGTTTCCCTTCAGGTTAGACAGGAGTTGTGAAGAAAGGGTGTTATGTAAAATAGCTTCCCTATGCTGCGATAAAATATGGACGGGTGGAGCGCTGCCGTCGCCTCGGATAACGACCTCTCCAGCTCCGAGGGGGAGTACACACTAGACCCTGGACACGGAGGTGAGTCCCGGGCAGCGGCGGACGGAGTGCAGCGGGCTGAAGGGGAGCGGGTGGACGACGTGGGCACCGCCGCCGTCGGGTTTGGGATCAGCGGGATAGGGGAAGGAAAAGTGGTTCTGGGCCGAGTCGGACAGAGAGACGACAAAGAACTCAGGTACCTGCACTTGTTGTGGGAGCCGGGACGATGCGAGTTCGGCGCGGACGGTGTGGGGAGCAAGCTGGGGAAGATGACGGGGAGCCGGGCTAGGAGACACTTCCGAGCCGTGCGGAACCTGGGTCCTATTGGTAAAGATATTTATGGTAAGAACCAGGAAATCTGAAACGCAAACAATGTGCTTATGTGTTTTTTTCCCTGTTCTTTTTTTTTTAAATAGAGCTCTAAATAAAAGTACCTTAGTACCGCTTATATTAGTTAAGTAGATGTCAATAATAATAATCCTTGAATATAATTTGGTTTCCTGTTCTTAGCTGTGTGATGAACATTGCAGCCATGTCTGCTACTGTACATGTTAACTCTCCATCCCGTAACTGTTTTTTCTTCTTCTTGCTACCATGTAACTTAAAGCTGTTCGTGACATAAGTAATATTAAAATACATTTCTTCTTGATATCTCTGCAGCTGCAAAAAGACTGAGAGAAGCAGCCAATAGTAACGATATTGACACAGGTATGAGCAGTTTGGTGACACAGCTGCAAAACAAGCCGTTTGAGGGAAGGATCACAAAAACGACATGTTTTTGTTTCACAGTCCGAAAGCTCCTGGAAGATGACATGGACCCCTGTGCTGCAGATGATAAGGGAAGGACAGCCCTTCATTTCTCTTCCTGCAATGGCAATGATAGCATCGGTAAGTTGGAGATTACTAATACTAACGTTTCCTTTCTCAGCACTTGCTCACTGACATCTTCTGTACTCTTCCAGACATCAAATTTCTATCTCTGGTACCTCTAGAGCAGCTTTGCACCCAACAAAAATCTAAAAGTATGTAATAATTTAAGAATGATAGAATCAAGTAAAGAGGTTGGTTGTAAAAATGAGCAGCCAATCAGCTTTCCATCACAACCCAAAAACATCCATCCATCCAAATACGCTTTTACAGAGATTTATTCAACATTAGACGTCTGCACAGGAATCCATCATCACAAACGCTGAATACATCTGTTTATCACCCAAATAAAAAGCAGTGTTTAAAGATAGTTCTACCTCTAAACACTTGAAAGGCTACCTCTAAAGCTAATGTGCTGAATGTTAAGCCACCACAACATTCCCATTGCAAATATAACCAGAGAAAACCTCATGAAGATCTGTTGTCCTGAGCTTTTAATTACCCATAATCCTGAGTCTGTCCCTTGAGCTCTTTGGTTTATTGTGAAGTTCCTGCATACGCACAAAAAAAGAGGGACCACATTCCTTAGGAGTTATAAGAAATATGAAACATTTCCTGCTTTTCTGAAACACCAAGCGCTTTGCAAGTTTTGCAGCATTTTTTTTACTGAATAGTTATTTGAATAACTGACCTGTTGTGTTACTGGTGTTAGTTTTGTTTATATTCACAGCTGTTGCCTAACTGTAAGGAATGCAATGTTACATTTTGGAGCCAGAAACAGTATAATGGAAACGAACAAAATGTCTCTAAAATATCATTTTTATCTTATAGTGCAGTTGCTACTGAGCTACGGCGCTGACCCCAACCAGCGAGACAGTCTGGGGAATACCCCTCTCCATCTGGGTAGGAGAATGATCTTTGTGATCTGGAAAACTTACAGCGTTGTGGATGACCGTGGCTTTGCTTAGATGTTAAAGGATCACTGCTGTAAAAACAAACAGACACATAATAACACACTACACCAGTTGGTTTGACATATTTTCTCTATATCACCCTGTATTCCTGCAGCGGCCTGTACCAATCATGTGCCTGTAATCACCACATTGCTAAGGGGAGGTAAGATTGCCATCCTATGTTCTCTTCCAGACACCTTTGCTGTTAGCTGAAAGTTAACATTTAAGAAAATTGTTGAACTTATTCTTTTAAATGCTCTATGAAAGAGATGGTTTAAGGTAGTTCTCGGTTTCCTAAGGGAGGCAGCTATAAGACTGTCTACAGATGGGGTACATGTTTGGTTTAGATCTGTTTGTAACTTCCTGTCTGGCATGTTGCAGTATCACGTGTCGCAGTGTGACAAAAGTGTGGTCGCTGTTTAACAAGACAACCCTTCTATAGATGTTATGAAAATCATTTTTTCTCCTCATTGTTTCTCTAAAGGAGCCCGTGTGGATGCCCTCGACCGGGCGGGCAGGACCCCGCTGCATCTAGCACGCTCCAAACTTAACATTTTGCAGGAGGGAGATTCACGCAGCCTAGAGATGCTGAGAGGGGAAGTCACGCAGGTACAGAAAGCATAACTTCTCTTTCTTAGGAAATCAGGGCCTCAGACTTGGCTCCAGTATATTCTGACTCTGTCTGCATTTTCTAAATGTACAGTCCTATCTGCCTGATTTTTTTTTTTTTTTCTCCCTTGCAGATTATTCAGATGCTGAGGGAGTATCTAAACTTAATGGGCCAGAGTGAAGCTAGAGAGAGGCTGGACCACATTTCTACGCGGCTGCAGCACACACGCACCAAAGAGCAGGTAAGGACTACAGATTTTTGCGAGTCTTAACATTTTGATATCATTCCACTGTAATGTGTACATATTTGTTTTTGGGTCTTCTTCTGATAATAATATACAATGAATTTGTTTAATTCAGTTTGCTCAACCCTTCTATGGTTGCCTTTGTTTTATTTGTTTGTTCTTGTTCAGGTGGATGAAGTGACAGATTTACTGGCAAGTTTTACATCCTTGAGTCTACAGAAGCAGAATTTTGGTGACAGGTAGAAGATTAATGGCACTAAAAGTGAACACCTAGCTCAATGTCAAGCAAGATAAGCCTCTGTTTCTCCAGCCACAATGATTCAAGTAAAATCTTGAACTCTCATTCGGGTGTTGTCTTCTCATAATAATTACCTGAAACACTGCTGTATTGTACAGATGTACACTTTATTGTTTTAACTAAGATGATATGGTATTTAATAATCATGGTACAAATTAAGTTCTGATGCTAGTTTATAGTAGCAAAGAGAAACATGTTATTATGGGCCACAATGTTATTTTTATTTTGGTTAAAATGATTAGACCACAAGTCTTAAAAACCAGTTCTGTTGGTGAATATCAGAAAAAGTGAATTATATATAAGTTTTAAAGAATTAAAAAAAATATCATCCCCTAAGGACCAACTACATTGATGAAAGGAAGGTGGGGGAACAGACAACAACCCAGAAATACAGTGGGACCATAACTCTTCAGTGTGTGTGTGTAAGGACGTTTGAGTCAAAGATGTTTTTGTTTTTTGTTTTTTTTGCCTGCCATTAATTGACAAATTATGTGATAATTATGAGACAAAGTGATATAACAGTTTGGCTTGACTTTTTTTTTTGTTGTCAAATCATATTTGTATTGTTGCTTTCCTTTTGGTATTGCATGGTATGTGTTTTTTGTGAAATTGATTTGAAGATATGGTTTGCTGTCGGAAATGGATCTGAACCAATAAATGTCTTTGACTGTATTTGTGAACCGTTGTCGTTGATACAGAATGATACAACATTGTATTCTCACGTGTGCCTTTTAACATACTACTCATTAAATTGCAACACATTTAGTGGCTTGTCATTGAGAAAAGAGGATAAAAAGAGAGTAATTTACGTAATGGGACTATTCTACGGTGATTGGCTGCGCTGTCGAAGCCACGCCCCTATCTCCCACACGTATTGTTGCTACTGATAATAAAGATGGCGGACGGACCCGCGTAAATTGGAGATCCCATTGAGGTAGTAGAATTTAACAAAGCCCACATTTTTATAACGCTTCGGTTATTTTTAAGTGTCCCGTGGAACCAGTTTGGAGGAAACCGAGACATCAGTAAAAAGAATGCATGTCTGCCGCAGTGTTTAGTCCGCTTGAGGCGACCTCGGCCTGGTCCTACAGGAAAGCCTCGGTCTTTCCTCGACCGCCTTCACCGGTCAGCTGCACGCAAACTCGGCGGAGACATTCCCAAGTGGTGGAAACGTTGGGAAGCTGGAGTGTCAAAGTGAATTGGAAGGGGGTGTGTTTGTATATCCCTTCGAAAGTAGGCGGGAATTTGTCTTACTATAATTTTCTCTACAGACCAAATTGAAACCACAGAGGAAACAGTAAGTGTTTCTCTAGTACCGGGACTTGTCCATTTTTGTGTTCGTCCATGTGCCTTGGAGCATCTTTGCTGTTTACAGTACCAGTGTAGGATCCCCCAAACGCCCCAGAGGCAAGCCATCATCTCTTTTTATAAAGAAACAAGAGAGATGTCTTTCATTTCCCACCTGCAGCTTGCACTTCAATATTAGACCCATTTCAGTCATTGTCAGATAGAAATGATTTACTTCTTTGCTATAGCTCGACTATTTTCACCATTTTAATTTCTCTGTATTTGCTTAACAGGACACTATCCCACTTCTAATGTTGTCCACAGCATCCCAAGACAAGTAAATGTGTTAACATAGGAGGGACCATGGCATATGAGGAGATAAAGGGTAAATAAGGGAGTTTTAATGTCATTCACTGATGTAGTGTGACTTTGTTTAGATGTACTATACAATTCTGTTTTTGCCTTGTTTGAAATAAAATGAGTAGTGGACTAAAGAAACATTTGGTGTATATCCACTGATTAGCAGCCTTGAATTATTTTTTCAGAAAGAAATGTAATCACAAAAGACACATGTGTAACATGATATAAACAATGCTGAACACAGTATTTCACAGTACACTTGTGATTAAGAAATAAACAAACAAACAAAAAAATCAAATTTCCTGATAGAGTCAGTTTTTTAACAGGTTTTGTGAATTTTAGATCTGGGAACGGAGGGAGACAGAGGCCTTGTGGCTGGTCGAAGTCAGAGAGAGAAGAGGAGGTCATACAAGGATCTTTTACGAGAGGAGGAAGAAATTGCTGCCCAGGTACGAAAGACGTCAAAGAAACGACCTAAAGTAAGTTGTTTGCCCTCACTAACTTAAGACATGGTGTTAATGTTCATTGAAGTGTTGTAAAATAAATGGTATTTTGTCAAAACAAATCAGGACTCGGAACTTTTCATGCTTGGTGGAGACTTGCACAAAAAGAAGAAAAGGCATAGTGATGACTACTACTACAGGGGTGAGAGGTTATATTATTACAAACTCATTGGAAGATAGTTTACTGTAATAAAGTCTTACTGATGTTAGTTGTTCTGCTTCCTCCCTATCAGACCATGAAGGCTCAGGCCCACCCCCCCATAAGAAAAAGCACAAGTCTGTAGACCGTTCACCACCTCTTTCATCCTCCACATCATCACACTCAACAGATACAGCGATGGGCCTCCTGCAGGCCATCACCTCTCCTCTGGCCACTGGCTCAGACCCCAGCCCCCATTTGCACAAGAAACCCTCCTACCCTTCCTTCTCGTCTCACTCTTCCAAGGACCGCAAACGTGAGGGCAGCAGCAGCGGAAGTGGAAGCAAAGGAAGCCACTCCTTCTCACACTCCCGCCCCGTGTCTTCATCCTCATCTTCCTCCAAGAAGCACTCGTCCTCTTCCTCAAAGTCATCTCTGTTTCACGGTGGAGCTCCCAAAGAGGAACCCTTGACTTTACGAGAGGCTGATGGCCTGAAAATGAAGCTCATCATGTCCCCAGAGAAGGAGGAACCAGAAAGCTTCCCATTCACATCACACACATCCAAGGGAAGTGTGAAGAAAGAGAAGGATAGAGACAGGATACAGCCGTCAAAGTCACCCAAGAAGAAGATGCAGCAGAGCAGAGACCCACTGCCTATAGTGGGGAAGGAGGTGGAGGTAGAAGGTAACGTAATGCAATCTTCTGACACTAGAAAGGTCTGTTTATACTTGTCCACTGCTAGTAACTGAGCTTCTTTTTTTTCTAATCTCGGATCTCTTTTTTGTACAGGTCATTATGGAGGTGGCATGGGAGATGACAGCTCTTCATCTGGAGGCGAGCTGGAGGCTGGGGAACTGGTTATAGATGATTCATATACACACTTGTCAAAAAAGAAGAAGAAGAGCAAGAAAAGCAAGAAGAAAAAAGACAAAGAAAAAGACAGAGACAAGGATAAAAGTGGGAAGGACAAGAAGCACAGCAAAGGATTTCAAGGTGAGGATACTTGTCGGTGGAAGAAACCTGTTTTTGCAGTGATTGATTTATTTGATCTCTTTATGCATATTTTATATGTACATAAACATGTTAACAGAATAGCTTACGTCTTATTTATCCACGAAGGAGTTTTTTTTTTATTAGTCAAAGCTACATTTCAGCTCATAGAAACCAGTTCAGCCAGAATATTTAATGGGATTTATTTAAGGCAAAAAAGATTTTCATATCTCTGCTAAAGTTAACGTACCTGGCAGAGTAGGCAAATTAGTCCACACTGCTTTGCTGCTGCATCTCTGTCAGATTAGATCTGAATTACATCACACAGAAAGAGAAGAGACACGACTGCAAAAAAAGCAAGACGTGCACTATAGCTGCAGCTGCAGGAACACAAATGAGTCACCTTGTTTTTGTGGAAGTGTAGGCATTAAAAAAAAAAAAACAACTATAGAAATAACCACTGTGAACCCATCTCTAAACTGTTCAATCTAAAAGGGGGCATTGATTTTTTTATTTGTTTATTTTTTGTTTCTTTGAGGCTGACATCTCTGAAATGTCAGAACCTTTTACACATTTGGGGCAGAGGTCAATCAGTCTTTCATTTTAGACACATTTAGACTGTTTTGAAAGTTGTTATTAGACTTTTGGTATCTGCAAGACTGCTTGTTAAAAAGTTGCCAACTTAAGAAATGTCATCTTGGCTTCGCTTGTCTTTCTTTTTCTGATATTTCACAGATGCATGTTCCCTTCTGTATCTCTGTGTATAATTGTATGTTGTAATATTAATGTGTATATTCTTCTCGTAAAGCATGACAGTCATAAATCTGTAATAACCATAGTTGGCTCCACTGTTAACATCAACCAAGTGCTTGTTGACATCATTATGAAAAGACAAGTTTTTTTCATGTTTTCCATGAAAGTGTGGGACAGATTAAAAAAGAATAGCACTTGTCTGCTATGCAAATTATTTAATACTAATTTATAAAGAGAAAAGATGGGCCCTCAAAGAGCCTGTGCAACTATAGTGGAAACAGTGATGCACGGTTTTCTATCGTTCAGACTTTTGTCTTTGTGTGACTTTCACCAGACTCTTCAAGAAGCCACGGTCACTCCCATCCCACTGTCACCCATAGTGCTGTTGGGCCAATGTACGCTATGAGCAAGTCCGTCACTCCACACCATCAAGCCCACGACGGAACGGCAGAGAAGAAGAAGAAGAAAGAGGAAAAGGACAAAGAAAAGCATGAAAAGGAGAAAGATAAGGCATGGTCATATTCACTTACACCTCTTTTGTGTTTGTCTATTTTTGTCCTTCCTTTATCTTAGATTATTTGATTTATTTTTTCCCTGGTTTAGCCCAAGAAGAAGAACACAACAGCATACCAAGTGTTTTGTAAGGAGTACAGAGTGAACATAAACGCTGAACAGCCGGGGCTAGGTGAGAAAAATGTTTATCTCCAGCTTCATTAGTTTTGACACTTGAATTGTGCCTTCAACTAGAACTAAAATAAACCGTATAAAACACACATGCATGTCTGATCTGCAGACTTTGGTGAGCTAAGCAAGAAGCTGGCAGAAGTGTGGAAATCGATGCCTGAGAAAGACAAACTGGTAGGTTTTCCAGTTTAACAGAACATGAATGTTAAACTTGCAGTTGTGGTATTGGACTGAATGTTGTGCTTTATGTAATTTTTTTTATTTTTACAGGTTTGGAGGCAGAAAGCTCAATATCTGCAGCATAAACAGAACAAAGCTGAGGCCACCACAGTGAAACACAAGCCCTCCAGCGAGGTCAAAAACAAAGGTCTGGGACACTTTATTTTATTGTAGATCTGTTTCCTCTCCTGCTCGGACCTTATATTATTTTTGCTTCTAAACTACATTTTGTCATCATAGTTGTGGGGACAGGAGCAGGGGTGGTGTCACCAGCCAGAACCCCCAGCTCGATGTCCCTGTCCCCAGCACGAGTACCAGACGTTGATCCCATCGATGCAGCGGCTCACCTGCAGCTGCTTGGAGAATCCTTGTCTCTGATTGGACATCGGCTACAGGAAACAGAAGTGAGTTTCTGAATTTGTGTGCACCACTTCCACAAAAAAAAAAAAGAAGCAAAAGTTAATCTTCCTATTGATTTTTGATCAAATAATTAAGGCATGTGACTGACATGTCCCCGTGTTAGGGTATGGTGGCTGTATCTGGGAGTTTGTCCGTTCTTCTGGATTCAATCTTGTGTGCGTTGGGCCCACTGACCTGTCTCACAGCGCAGATACCGCAGTTAAACGGCTGTCCTCGAAATGTCCTGGTACAGTCTTAATGTCCTAATATTTAATTCATCTGCTTCATAACTTCCCAACTCCACAATGATAGAATTTGTTTCTTTTTCTGTCAGTCGAACACGTTGGACAACATCGCCTACATCATGCCTGGGCTGTGAGGAAGAGGAGGGCCCTGACATCAGAAGTCAACCAGCTAGACTGGAGAAACCCTCAGACTTTAAGCCAACGCTTGGCATCTGGAAACCTTAATGTTTCTAGCATCAACCTGTTTTTAAAGTGTTTTTTTTTTTTAATGGCTGGTAATTTTCTAATTTTGGTATTTTTAAATCAAACCTTTTACTGGACTTGTTCTTCCTTTTGGCACCTCAGCTTGGTTTTACTGTTACTGTACAGCAGTGTGTTTTAGGAACGTGTGTGTGTTTTATGTACAGTGTTGAACAAATGTGTGTGTGTGTTAAATGCACGACTGACCACACCTGTGATAGGACTCCTTTTGACTAAAACCCGTGGAAAGATTTTAAACTTTAATTTTCTCCCCGTCCGTGTAAGGTAATATTTATCACACCTGCTTAGTTTTTCTTTCAAAATGTATAAAGTACTTGTTTTATACATTTGATGTTTTACTGTGTATACAGCGTTTAGATTTTGACATTGTAAAGGACTTTTAATAATTATGGTTGGGGGGAAAAAAGCTCTTCTTGGTGCAACATTGTCAAAGTGAAGAGCTATTCCAGTAACATTAAAATATCTGTTTTAATTCAATCCAAGTGTTTTTATTCCTTTATTACCCACTTGGCTCACAAAAGTGAGAGGAAAGTGGGATTTTGGAGATGCGTGTGTGATGAGCACCAGCACAACAGATGGAGCTGTGTTCAGGGCTGCTCGGCACTTTGTGTTGCCGGGGGCGGGCCTGGCCTGGGCCGGCCCTGGCCCGGGCCTGGCCTGACTCAGGAAGTTCATTCGCCCGGGATTGAAGGCTAAACACGGCAGCAGGAGAAATGTCAGCATCCGCATCGCAGTCTGGTAAGCTGAGCAGTTGTTGTTTTTAAAGTTATTCAGCTGTGGCAGTGAAACACAGCGGGGGAAAAAGTCACGCTGTGCCGGGTTTTTTTTTGTTTTGTTTTGTTTTTTTGCGGTTTGCAGTGAAAAGAAACGGCAGCTGCTTTGGGCGCTGCCACTTCTCGGAAAATGCAAAACACTCCCGAGCACACGAGGTGATGACACACAAATAGTTACTGTAAAACAAAACAAAACGTCACGTAAAGTAAACAGATGTGTGTAGTTGCATATCTGCAGAGGAAGCTGCGAAATGGAAGTAAATATAACCAGAGACTATTTCCAGCTGTCGTCCTTTGGATGTTAATGACGCATGTTTTTATCAAGACGGGGAAGACTGCTGCATGAAAGGCATCTTTTTCCTTTCCCCGCAGAGCTGAGGCTGGTGGTGCTGGGCCAGAGGAACTGTGCAGGAAGGAGAGCTGCGGTTTGCTCTCTGCTGGACCTGGAGGACAAGCAGCATGGCACGGATGTAGATGATGCTCAGGGCTGCAGCAAGCAGAGAGGGGCGGCTGCGGGCAGGCAGGTCAGACAAGGCCAAAGGCTCTCAGGTGTAGGGTTTGAATCCTCCAGAGGTGGTGTGAACCCAGAGCTTCACAGATGCGTTTCTTTGATATACATTTTAAGAGTTAGTACATTTGTTTACAGAATCATCGTGACTAGAATGACTTATTTTTAAAAGATGAGATATTAAGAAAAAGTGTCTTTTCTCTACTGCATATACTCGAGTCTTTGAAGAGTCTGTCTACACAAAAACATAGCACAAAACCCTTTCTCTTAGTTTAGGGTCTCCTATGGATAAGTGTAAGTAATTCAGCCAGATGTTCAGATTTCAAGAGCACTGTGAAAATAAAGTTGGATTTATTCAGCTTCTCTCTTTTTATTTCTGACCAGCTTGATATTTGCTGTACCTTTTTAAATGGTGGTACAAAGCTGTATGTAAACCTTATTCATGTTTCATAAACCTTATTCATGTTTCATATTGCTGCTAAGCAGGTAGTTGAAAAGTGGGGGTGGAGCTAAGTAGATCACGTGTCTGACTCCTCCCCCTGAAACCAGAGACTGCTGAATAGACAGCTTTTATTCTATGCCTGGCTTACATAAACATCTTGTTAAACCAAATCAGAAAAAGTGTGAAGTATATGAAAAATGTAAATAAAACAAAAATACAATATTTTTTTTAAAGTATTTTATCACTATTTTATGTTTTTAATGTGAACTTTTCATTTGTCAATGTTGACAAATTTGTTGGTACCCTTTTATTAAAGGGTAGAATTTGACAAAAGCAGTAAGAAACTGACTAATAATAAGCTTACCACATTTACTGTGAGTTGATTGGGTTTTTTTCTATTTTCTGAGTAATTTTAATAAAAACGACTTCTTTATGTTATGCAATGAAAGTCAGAAATCGCTTTTGAATTGTGGTTCAACGGCCAGGAGGAAAGCGATGAGCCTCTCAGCTTCACATTTTTTAACCTTTTAGGCAATCGCTGCAATAAAGTAGCGTTTGTAACTCATTCGATTTCTTCGTGTGTGGATGGATATTTTGACCAACTTCTGATTAGCACACTGCTGCAGAAGTCTCAGGCTTGAAGAGTTTCTTCTCCAGATGTTTCAGATCTTTCTACAGATGTTCAGTAGCCTTTAGATCAGGACTCATAGAAGGACACCAGAATAGTCCAGTGTTTGGTTCTGAGACATTCTTGGCTGTTTTTAGTTTTGTGTTTTGGAGTTATCTCTTGGTGGTCCCACCAACTTGGTCTATAACTGAGACCAAGTTAAATTATATATTTAACATGCCACTGCAACCATACCTAGTTACTAAACAAACTGTCCTGGCCAGTTTCGTTAGTTTTCTTTTCTTTGTAATAAATCTGTTGAACCACAATTCAAAACTGAGTTAAAGTGATTTTGTTGCTATTGTGTCCCATTCTTCCTGAAAAGATGGCCCGTTGAGTCATCCTTGATGGATTTGATTCAGTTACTAACTTCTCCACATCTTCTTTATTGGAGACAGTTTAGCGCTGCGTGTAGGACAAGTCCAGTTAATGGAGCCTATTCTTCTCTTCCTCTGCCTTTCTTTTTTACTATTTATGCAGGATGTGGTTAAGCATTGTCTTTAAAAAAACAAAAGATTAACATCCCTGAAGATGGGATCTGAAAGACAACCTATGTTGCTCAAATATCAGCGCTGCAGCAGTTTTTAGGAAAAGATGTTATACGCATTATCATAGTTGTAAATTGTGATGGTGAAATGATTTGAAATGTACAGTCTAAGCAAATTCTTTAGTTTTTGGAGTCAGTCTTTTGCTCCCTTGCAGCTGAAACTGCAAGTGAGTGAGTCAAGTTTCCCTTCATGGGGGGGGGGTGTCACCAAACATCTATTTAAAAAATTGCCAACATGAATGTAAGCTTTTGCTTTACTTAGATTTTCCATTTTGTCCCATGTTTACTGAGGTTTATAACCTTAACTAACTTTTTTTTCTTTAACAGCGCTGCTGTAATTATTTAACCTTTAATTCTCTCCTAAATCCTCACAGGTAGTGATAGTCTCCAGTCCAGCCTGGTTCAGCTCGGCCTGCAACCCAGAGGAGAGGACAAAACACATCTCCTCCTTCATGGCTTTATCCAGCCCTGGGCCACACGCCTTTCTGCTCTGTGTGCCTTTGAACCAGCCAGCTGACGGAGAGGCCAAGGCTCTGGATGCCCTGATGAAGCTCCTTGGCCCTTCTGCTGTCAGCAATAACACCATTATACTGTTCACCCACACGGAGGAGCTGGATGAGGAGGAGCAGCTGGAGGAGTACCTCATCACATGGCGCAAAGACCTCCAAGAGCTGGTGGAAAGATGTGGTGAGCGCTACCATACCTTAGAAACGTGTACCGGAGGACCAGAGGAGAAGAAAGCTGTGGAGGAGCTGCTAGAGAAGGTTGAGCAGGCAGTGAAGGAGAGTGGGGGCCAGCACTTCAGCTGCCCTCTCTACCAGGAGGCTGAGGAAAAGGTGAGAGAGAGGCAGGTAGAACTTGTAAGTCAAAGGAGGGCAGAAGAGCTGAGCGACCAGGGATCTCCCCCAGACTCACAACCAGAGGTGTCGGAGGAAGAGATGGAAGCAGTCCGGGAAGAGGCAGAGAGGAGCGTTGGAGATTTGAATGTGGATGTAGACGGCGTTTTCTCTTCTACCGCTGTCTTACCTTCCTCTCCAGCTCTCTCACCTCTCTGGGGCTTGTGGGAGAAGGTCGTGGCCTGGATTCGGTGGGTGCCCACTCTTGTGAGAAGGGAGGCCCTGCTGGGAGCCCTGGTGGGCCTGTTTGTGGGAGGCCCCGTCGGAGGGATGGTTGGGGCCACTGTGGGTTCTGTGGCAACTGAGGTGGGGAGAAGAAAAACGCAGAAAAATAAATGAGTGATGATGTCACAAAATACACAAGGCGCCTTCACTACATTTACCTGCTTTCAGCATAACACTGTTACTGGGCTAAGACGTGTCAAAATACTATTTATAGTAGCACTTGAAAGTATCTGTCTTACTGCATAATTATGACCTACTTTAATATCTGAGTAGCAGAAATCAGTTTTGCACGATAACAAATTCCTCCCGTCTGTGGAATGGGTGGTAGTATCATGGTCTGGGCCTCTTTGCTGCGTCCAGACCGGAAAACTTTTCAGCATTAGAATTATATCTACGTATTTCATAAAAGGATGTCGTCACATCATATGTGAACTAAAAATCATATGTGACAGTCAATCATGCTGCTAGGCAACAATGTTAAAAGATAAACTAAATGTCTTTGAGTATCTAAGCCAAAGTTTTTAAAAATGATTTAAAAAAAAATAAAAAAGAGATATATAGTTGTTCTTTGCTCCTTTTCCAATATTCAGGCAGCCTGTTGTAAATATTGAGGACAAATTGGAAGCAGGTGAGTAGAAACTCCCCATCATCCTTGAGCTGAAGCTTTTCTCTTGTGGAAGTGCACTGAAATTGAAATGAGCTGATATTTTGGACTGAGCAAAAGTTACTCAGACAGTTCAGTTACCGTTATTGTTGCACAAGCGCCTCATACCACATATCCAAAGAGATAATGTATGAAATCATTTTATTCAATTCAGTTTTGTATTTTATTAGTCCCAGGGAGGAAATAAGATAAATGCATCTGTGTTCTTTTTATTGAAATAAAAGTGATTTGACACTGTTTTAGGTCATATTTATGCAGGAATAGTAAGCTACGCTAAGTGTTTGCAGGCTTTCATCACCACGTGTTACTGATCTTTAAGGCTCACTACATAATTGCTGACTGAAATTACACCGTTTTCTGAAAACTTTAAAAGTATGTTTTAGTGCTTTTTGGAAGAGTAATAACTCATTAATAATACAGGTTTTGTGTGTGTGTGCATCATCCTTTATAAGTTACTTTTTCTTCTTGTTTGGCTGATTTTGTCTGAAATTTTAACCAAAGCCCTTATGTCTGCAGGTATAAATTTACTTAAAGGGTCTTTTCTGTGTTTTCTGATTTTATCTAAAATTTTATGAAAATTACTTACCTTATACATGAGCGATGCCTTTTTAAAAGAGATGTTATAGCAGAGTTTGGGTACAGGAGGATAAAAAAATGTTGGTGGCTCCGTCTTATGTAAGATTGAGCGAAATTTCCTTTTTAAGTTCACATTCCTACAAGGATTCAACTGATCAGAGGACGTTTGGCTAACTGAATTTGTGTCAGAATGCTCTAATTTTCCATAACTGTCTTTGATTGTAATTGTTGGTCTTTGTCGTTCCGAAATAACTATGACCTTTTGAAGTTTTTCTGGGTGAAGAATTATAGTAGAGATACCAAAGATTAAAATAAGATGGCTGGAAACTAGCATAATATGAACACTTTAAACCCTCCTTTGCAATTTGTTTCCCATCGTATGGGAACTCTAACATTGTTTTGAAGCGGGATGCTGACTTTGATCAGAAGCTTCTTCTTTGTTTCTACGATCGTGAGTTATAGCTGAGAGAGCAGCTCATTATCCATGGGATCATTACCATAACCACACCACTTCAAACAGGACGTGGAATTTTATTCATAAAAAATACACTCTTGCTGGATATACAACGTGGTATCACAGTTTTCCCATCATGCACAGGTTATTTGTCTTTAAACGCCTCCTTTAACGTTCATTAATGTTATAGTGGGGAGTTTAAAGTCTGACAGTAGAACTCCAATCAGACCAGCTTCTGTCTTGGTTTTACTGTTTCCACATGTCTATGGGATCATGATAATAAGCATATATTGTAAACACTTAGCAATTGGGTCTACAAGGCCAAAACAGAAAAGAGGCTGTGTTCAGTGGCATTTGTCAGTATTTTCAACTGGGACTGCAGGAAAACACAGATTGCATGCTGGCAGACTCTTCTACTTCATTTCCACTTCATTAATGTTATAATTAATCACGTATTTCTTCATTTCCATTTTTTTGGTACTGTGTGGAGCCCCTGATGGGGAGGCTTGACTTAGAAAACACCTGAGTTATACTGTAGTTGTGAGGACTGAACTGTGAACGCTGACTGTAGCTGCAGTACCAAAAACAAACCACAAGGTGGCGACACTGAACTTTAAGTGGGGACGTTTACAGCTTTCAAGGGAAATTGTGCTGATTTTTTTCTGCTTACCAAACTAAATAAAAGCCTCTAATTTAAACACATTTCATTTCTTCTTTTTTGTCGGGTTTGGATATGAAATCGTTCAGATATAAAGGCTTTTATGTCAATCAAAAAAAAAAGATTACACAAAAGAATGTGTTTTTCCCCCATGGATAAATATTTGTGCACACACTAAAGCCCTGCAGATCCACGCTGGAGCAGACTCCTCTCCCAGACTCTCTCCTCCTCTCACAATGGCAGGTTACAGCTTCCACACTGATGTAATTGATACTCTGCTAAAAGCGTCCGTCGCAACCCATCCTTACATGTTTCTTGTCCGCTCCGCGTCTCTGGGCTGCCGCCGGCTCTGCCTCAGAAACGGCGAGGCGTTTCCGAGTGTGGGTGGTCCAGGCGGGGTGGGAGGGAGGGAGAGAGGGAGAGAATTAGCTCAGCTCTCATGTTTCCCAAAGAGACGGGAGGGAAGGAGGGACGGGAGAGAAAGAGAGAGTGAGCAGTGAGAAGCAGCGAGAGAGAGAGAGAGAGAGTCAAAAGCTCTGGGAATACATCTGTCTTCCAGATGTGGCCTCCTCTTGTCTGAAACAGGAAAAAAAAGAAGGCTTTAAAAGTAAAGGAAAATTGGTGCTAAACAGTTTTTTATTGTCAGGGATTACGCATTCAGAGTGGACTACGGTGTTCTGAATCCACCCGCAAGGATACGCTGACTTTTATTTTATTATACTTTTGTCCTACAAGAAAGCGGAATGAAATGGGACATCAGCCTCCCTGAAGTGAATGTATATGAAAGAACACCTGTCCAAATATTATGCAGTCTCAGTAGATACACATCACGCATATGACGCAGAGCACACCAGTGGATATGAAGCCGCGGAGCAACAGAAATGAGAGCTTTTGCAGGGGCGGTGGGGGGGTGGCGGGCTGGCGGGGGCCTGAGCCAAAAGAGTAAAAGTAGCACAAATCAGAGCTGGTTTCCAGCCTCACCTGCGAGGACAGGAGGATGGAGAGTTGATCTGTGCTCGTGTGCACAATCAAAGCCCAAATGTGAAGAAACACGCACAGAGCCGTCATGAACTCCCAGGCTGCAGCGTCGGCTCCTCTGCCTCGGAGCAAAAAATGTTGTTACAAGGGCCTTGTGGTCCCTCGTCGGGCTTTTTTTTTTTTTTTTGGGTGGAGGGGGGGGGGGGTTGGGGGCAGTCCGCTGAGAGACGTGGACGCCGCAATATTTTTTTGTTATTATCGCGCCCTATGGACTGGAAAAAGACAGCAAACCAACGAAAACAAACAAGATGACGCACTTTTTCCTGAGCAGCAGCAGCAGCAGCAGCAGCAGGCGCTTTCCACGGAGACATCACGTTATTATTACTACACGCACTGTGTTATGACAAAGGCATGAGCTGGAGGATAGTTTTCAATTCAATTTTTTTTTTAAATCTCGTATTTTAGTGCACGTCTTCTTGTCAGAAGTTGTTTACTCTGTGGGTAAAGTGCCTTGAGATGACATTTGCAGTTCATTTCTGCATACAAATAAGCCCAATTGAATTAAATAGAAGATAAAAGGAAGTGGGAGAATTTCAAGTCAACGCATCGCGTTTTTTTAAATGTTCAAAACAGGTATTATCCTTATGAACTGTTTATAAAAATGCAGATAAATCGCTGAAAGGAATTTACAATAAAAGGGAAAAAAATGGAAAGAAAATACCAAGCATTAAGCTTTGCCAGTAACACTATATTATTGTTATAATTATAGGCTACTAGCTGCGGATGATCTGAAGTGTTTGGAGTAAATCCCAAATGAAAACACAACAAGAGAAAATCTAAAAATGTTGTAAAAACTGAAATAGCACAGATCAAGCCAGCAATGCCGGACGATCCCCAGGAAGCAGTCTTTCTCTGTTTGTGTGTGCTCGGAGAGCAGAGGCATCGGGGGCTCCCTCCTCATCCTCCTCTTCCTCCTCCTCCTCCCTGGGAGTGCTCGCTGCGAGCCCTCTCATCTTTTTCCCATTAGAGCTGTTTTCATGTGCCCTCCTAGCGAGAGCGAGTGTGGTTACAGTTGTTTATGAAGCAATGCTTGCCCCATCCGGCCGTGCGTGTCCAGCGTGGATTATGCAACAAATCTACACCCATTATGTTGGGAGGTAAAAGTTCAATCACAGATGCTTTCTTTCGTTTGTTTTCGGTATGGAAATGTAACTATTAAACAGCATGGAAGTGTTTGAAATATGTCCAAAGGTGCAACAAATTTAATACAATGAGATGCAAAGACGTGTTCAGTCTCCAAACCTTTTCTTTTTCTTTTTCTTTCCCCACGCAGCGGCTCAGCGATCTTGTATTTCATCAACACCACCATCATGTTTCAAATATGTTCATCTGAAAAAGATTCTGATCGATACAGGACATTTTTATTAATCCTTTTTCTCTGGTCAAGTTTGCGTCATTTTTCCTTGAATAATCGTCATGACATTTACCTTTTAGCAGTTTGATTCAACTGTTTATTCAAAGTTATGATTTGGACTCATTTACATGATTGTTGTTGGTTTAATATTCCAAAACCTTTTACTTTGAGCCTGTTTTTCATGTTCAAATGGTCCTAGTTTGTAATGTACTTTCTTTTTTTTCCTTTTCTTTTTTTGCTACATCTGCTGTTCAGATGTTATAACTCACTTGGAGTATAAAAATAAATACTAATAATAAAAATAATAAAAAAATATAACCGCTCTCCACATGACACTAAAATAAATTAAATAAAGAGAAATTATATGAATTATTGTTCAATAGTTAAAAAAAAAGAAAGTATGTAACTTCTTTCTTACATTTTAAAAAAGTGAAGGATGATGCTCCTGAGTATTTATTTGCCTCATTGTAAATGAAATGAAAGGTCCGAAACAGAAGCATCATGTTTGACATAATCTGTCCACAACATGTCTCCACCACTCAGAGCAAAGTGTCTCACTGACAGGAAGACAAAAAGTACAACAGGGAAGAAGCCCCCGGACAACATGCTCACAACAATCACACCCAGATGCTGAGGTTGCGGCTCTCACGGACACCAGCACCTCAAGCGCCTCACTTGAAAGGGCTTGACTTCAATGGCAGGTGGGATGAGTGGACGGGCCCTCGGTGCCGACCCAAGTCGTAACCGCATATGGCAGAGCAGACCCTCCTTCTGGATGGAGTCCAGAGAGAAGAAGACTCGGATGGTGCTGTTTGTTCTGGTTTAGCTCGCTTCCTGCCACCATTTAAACGCTAGAAGAAAGTCTTGTCGCCCCGTCTGTGCCATTTATCTTCATCTGTGCAACCTTAACACACGCTCTGTCACTTGGAGAGCAAGAAAGAGCTTCACTAATGCACCATAACAACATGTCAGAATCAGATGGTGCTCAATGAGTTCCAGTTTGACTCTGTTCACATGCCAAGTGACAGAAAAGCAGCGAGTAGGAGGATAAGGTCAACTTGTGTGTGTGTTAGGGGTGTGTGGTTCAGTCCCACTGAGGGATGCTTCAAAGACATCGTAATGCTTAAGTGGAAGGTTGGGGATGTATGAGGATGACAATTTCATTAGAAGCGGAATGAAGTAAGCTATGATGCAGCTTTAAATACTCTGCACAAAGATGGGGGGGTTTTTTTGAGTTGTGGTGAGATAACGGAGCATGAAAGAAGCAGGGAAAGCTGGAGCTGCGCTGGTGTGACAGCTCTGAGGAGTTAGCAGCTTCACGCCGCACCTCCTGCAACAGATGGGCCTTTGAGGTCTCTGGGAGGGGACTTCAGTCAGAGCAGGAGACAACTCTCTCCTTGTGGAGCCACGGTGCAGGAGTTGGACGGCCCCTGAGCTCCCCATAATTGATGAATAGTGTGGTCCACATTAAGTGACATGCGCCGTTGGCTGCAAGTGGGTGCGATGATTGGGAGCCTTTTGAAGCTGAGGCCGTGAGCCTTGTTTGAACCATCAGCAGAAACCCCTTGTCTCTGTAAAGGACACCAGCCTGTGGTTTGGTCTCGGCCTCGGTACAAACACACACATGCACCCACAACACCCTTAGTAGTATTACAGGGTTTTGGGGGAGGTGACTGTATTATTCCTGCTTCCACACTGACTTAATTCAAGGCAGATCTGACCCGAGTCCTGCTCCTCAGCTCCCTCTCTATTGGATCAAGTCTTAATCCTGCTCTCACCACATGAATGGGAGACACAGAGAGGAGTTGCTCTCACTCCTGCCATATACGTCAAATGTCACTCAGGTCCATATGCTGTCATGCAGTTTATGATGGGTATCGGCGTGTCATATGAAAGCTAAAGGGGCTTATAATGGAGGCCTACAAAGAGCAGAGCTGGAGACAGACGTGCAGGGAGATTGAAGCCACATCTTGCACAGATACTGTGGGATTATGTGCATACAACCTGGAACTGATCTTCTGCTGTCCCGTTGTTTTCACAGATCCACAACGCCGACAAATCCTCTGCCAGGAAAGTTAGCCAAGGTGACCTCTGACACCACTTCAGAGTCACAGCACAAAAAGAAAAAAATCTCTAAATAGGAGCTCCTTGAGTCAACTTACAGTGAGCTGCAACTAACAAACCAAAAACACCTCAAAACAACACTGGGATGCCTCCAACTTCCATCCCAGCAACACAAGCTCTCACTGTCAGCCAAGCACATAATAACTCATCCTCAAGAGCCCGTTATTGTCATATCTTTTCAAACAATGCCAAACCCAAAACACACTCCACTCACACATAGTTTGGAGCCAACTTGGGTGGAATCCAGTGACTGCACCCACCAGACAGCAGAGGCACTTACAGTCATGTAAAAAAACAGGCTTGTACTGAGTTTTAGTTACAAATAAATACAATCTCAGGGGGGGAAAAACAGCATATACGTTTGTTTTTCACAGGCACATTATTTATTTCACAATACTTAAACCAAAACTGGAAAAAGAAATGATGCTGGTAATACTATGATCCCCCATGATTCACCTTTAGCAGGAATAACTTCAAATAGTCCTTTCCTGTGTGACTTTTTCAGTCTCTCACATCAAGAAGGAATTTTGACTCATTCTTCTTTTCAACTTTGGTTTAGTTCCTTGAGGTTTTTGGATATTTACTTATGCACAATGTTTTGAAGGTCCTATATACCACAGCACTTCGTTTGGGTTGAGATCTGGGTTTTAACTAGGCCTTGTTCTTTCATTTGCAGTGATTCAAGTGTAGATTTGTTGTTGTGATTCAGATCACTGTCATGTTGGATGACCTAATTTCAACCGAGCCTAAATCATCCCCCCTCCACCAGTGTGCCTGCCAGTGGGTATGAGGTGTTTCTGCTGGAATACAGAAAGGCCAAACATTTCCACTTTGGTCTCATCTGTCCGTAGGACATAGTTCCGTAAATCCTGGGGTTTGTTTAGATGCAGAGGAGGACATCCACACCTGGAAAGATCGACAGCTGCCCTGAATGATTTCCACTTTTGAATAATCTTTCATGCTGTAAAAACCTTGAACTCCAAAATGTTTAGAACAGCTCTTACAACCCTTTACTGATTTGATTTACACTGATAATAACTTCTCTAAGTCAATTTCTAATGTCTTTCCTTCTTGGCATTGTGTTAACACACTCCTGAATGCTCGAGACCAGCAAACTGTCCCAAAATCTACTTTTAAAGAGATCTGCACACCTGCTGATGGTGGATTCATCTACCATCTTCAGTCTTGTGGAAGTAGTATGGGGGTACTTAGTCTTCCCCATGTAATTTTATTTTATTTATTTATCTATTTTGATAAAACACAACACAAAACTGAGGGCAAATAGTCAAACACAAAACTTTATATGTAAAGGCATGTTCAAGTAATATGTAAAAATAGCAAGCAGTGAGAAATGAAAATAATAGTAAATGTAAGAAAAAAACAATATAGATTATACAAATGGATAAACACATACGTAACTGTGTAACTGAGAGCTAACTAACAATATCCATTAAAGTGTTTGGGGTGGGAGATTCTTTACAAGCGTAACAAAAAGCTGCTTAATCTGAAAAATATATGTAAGTTGATTGATCTTTTGATGAAGAGTTTATCGTATTCAGGGGGAAACAGTTTTAACTTCTGCACCATAATTTCAGGCGTCAGTGGGAGATTGGATTCCCATTTCAGGAATATATATAATTTTTTTTTTTTTTTGTGGAAACAATCAACAAGACTTCTGTGTGTTTGATAGCATAACTATGAGCAAATTTCAGTTTTGAGAGGCTAATTAAAAAAACCATTCTTCAGAGTGCTTTGGGAAGGATGGATGACAGACTACCTACCAAAACAAAGAGGTCACAATTGAGTCCTATAAGAATGCAATTTAGAAGGGGTAAGATAGAGAGATATAGTGTAGGAATTGAAATTGAATCAGTATGAGCTTAATATACATATGATGCCTCTTTTTCGTGGGTTACTCCATAAAAAGATGCATTTAATGGGGGACATCTTTGGTAATCCCCCTTGGAAACTGTCCCTTAACAAACTTCCTAACAGTGAATATTTGAAGAAGTCTTTGTCAGGTAACTGGTCCATCTGTGTAGCAATCTTTCAGGTGGTTAACCCCCCTTTGAGACCAGGACTCAAAGCTTCAGTCATGAACAAGAAGAAAAAGGTTTTTCCACAAGAAGGAATCAGGTGAACGGTCGTGATCCTGTCATCACAGTTTATGAATTTTGCACTGAATTTGGACTGATTGAATAATAAAGATTATGCGTAGTAGTCTTGATTGACTTTGCAACCCATTTGTATCATATGTCTGAGAGGGGGATCTCCTTTTTTTAAATTATGTTTAGTGTTGTTATGTGTCTGCTCCGATCCATGTTGTATCATTTGTCTGCATATAAGCAGAGCATAGCCCAAAACTCTCAAAATTCATCTCAAAATGTCTTTCAGTAACGACATCTGTATCACCTGTGAGTGTGTTTCATTCACAGCCACATATGCCCACACCATAACACTGCCTCCACCATGTCTGACATGTGATGTGGGATGTTTTGGATCATGAGCTGTTCCTTCACTTCTCACTACTTTTCTCATTGCATCATTCTGAAAAAAGTTCATTTTGGTTTCATCTGTCCCAAGAACCCGAGACCAGAAAATGGGAGGCTTTAAAAAAAAAAAAGTTTTTCTGGCAAATTCCAACCCAGTTTTCTTTTCCAGTTTTTGAACATGATACTAGTGCTTTACACATTTATTGTAAATGAAGTGCAAATGTTCCAGCGAAATTCGACAAAGCTACATCTGCCTTCCCCAGAGTATTCTTGACTTCTGTTAATGTTGTGAAGAGTTTTTTATTTACTTATTTTTCATCAAGGAAGCAAGTCTGTGATGATTCACTTCAGTTGTATTTTGTGGTCTTCCACTTTTTTATGCTAACCAGTGCTTTCCCTCTTTTTATGACTGTAGCAAAGTGTTGATTTGGCCACACTGAAGCGTTTTATTATCTCCCTGGAAGATTTATGTCGCTTTTTCACTTTAATGATACACTCCTTTACTTGCACTGAAATCTCATTGGTCTTCATGTTGTCAAACAGCTTTCAAATGCCACATCAATACCTGATATCAGCTCCAGGCTTTAATACCTAATTATTATCTGCTTCATTTGTCTTGAAGCAACAAGTAAACAGAGCACATTAACGTCGTCTCAGTCCGTTTTCCAAATACTTTTGAGCCTGTGAAAATGAGCTGCTTTTCTTAAAATGGCTGTAATTTTTCTGTAAAATCTCTTAAATTAAAGCTGAAGGTCTAGACTTTATTTACACTGATTATTTGTTTTGGGGGATATATATTTAAAAGTCATTAAAACTCTGTTGTTGTCCAAACATGTCTGGGTCTAGCTGTAAAACTAAAAGATGGGTTACTGGCTTTTGCACATCACTGGATTGGGTGGGTTCAGCGTTTGGTGGGAGTCATGGTACAGCTCCCATGCAGTGAAGGCACTGAGGGCCCGGGGTGGCGGGTGCTACTGAGGCCCCCCACCCCCCTTCCTCTTGATCCCCACTGACGCCCCAAGGAGCAGACATGCCCTTCAATCTCCATCTGAAATGAGAGATGGGCCGTTGGTGCGCAGGGATGGGCCTCTGATTTGTTCTGCGGTCCCTTTGAAACCATGTATCCTGCAGAAAGGAGGAGAGAGGGAAACATCCAGTAAACATGACATGCAGGGTGAAGGCAAAATAAGATTAAGATGTGCAGCTGCAGTGGCTTTACTTTGTCCCAGAGAGGGCAGTGGAATCAATGTGGAAATGATAAGGCAGCGTGAAAAAAGAGAGGATCCTTTACATGCAGTAACTTCGGGCACTATCTCTTCCCTCTCTCTCTCTCTCTCTCTCTCTCTCTCTCTCTCTCTCTCTCTCTCTCTCTCTCTCTCTCTCTCTAAGCTCAAACATATCCTGCTACAGAACAACAACAACAAATGTAATAAAAAAGAATTCAAATAAAGGTTGTTTTTGAAAACATTTGCTATCAGGGATCAAAGAAAATGCTAAATCATTCCATAACACACTTTTATATTAATGGGCTTTAGTTTGTGTGCAGGCATGGGCCAGACTAGTGAGAGGAGTGTGTGAGAGACAAATCATGAGAGAAACAGACAGATTGTGGCGGCTTTGATGTGCGCTCAGAACTCACTCCTCAGAATAGATACTCGGAGGAAAAAAGGCTGTATCATAGGACAAATTTTTCCCTGCAAACCACTACAGTGGGAGAGTGTGTGGGAATGTGTGTATGTGTGTTGGGTGCCATTACTGGGAAATGGCTTACACACTTTCGTTCATGTGCTACCGAGTTGTCAATCACGAAGAGTGATGAAGCAGAAAGAAATCTTTTCTCCCAAATAACCTCAAGCAGGGCAGACAGCTGACACGCCTTTAAAGTGAAACAAAACAGCCCCCACCACATCTAAATCTTGTTGTATTTTCTTCTCCTTGGAGGAAACTCGTGTGATCAGAACTCTGCCACCAATATGCTCTCCATATGTCCGTGCTGTTGTTTGAGAAGAATTCGGTTCTTTGGGTCCTGGATATTAAAGGGAAGGCGATCCTTGTGTGAGTGCTGACAGCCCATCACTTAGCACTGCAATGATCACTTGCTCTATCAAAAGCACACACAGCAGTATTAGGAAAATAGCTATAAATCAGTGATTCCTAACCCATGTTTTCGGAGGCACCCCTACAGCCGTACGCATCTCCACCAGTCATGTCCCAAACGTCTTCATTTAAGTGCATGTCATCCCTCACCGATAACTATATCTGCATGACTCACAATCTCTTCATTTGAACTTGCTATTTTGAGCATAAATCCAACTCTTTTCATTACAATGCGGCGGCTATTTTGTTTAAATACCTTCCATCTGAAGTTATGAAAAAATAAAACTCCCTAATGTAAAAATACCTTCTGTGGGCTTGTGATCTCTGGCCTAAATGAGCTTTAGAGTCTCCCAGCTCTGCAGCAGTGCAAACAGATCACGCATACATCAAGCAACCTCAATGCTTTTGCAATCTAAATTCCAAGATTACTTCACTTTTTTAGCTCGACGCCAGACCCCAGTCACAGCCAACATCTGAGTACACCATCGCTCACTGGAATAGTGCAGACATCAATACGCACGACCAGCGAGGAGTTGAAAAACGAAGCCACGTACTCATGCAGCCCCGTCTAATAATTAACGGATGCTTGACTCAGCGCAGTCACGGGATGGTAATCATCCCAGGAGGTTGTCATATTTATTTAAGCAGGAAGCTAAGACCGCTGAAGTCCAGCCATGTCCTAGGTTCGATCGTGTAAGATTGAAACCATGACACATTAAAATGATCCCCCCAGCCCCCCGTCCTTCTTCTTCTCTCTCTCTGTCAAAGCAGGGTGGTCCTCACTCTGGCTCCAGCCTGTACGTGTGTGTGGTGTGTTTTGTGAGACTGTCACAACAACATGACCCCCAGAAAATTTCTAACATACACACAAATCTTGCTCAGACACGCACATCCTGCACTTTCACACGCACACACACCGTAACCCCTGGCCTGTCTGGAGGGACAGAACCAACAAGGCCACCATTGACACTGACCCCCAGCCTCCATCCCATCTCTCCACCCCCCCGGTCTTCATCACCCTCCCACGTCGCTTGGGCTCGGTCCTGGCGACGGGGCCGAAAATGCGGTTCAGGTGCAAGGCTCTGCTGTTTCCAATTAGTGGGGTATAAATTAGCATCACTCTCCCTTGTCCTCTCTCCAAACATTGCTGTCTCTTCATCCTCGTCGACCCTGCACACTTCACTCTGCCTCTGACCTCCCGCCTGCATCACCCTGACACATAAATTCACCTCCTTTATGGCTCTTGTCGACAACCTCTGCACTCCACTAACTCACGCTCAGTGCTGTTAATGTGCAGTGGATTTGCTAAAAAAAAAAAAAAAAAAAACATTTTCAGTCAATGACAATATAAATCCAGGCACATATTTCAAACTTTGAAAGGAATATAACTTCTGGTTTTACTGTACGGTCTGGTTATTTTAACTGCAGTATTTCAGAGCAGACAAAGGCGCAGCCTGACACTCGGACGCCACGTTGCAGCGAGGTATACTCTGATAAGGTCACACTAAGATTCAATTACTCTCTGGGAGGAAATGTAGCCTTATTCCTCGACTTATTACACAGCGTGTTTGTGAGCTTTCTCTTGCACAGGTCAGTCTGTTAAACCCAGTGTTATTTTTCCAGGGCGGAGAGATCGCCTGCAAGTAGGACCCGAGGTCACCCTGGCACTGAGAGTTCACATCTGTCCAAATAAATCCTCCGCTGTGCCATCAGCAGTAAAAACACACACATACGATCCACAACACACCAATGCAAGCAGTGGTGGATGTAACAAAGAACAGTCACTCAATATACGTTTTTTTGCCTGCAAATCAAATTTATTCACATAGTCAAATATAATCATGAATCACTAGATCATTTTTTTTGATT
>JAOWBL010000023.1:13856993-13869639 GCA_028564865.1 Zenarchopterus dispar
TGTATGTATGTATGTATGTATGTATGTATGTATGTATGTATGTGTGTATGTATGTATGTATGTATGTATGTATGTATATATATGTATTTTATACATACATACATACATACACACATACATACATACATATATGAAATAGTCTTCAAGTCTTCCACTAGAGGGCGCAGTCACACCAGAAATTGTTTGAATTTCAGCAGCAATTTTCAGCAGTTCCATCAAGTCAGTGTAAAACTGTGCTGACGTATGACTTTCAAATAAACTTTTAAAGTTCTGGTTTTCCATGCCACTCATCTGGTGGGAGATTTCCTTCAAAGATATTAGTGCTGTTAAGTGAAGTGAACGCTGTTAGTGAAAAACTTTGCTAGAATGTGTCTGCAGCTCCTTGACCTGTATGACCATTTTTTGTGCCTCAAGTCGGAAAACTACTGCACCAAGCCAAATGCCTGCTCATCTACAGGACTTAAATTTCCAGCTTTATTTTCTATTGGGACTGACAGCAGTGGTTTGTCTGCTGGGTTGTGTTCATCCTTGTGTTGCGTAGAGAGACAGGCCTGAGGATGGAAGGAATGCAGATGTTGTGTTTTAAAGCACAATGTGTACCATGTTGACCAACCATCAGGGGTCAGGGTTCTAGCTGAGGTGACAAGAAAACCGTGGGGCTGTAATAAGAAGTCGCAGGGGAGCACTGCTTGGTTTGTGCTGCATGCATGGCTTGATGCACAGTGCCTACTGAGATAGAGTGATAAATTGGCACACAGTGACACACAAGAGCTCTGTTTGAGGTTTTCCTGTTTCTCCCTCCTGCAGTCCACCATGGGATGCTAATCTCCTACTGTCATCGTCTTGACTGACTTTGCTTTGACAGCATGTTTCAGCTTGTGTGAAAGGAACACCAAAAGGCATTTCACCAAAAAATAGATGTGGCATGAAAATGGTTTGTTGCAGAGAAAATTTCCAGGAAATGGAATTTAAAAGAAAGGCAAGATTTCAAGAACAGGGGTCTGTGATGTCTGGTGGTATTGCGTCCACAATTCAGCGGATAAACAAACCCAACTGATCTGCAGCCACAAACTGTCTTTCATGAGGACTTCCCAAGTTTGGATGTGAGAAATCTCAAAGGTCAGTGAGAGCGGACCACCTGGTTTTGGTAATGCCTTAAAAACATAAGCATAAGATGGTTTGCTTAGACAGAAACCTGGCATATCCAGGCTTCTCCATTTATACTATGTGCTCAATTTTCCAAACAGCTTCAAGAAAGAGAATGAAAAAAAGAGGGGAAAAGTCTTTAAAACTGCACTCTAAATGCTCGCATGTTTCACTGACAAAATGAGGTTTTCATTTCTTTAAATTGCACATGAAGCAAGATAGTTGCACCAACTGCCTGTCTGAAAAAGGAACATTTGGTGAAGCTGTGGTGGGGACGTATGTAGACATGGTCTGCACGACAACTGGCCTCCTGAACACCCTGGGGTCAGACCCTTGGGGGGTTGTGAGTGTTTTTAGAGGTCAGGCCACTACACTCAGGGTCTTAGACAGGGTCCACCATAATCCATGAAGACCCTTCAATAGAAAGAGTTATCTTCCTGTGGGAGTAGTTCTTTATTCATCCATTTATTTATTCTTCTTTTAAACCAATAAAGGCTTTATTTCAAGTAAAGTGATCCGTTTTATCCTGTTTGTCTTTAATCACAGACACTCATAACCTTCACCTGCGATGCGAACACATTCCAGAGTTGTTTCCCACCGGACAAGTCCGGCGCTGACAGGTACATTCCTCGGATGGCATCCCATCAGTAAACCCATCTGGTGTCTCTTTCGGCTCGCAGATGCTTTGCAGGCCCGTGACCTTTCTGCCATCCCTGGACAGCAGCGGTACAGCCGCAGAAAACGCAGATGGGCTGTGGATGGATTGAGGTACCGGTTCGTTTCCATTTGTTTCATCTGAGGTTCAAATTTTGCCCACTCTGCGTTTTTTTTCACAGATGTCTCTTGAACGTGTATTTTCATTGGAAGGAGGCCGTTTGGGCTGGAAATGTGCGGGAGGCTCAGGATGACAGATTGTGACAGGTTCTAGTTTTCCGTGCGGCTGTCTAGTGAATTCATGTGCAGAGTTCCACCTTCTTCCATAGCTGTCATTGGTGGGATCTGCCGTTGAATTTAATGTTCACTTGACAATAAAGTAATGTCTATAACTGCACTGTGTTTTAATGGTAGGCACCCAAAGTGCAATCTTCTCATCTGAACTTCATATGAACTATTGTGACATTTATTTCAGGTGTCTGGCAACAAATCACTGTTATCTTGCCGATGGTTAGTGAGGGGCATCCACAGCGTGCTTACAGACGCACGGCAGCTTCCCTTTCTGCTTCCTGGGGTTGATGGGAAATCCAGGTCACTTGCCCACTCAGCTTTTTATCCAAACCCTAAAACTGGTGTGTGCTCGCTCACGTAGGTGCACATAAGTACACATGCACTAGCAGAAACAGCTGTGGTGGAGATCGAGAAAACATACCCAGAAAAGAAGAAAAGGAAATATATACATGAAAAAGTTCCTTCTTATTTGAACAGTAGCTTTGTCTGAAAGCAGTAGGTGTAGCCACCCATCCCTCTGACAGTAATCTCTGGAACAGTGACAAAAACCATGCAGGTTCTGACAAGCCCTGTGTGTTGGCATAATGACTTCATATTGTTTACAAGAGAAAATGAGTTATCACCAACTGTGACAGCTTATTGATTGTAGGCTTCACAGATGGAATGTCTTTCCTTTTGTCTGTGTGGGAAAAACGATGAATAAGGACATAGTAAAGGCCAAAGATATGCCAGTTATGAAAAGTGCATTTCCCAAAGGCTCCAGCGTCCAAGTTTTGTTGTTGCCTGTCCAACAAACAGATGAGCCAAGGAAAACAAGAATGAAAGAGAAGAATGTTTATCCTCTAAGTCTTTTGGGCTTCTGCCTACCAAGCTGGGAAGCAGTCAAAAACATTCTTCTTCTTCAAGGATAAACTCTTTATTGTGATTGGCTTTACTTGTCAGTTTCACGCTAAAATGAGGAGGAATTTGGGAGCGTGGGAGTGATTTATTTTACACTTGTGCCAGCAGCAACGAGCAACCTTCAGCTGTGAGTACACAAGCTGGAATATCTTCAGAAATAAATGGACAGGTTTTGTGAAGTCAGAACCTGTAAGAGCCTGCAAATGTTTGGTTGTAAGCATGCAGAAGCTGTGTGCACGTCTCTGCTGATAGTTTCTGGCATTTGTCCGCTACTTCTGCTCAAGCTCTTTCAAATGTGCAGCGGTCCTTTTTGCAGAAGGAGATTAAGCCTTCCGCCGAAGAGTTCAGTCAGGTTTAAGTGCCTGCAGTCTTAACAAATAAACTCCCCTTGGGTTTCACCTTTTTTTAAAAATCACATATAACTGCTCTTTATCTATAAAAGCTTTGGTTTACGCTATTGCAGTATGTGCAAAACCACGGCCCTTACTGCTCCACGTCAACCTGAAACTCTTCAGATGTGATGCATGCTGATGTTTTTCCACAACCAACCTTCAGACCTGTCTCACTGGGTTCCTTCATAAAGCCTTATCTTTGGAGCATCTTTAGACTACAATGGCTTTTATGACATTAAAAATCATTCTCGGGATCTTTGCTGATTGCTGTGTTGTTTTTAAAAAGCTTTTCTCTTTTTTTGGTGATAACATTTCTCACCTGCTCTTACCTGCTCTCTCTATTCTGAAACTGAAGTTTAGCAATGCATGAGTAAAAATGTCCACGGTCAGTTTTAAGAGCAAACATTCTACGATTCACACAGTTTCATACAGTGGATAATGAGAATGAAAAAACATGTCATTCATATCCAAAATACTAGCAGTTCATGGTACCAGTAATTCTGGTTTGTTTTGTAGATCCTCTTTATGTCCTTTATTGTTCAAACTAATGCAATGGTGACTTGAACCTACAAAGTGAAATAATTTTCAGTGTCTCCAGCCTTGGTAACAGCACAACCGAGCTTTCTGCATGATGTCACCATCCTCGTGCCAACACCTTAACAATTATAACACTAATGTGACTGTGTTTAGCAGGTAAACAGTTACAGTCTTCATCATTACTGATCTAAAAAAGGCAAAGTAGATCTGTCTATTATGTCAGTAAATATTAGTACTCATTTAAATGATTTCTAGTGCTCTCTAGTGTTTCCGTCTGCTGCAGCCTTGTAATGGATGCTGACCTCTCCAGGACAAACACACACCTCTCTCTCTCTCTCCAAGTGTCATAATGACTCCAGTCCTGACAAGCCTGAGCAGGTTCGAGCAAAATCAATCACAGGATCGTTGGATAAAGTGTGGTGAAAGGTTATAAAGTAAACCCTAAAGCCTCTGCCGACACCTTGAACAATCCTGGACCACGCAGAAGTTTAGGCACCCCTAGCCTTCCTTCTTTAAAATCAAGGTTTTAATGATATCTGTATTTACTTTCAATAATTTCAAGATACAGACAGAAAACACAGGAACTTGACTCACTTAAACCTAAATAGGATGGAATCCTAATAAATATCATTTCAAACATGTGTAAGAGACAGCCTGAGTCAGAGACAGAGTTACATGTGTGCTCGCATCTCATGTGTGTCTTTGGCCTGTAGAGTCCTTTAGCTTTCAAAACTGGGATGAGTTTTATTTTGTCTCAAACAAAGAAACAAAAAATAGTTATGGCCGACCGTTTAAATTTTGATAAAACAACAGGACAAAGTGTACATAATGTCCAGTCCTGTATACAGTCTAACAGTTATTGTGAGATCATGTTTGATTTTTGATTTTTAACACGGCATCAACAGGTTCCTCAACTCTGGTTTTATTGTCTTAGTGTTGTTTGAGTCAACAGTACATGTGTTCTGCAGTTATCAACTTCAGCTCTGGTGCACCAGCTAGTTTTACGATGATGGATGGGCTGTAGCATGGGGACTTCAAAAGTATTTGCTTAAACGTATGCTTAATTTAATGTGGTGACAGCTTTGGTTCTGCGAGGAAACTGACTTTTGAATTCTTTATTTTTTTAAATAAATGATCCAAAACCATCACCTGACACATGCTGGCATCTTTGAGGCAAAAAAAAATTGAATAAAAGACCAGAGTTTCTAATTATAATTTAATAATTTACATGCACATGTGCCTTTAAAGCTTCAAAATGGGGGTTGAACATCATCTTTTATACCTCTTTCCCTTTACAACATGTGTTTGCATGACAAGAAAGATGTTTGATTGGTGATATGGTAACCATGAATGTTCCCTGTGGTTCACAAGAAGATTCCTGTTCACATTCCGGACCATCGATCCTCTAAGATCTGATCATATTAGGTTTAAGCACTGTCACTCTCATGAACACACACACGCACACACCACTGCACAAACACACAGGTCATTTTACCTCTGACCTTGTGATATGTTTGAATGTTTGAACACGTTTACAGCTGGAGCAAATACTGACAATAAAGATGGGAACTCAGCTGCAATAAATCATTTTTAAGTGAATGACGACGGACACGATATGTGAAACTGTTTGCTCCCTCGAAGATTTTAATGGATTCTGCCAATCGGCTTTAAGCTTGAAGTAGAGAAAATCACAAATAAATGCAGGCCACGCTGCTCTAATAAGATCAGCTCATATGTTCTGCTTGAGAGAAACTTTAACACGCATGTGGCCACACACACATAGCTTAAGAAAGTCTGAGCTTTTAGCCGCTTGTGCTTTCCGTACCTGGCAGAAAACCCTTAATCCCACAATATTCAAATCCTTCACGCGTTGCACCAAGTACAAGTTCCCCATCTTTTCTACTGAATTCTTTTTGTGCAACTGGAGCTTTTTGAAAAGCAGGGCGCCTGACTTTACCAAAGGAGTCATGTCAAATGGAAGTAAAACGGCTCCGAGTTCAAATAAAATAAATCTGTTTGAAGTCGTCATGGCTGTAAATCTCTCCCATCGAAGTAAAACATTTGGTCTGAACACCGCGTGGCAGCGTGTAAAAGTGATGTTTTCATTTCCGAGGTCTGTTTCAGGGTCAAAGCTCTGTGTTACCTCACTCTCAGGGATGTGTTGCTGAAACGGTACGAATTTAGCTAGAGGGGTTTTTCAAGAACATCTGCCTGTTTGTCCATGGGCAGGCATCAAACACCAGCAAAGTCACAACAGAGAGCATCACACACATGCTGATAATGGTCAGGAAACGTTTGGTTGCAGAAGCTTGATAACATCGATGACTGCAGCAGAGCTGATCAGTGAACGGCTCTGACTGTTGAGCTAACAAGCTTGCATGTCCTCTTTCACACCATCTCTCAACTCCTTGCCTTTTATTTGCATTAATTTGTCAGCTCCGTGCAAAGCTTTGCACTTCTGCCCCTCTAAAACGTCAGCACATAAAAAACCTCTGGGTGTAGATCTCTGGAGAGTTAACAACGTTCACCAAATCTGAACTGCAGCTGAACCTCGGCCCAGCAGAACACCAGCCCTGTGTCACTTGAAGCTTGAAAGGTACTTACTTCGCGAAAATTAGTTTTGGGGGTTTTACTGCGCACTCTGTGAGTGTGTTTGATTGTGCGAGGGAGTGAAGCCTGCGTGTTTTTGTCCGTATAGGAGTGAGGAGGCTGTGATTAGAGGGCGACACTGCAGTGTTCCCCTCGGGCTACTTCACCCTGTTATTTACCACCCTGTCAGCCGGCGCTTTCTAGAGGGAGGGTGGGTCCGTGACCTCCCTCCCACGCACAACCACGAGCGAAGGAGGCGCCCGTTTCACACAACCCCCTCTTAAGTCCCTATAGAGTAGCGGTTGAGAGCAGAGGCCCCCTCGGAGCCTCTGCATCCCCTGGCAGAACTCCACGTTTCCCATAAAGTACAACTCATAGACTCCATGAGCCTTTTTGAGTGAACCTCCTCACTGTGGCGGAGGACTGTTTTTTTGGCCCTGTTGTCCATCTGGGCTCCTGGAATTCATCAGAAGTGATGAAATTGTGACACCGAAGGAGGGTCAGTGCAAATTTAAAGGGATTTGGGATGGCTTTAGTTTAACTTTCCAAACTGAAGCAGAAAAATGAAAGAGACAAAGAGGCCAAGAGGTTACATAAGCAATGTGTCCTGCAGACTTTCTTTGGCATGGCCCGTCCTCCGACTCCCACTTTTTGAATGCTTTTTCCCCACTTCCTTTAGTTTTTTTTCTCTCCCTGCCTGTTTCCCACCGGCTGTGTTCAGAATCCCTGAAAGAAAGGCTTCATGCCGAAGCAAACAGCGCAGGGACTAGTGTGGCCGGGTAACCCTGTCAGTGCAGAAGCCTTATGAAAGAAAGAGGAGGCAAAACAATAATAAAACAACACGAAAATTGTCATTTGGATGCACATGTGGATTCTTCTGAGGTTTGGATTCATTACGTTTTAAGAGAATTAAACAGTTCTTGACATCGGAGAACAATGACTGGCAAACATCTCGATCTTGCTGTCTGCGTTTGGAGGTCGGATGAATCCAATCAGTCAAACAATACAGATTACAAATTCAGAGTTTTACCACGGAGGACTGGCAGTTTTCCAGGCTGTATTAGGACAGAAGAAAGTAGAACATGCGGTGGATCTTACAATGGGAATCTGCACTGTTGGCCAGTCCCACAAGAAAATGTGCAGTTTGTTTAAAAATGTAGTAAAGCCACAACAAAGAGCCAGCGCTGGTGTTATGGAAATGTTTTACTGTGTCTGTTGTTGCGTGTAAGTTCATGGTTCAGGGGACTGGATGATGAACTATAAATATATGTTTATTATTGTCTAACCCTAACCATGTATAATTTTTTTTTTCTTTTCTTTTAGTTCCTAACATTACCCAGACATAGTGAACATTTTTCTTGATCTGGGTCCAGTCTTTCTACATTCTTAAATGTATTTTTGACATGTCATAGTTGTGTGATATCAGCTTCATGATCATTTCACATTCTACTGTGAATTTGATCCAAAAAATACAGACACTGTACAATGTTTGAGCCTTTATTTTGTGCTGCATATCAAATGATAAACTACACATCCTGCCCATATTTTTCATTATAATCTCCTTTTATGGTAAACATGAGAGGTCTTTCACCATTACAAGTTAATCATAGTTTAAATGTTTTTACTTCGACTTATCAAGTATTATCTTAATGATAATTTAAGATAAGCATTTATCAGTACACTTGACTGAATATTCATTTTCGAGAACATGAAGTTATGGCTGTTACTTCTCAGGAGCAGAAACACACTGCGTTTGTGCTTTAAATATCACGTCAGGATTCAGCTGGTGGCGACTGATTCAGCCCCTGCAGTCAGAGTTTATTGCCATTGCAAAAACAGGGTTTTCACCTTCAGGCATGGTAGCATAACCACAGGACACCAACTCTGAACATCTAACTAAGGAAACCACTTATATATCACACTTGGTAAATGCCAATCGCTAAATGATAAGTTGAAGTGATGAACCCACACAAGAAAATTTCCATCCAGTTTTGCAGTTCCCATGAAGCCTGACCAGCAACAAGCTGCAGACCGAGCGCGTCAGCCACTTGCTGGTAAGCTGAGTGGTTGATTTAGCTGCTGCAAAGTCTGGTATTTGCGTCACGAGCTGGTGCAGAACAAAGCAAAGCTGAAATCAGAGTGAATACGCAGCTTACATTCCTCCAGCGGTCAGAAACACGGCTCAGAATGAAAGCTAATGAGAACTGAGAATTAGTCCAGAGAGCGAATCTTGAACAAACTCTGCTTCAGAGGTTACGTCCACCTTGTTCAAATGATGCCAAGCATGAAGTGGATTTATTTGCAAGTTCTTGACTGTCCAAAGGGAGCTGGCTCCAGCAGAAAGTTGCCTTCTTTAAGAAATTTGTTAAAACATCCAACTTTGCAGCTGAAATAAACATATCCATAGCCCAGTTCAAACAACCTTTTTTTTCCAAATACATCAGGTAAAATGATAAAATTACACAACTCACAAATGGTGAGGATATTTTAGCTGAATGTCACATTGAGTCCTTTTACTTGGGTTTAACTCCGATAAGAGTCTTAATTAAAGTATATTTTCAAAGCTTATTTTCACATGGACACAAGATACAAGTCAGCAGAATCACCCAGAGCAGATGTAACACTGGCAGCAGGACAGAAAACACAGACTGACTAAAGAAAAGAAATAAAGCAGATAAAAGAGCAGCAGAGATCCTCACACTGACCTGAAAGGAGTCAAGGACACAGAGATAATTATGAGAACCTTCAACTGGCACACAGAAAAGGTTCCGACTGTATTAGACAAAGGCTGTAACCCTCTGGACGGGATGTGATTGGCTGCTTGTTTGTCTTCTGTGAGAAACTCTGGTATTTTTGAATCAGTGAGTTTAAAAGAGTCATTTGTACAGTGTGGGAATGATGAGCCATTTAACACATGACTTCTTTGATTTTCAGTTTTAATCACTGCCTTTTTGATGCCACTACAGAAATGATGACATTAGCACTTTGGCATTAGTGCTGGGTAGATGGTGGGAAGCTACGTATTTTAAGCCAAATTTCTGCCCCTAACGGAGTAGTTTAGCTGATTTACTGAGTAATATATAAGTCACTATTTACCCGAGGTGAAAAACTCTGAAAATGCATTTCAAGATGAAGAAAACCGTTTTCATTGTTTTGCATCTAACATTTATTCAAAAATACAACCAATGACCATCCTGTCAGTCACCAATGCCCAGTGTCTCCTACACCCTCCTGTCACAGCAGCCTTCAGACTCCAGGTGCTGCAGAAACGTGGAACATAAAAGGACAAGAAGAAAATGCCTGAGAAACACCAGTGAAAACCATTTAAAAGCACTCCTCCCACTGGGCTGTCTGGGAATGTCACGAAGGAAAATGCTGCAGAAAGGAGAGCGACACAATAACAATGTTAAACTATTTTTTTCTTTCACAGCAGGAGCGCACAAAAGCTGCATTTGAGCTTCTCTGGCAAATTTCAATCAGAAGAAATCTTAGGTGAAGCCTGTTTGTTGACGAGGCCTGCTTTTCAACACACACACCTACCCACACACACCCACACACACATGGCATTCACGCATCAATTTCCACTGAATACAAAGAGAAACAAAAGAACGACATAAAACATTGTAACACGGCGATGGCTGTGGGAAAAAAAACAAGGCTGGGCGAATGCTAACCACAGTTCAAAGTACGCTGAAGTGGCACACTGTGACAGTCATAATTGTGGCTGAAAGTCTATCTGTGACTGAGGCAGAAACGCAAATCTGGGTCAGACCCACCTCATGCTGCTCGTGCCCCTACAGTTTCTGCAACCCACCTCAGGAAACAATGGCACTTTTTTTTAATTCTCAGTTTCAAGAAGTAGATTGAGGACTGAGCAATTCTCACAAAGGCATAATATTTGCCTGCAGCCCTGCCTGTTAGTTTTTAATAAGCTGGATGCTTGATGTCGTCACATTTTTGCTCTCACTGCTCAGCTTCCCACGGCCTGCTGTAATAACATCTCCTGGGCATCAGCCCCTAATTCAGTTCGTCACACCGACCCGCTCGCTGTTAGCAGCTCAGCGGTGACGATGGGAATCGAAACAAAGAGAGGGGCAAGGTGTTAAATCATTTAAAAAAATAAATAAACAAGCACAGAGACGCAATCCACCCCAGATGTCATGTTTTGACTTCCTTCGTTTCAACCAGTGGTCTGTTTCTTGCTGAGGCGATATCTCACCGTTTCACTCAGGTTTCGACTGAGAAAGGGAACAAATATTATTTATGTAAGAACGAAATACCCACGTTTAGCAAAGAGAGAGATTTGTCACCTTAAATGGCCTGTGAACTGTGACATAAGACAGGAGAAGTAATAGTCAGGAGGCGGGGGCCCTGAAACCCGTCTCGGTTGGTGTTTTCTGACTTATCTTATCATGAATCAGATGTTCTGTGTAGCCTCGCTGGGCAGGAATGCAGAAACCTGATGTACGGTAGACGGGAGACACTAAACCCTTGACTTCTGACTGTTGTTAGTTGTAACTATGACATGAGCTACATGGGAAACCCTGTTTGTGGTGCTTTTTCCTTTTTTACACCAGTTTTGCTTTTCAGTGCTATGTATAATATATGTTGTCATTTCAATGATTTTGTTCCACCTCTTTACCATTTAAAATGCAATATTATCAAAAGTCAAAACTGATCCCTATTGAGTGGCTCTGTTGCTCATCTGTAAACTTTAAATGCTGAACGAATACTTTATAAGGATCCTGTAAAATCCGACTTAGCTGCGCCACAGATGCACAGTAAAGTTGCTCTGTTATCACCACTTTAAGTCTCCCAGACAATTTATTTCAGAACTTTTTTTTTTTTAAATAGAAGTTTCTCTTATTCTTTTTGACATAAATAATAAAGTTCAACCAGACTGGATCAGGATCTCCAGTTCACAGCCACTTCGACTGCATTAAAGATAAATGTTGAGGTTAAAACTAGTCTTGGTCTATTATTAGATGCTGTGCAGTCTAAACCAGTGACGGGGCTCTCTGTTTGTCTGCAGGTTGTCCGTCCACACTTTCACTTAAGTGGAATCACATTTTAGACTCTTGTCGGGGGCTCAAAATAGCAATTACTCTGACACATGCAGACTGCCCTCAGGGTTAACTTTTAACTACCATTTTGCAGAAAACTCACTCAGTTGTCGTAATTCACTTTGGTCCATGACAAAAGCTGACACTGCTTTTCATCTCATAACAGACTCATTGCTGTTTTATCCCCAGAATTTTCCTTTAGGGTCGCTCCAGGACAGGAGTTTTCCTTTGCTTTCATGGAGGCATGCTTTAGATTGTTGTCTGTTTGAAATGTAAACATTTGATCTTGAGCTTTTTTCCTTTTTTTTCCCCATCCATCTTAACCTTTATTCTGACGAGCCACCCAGCCCATGCTGGGGAACGCTTCCACAGAATCGCAGTGCCGCCATCGTGTTTATCAGCAGCAACACGGTGATGTTTGGTGTCTGGTTTTCAGACACACTGCTGGAAGATGAATAGCTCAGTCTTTGTGTGTCAGATGATTTTTCTGATAAATGAAATATACAACAACATGCTTATATAGCATCTTTCTTGTCCAAGGACCACTCGAGGCACTTTTACCCCACAAGCAGCTTGTAACGAATGTACATGTAGGTGAGTTTGTGACAAACTTTGAAGCACGTCTCAGAGAGGGAAGGTTTCTGTTCTTGCTGTTCCACGTAAAGGTCTGAGTGGTGGGATTGATCAGCTATCATCTGTTCGTCTATATCATGAAGTGCATCTCCAAAATCTCAAACTCTCATTCCTTTGTGTCTTTAACTGAGATATCATCGTATGATAAACGAAACTCGGAGTTAACGAGAGCTTTTTCACACACTGACAGCGCTATGCGGCACGTTTCCGGCAGATGCATCAGTTTCAATAAATAACGCAATCATTACCCCTGCAGCTTTCAGTAAAAAGATGTCTATGTGTTGCTGCTTCCAGCTGACCTGACATCAGCAGTTAACCACAGGCTTCAGTCAGCAGAGTTTGCAGCGCATGCTGCAAGTATAGCTGTGTGTGTGTGTGTGTGTGTGTATGTGTTTTTAAATATCTCTAAATAGCAGAACTACTGTAAACAAAGAGAGAGAG
>JAOWBL010000023.1:13892744-13916454 GCA_028564865.1 Zenarchopterus dispar
TTCCCAGCAGAAGCCTTTCTGTGGGGTTTACAAGCTCTCCCCATGTTTGAATGGATTATCTCCAGACACTCGGACTTTCTTCCACAGTTCAAAAAACATATATGTTAGAACATGCCAAGAAATCAATATTTGGCTTATGTACTTGCATCTGTATGTGACGTTTGTCTGTTTACATTACATCACATTCACCTTCATTTCTGGTTAAGAAATTGTGAATGATTTGCTGCTAATACTAATAAATTAGTTGTTTTTTTTAATGTCAAACATTTTAGCATTGTAATTAATGCATATTTACTCAATTTTGCACCCAGGCTTCAGTGGTAAGTTCAGGAACTGCATGGAATTTGTGTCGATCTGTTTCAACCTGGAAGTCAGCATGGGAGTCAATGGCAATTTTCTTCACCACCGAGTTTGCTCAGACAAGAAGGTCAGTTTTACTTGCAATAATGACTCTTGTCATTATTGCAAGTAAAACATACAGATTTAACATCAATGTTGTAACCCTCTTTTTCTATCAATTTTCAACTACAATTACCCTTACCCATTCTTTCCACTGGGAACAATGGGTAAGGTTATAAGTTTTTGCTATAAGTCAGTGTGTTTACATGGTGTTAGAAAAAGTGATCAGACCTGTAGTTTTAGTCTTATATATTTGACTGAAATTAAACTACACTTGACTGATACACCCATGTAGCATGGTTAAGATCAAACTAATCCCTGCATGTAAACATTCAACCTGGACTAGAACTGGAAACTGGAGCTCTGCACAGGATCCACACCTCCTTCCCCGCGGTTTGACCCAGAACTACTGGAAGAAGCCAACGCAGAGCGATACAGAGAATAAAACTAAATAAAAAATAAAGCAAATAAACGATCTAAAATGTGAAAACCTGTAAGTCTGTCCAATTCACCATTGTTCCACTTTGCAGATACAAGTTAAACCAGAGTTTTATCTGTTGTCGTAAGTAGCATTATAGGTCAACTAGAAAATCCGGGTGCTAACAAGTTTCCTTAAACATGGGTGTATATTCAGATAAAGAAAGTAGAGCTCATAAAAATGCCTCATCTAGCTAGAGCCATGTTTTAGCAATAAGCTGTGTATATAAATGTACTGAGTGACATATGTGTGACTGAGTAACTGACAATGTGAACAACCAGAGTAGATGTGTGAAAACGGTGTTTGGTTTCAACGGATACGAGAGCAATGAAAATGTAGCGGGCAGCCATAAATGCCACCCTGCAAAGCTACAGGGATTTACTTTCACAGAAATCATTTGGGATTTTAATAAACACGGCTCCAAGTCAGCTGAGACCCGAATGACAAAGCAATCATTTATGTGGAAGATGGACAATTTCTCCAGAGCCTGAGCTCTAATGGAGTACCAGCTTGAGAGGGAGACGTGGCGAAGGTTTAAAGAGGAAATGGGGATGTTTATATTTTGACGCTAAATAGACTTAGCTTGCATTCAAATATGATCCTCTTATGTCTGATCAAAATGCTCCCATGTGTTCGTCTCTTCCTGTGTTTATTTGTACCAGAAAATTCCCACTAACTGTTGCAACTTTATCCAACAAAGCATTTTTCCAACTCTTAATTTGTAAGGCAAACATGTCCATGATAATAAAGTTAAAACTCTGCATTTTACTATTCAGAGGCCTTTTACAATGGTCTGTTTGAATTTAAAGAGTTGTGTTTCCTAGATCAAAAGCATTTGTGGATGGTTTGCTGTGGTGAAAGAATTTACACATTCCACAGAGCACACTGGATGTAAATTACACATTTTGCAACAAATTGAGGCCATTTTTTAAGATTTGCATCTGTTTGAATAATGTGGCAAACAGAGACAGAATTAAAATGGAAGTGAAGGAAGTGGCCAGCCAAATGTCTCACGCCAGTGCTTCTCCGGCCTTCTCTGATTTTGAATACTAGGACTGAAGCGTGAAGCTGAAGGGGGAACAGTCAGTTTGCTGAAAGTGGGCTTAGAAACTAAGCTAACTTTGGGGTTGTTTCCCTGTTGGGTTTGTACTCGGCAGCGTGCAGCACTGGAAAAAAAAAATACATGTGTTCTTCCTATTTCCCCTTATTAGTGAGACTGCTACAGAACAGCTGCACATGAAACAGAGTGACAGCTCAGCTAGACTTTGACAAAAGCAGACTATTTCTGGGAGACCCATAAATCTCTAAAAGCAAATAGAGTCCTGGACAGTACATTTGACTTTATATACTGTCTATGCTTTTCTCTCGTTTCCAATCACCACGGTATTTTTCTCAAGAGGACAAGCACTGAGAAAGAAAAATAGCCTCTGTTAATCCTCTGCTGTCAAGTAGAGGCATCTTAATGCAGTTTCTTCCACGTATAAACTTTTTTTCAGTGTCTAACTTTTCTTTCTTGCATGTTGCTTGGATTTGTGCAAAAGCCACCAGGAAGTTGTCGCTCCTGGATCCAAATATATTCAGCTTGTGAAGTGAACTTGCAGAACAGGAAGTATGACTTTCTTACTTAGCACAGCCAAGTTGTTTAGCTAAGTCTTATATATTGAGCTGAGCCGAAGAGCGTCAAACAAGTGGCTTCACAGTTACAGGAAAGAGTCGAGAAAACAAACCTTCCCACCTAGCTCAAAGCCCCAACACCCTCAACTGTATATTCAAGCATTAAGATCTAATTGTTTGATTATGAGAGGTGTAAATTCTCTGCTGTGTTTGCAAAAAGACATTACACAGAGGGGCTGCGCTTGTTGTTGTTACCGAGAGGTTTGATTGAGATGTGATGCTGCACTTTAGTCTCCGGGCCCCCAGTAACCCAGGAGAGCGAAGGAGTCCGAGAGGTTCTGATGTGTGAAATAACACCTGTGAAAAGCATTACAGTTCCTGCCGTGTGATGTTGAACCAAACAAGGTCTTTTATTAAAGGAGCCCAATAGGGAAAATAAAAAAAGAAAGAAAAATGATCCTGCAAAGACAGTTTACTCAATTCAAATCATCAATCACTACCCAGCAGCAGGCAGACAACACACAAGCAGCGGTCAGTCCCAGAGCGGGCTGTCTCGGCAAGAGCCTGACTGGCTGACTTCCTTTCTACAAGCACACTAACGTCACAGGAAAAAAAAATCACGCAGAGTACAACACGTTGGACAGAACATGCTGAAAACAGAAAAGACCCCTCAGGCAGTGGGATGGCTGGGTGGGTTCGAGTGGTCACTCTGTGCTAAAAGCTTAACTATTGCCCTGAGGGGAGGAACAATGACAGAGCAGCTCCCTACTGTGGGAAGAAAAAAGGAAAGAAAAAGAAAGAGACAGAGCTGAGGGTCCTGCTGCCATGTCTTTGTGTGTTAACTAATCAGAGACGGCACACTGGGAGCTTGTCACGGTGCCACTGCAGGGGGTTAACTGCCACTTAGCTGACAGCTCTCCTGAAGAGAAGAGTGTCACTACCTGGTTATCAAAGCACAAAGACAGATATAGCTCCGGCGTAACCACCCAGACGCGAACTGAGCATTTCTAAATGAGGTCAAAACCCTTAACCAAGAAAGACAGGTGTGCTGAGAGCAGCTGCGAGGAGACGCAGTAAAATCAACTCTGAAACTGCCAGCAATTAGAAAAGCTACGAGTCACAGTAAAGGGCAGTTCACAGAGCCAGAATTGGCATCATGACAGAAGCAGTTGTCATAAACAAGTTTTTTCTTTTTAAACTCTCATTAATACCGAGCATGGAAATGAGTAAGTTGCCAAATATGTGCTGTGAGTGATGGCTGCACGTCATTCTGTAGTCACAGCCCGGCTGTCCCGTGTGTCAGATCCGACCAGTGACTTCATCTGTGTTTCTTCTCAAGGATATCCCTCTCCTTTCTAGGCACAATGAACTGTTTCCTGTTTAGAGAAGGCCCAGTCCAGTCCTGCCCTTACGTAATTTCCTCGCTCTAATGCTGACACCCTCGTTTTGGAAGAAATGATTATTGTTTATTGGAAAAAACATTCCAGAAATGCTCCTGCCGTAGCAAACAGAGGACAAATATAACAGAATAAGTATAGCAATGACATTTTTTTCATATTTATTTGTTTGTTCATTCACTCAGTACATGATAGTTTAACCACTGACAATTGCCTTCTAAAACATGTTATTTGTCAATTATTATTTCCTGGGGGAAGTGATCTGGCAAATGAATTGATTTGAACAAAATAACTTGTTTCAGATAAACCTTAAATCAACTGTGTTTCAATTTCATTTATATTTGCTCAACAGAGAAAGTAGATTTCATCCTCCTTACAGACATGTATTGTTTACAGCTACAAAATGAAAGAGAAACAAATACCTTTTAAATTTAGTTGAAATTTGAAGTAAAGGTGTATAGAAATTGGAAATCCGTCACATCAGAGAAAGCTGAAACTTGCTCGATGATTGACAAATCATTTCTGGAAATTATCTTTTGTGGTAGCAATTTTTCATTTCAGAGATTGCCATCTCCACAGTTGTGGTTGCTATGGTGATAGCCACTTTAATGAAAGGGTGAATAATATCAGTCTGCAGTCCATCAACATGTTAATTTCTTCAGGATGTTTTGAAACAGCATCAGTCAAGTTTTTTTTTTTTTTTTTTTTTGAGGTTTCCTATAGATTGTAATGTATTATTTATTTTATTTTATTTTGTTAGTTGTCTTGAGTCAGGAAGAGTTGAGAGAAATAAATACATAAACACCAAAAGCTGACTTTTGGGTGAAATAGAGGACAGTTTGTGGTCAGTGGTTAAACTTTTGAAATTTAACTATTTCTGACGATTTATCAATGAAATGGAAGGACAATATAATATTTCTAAAATACCACTACCACCAATAATAACATAATAAGCAAAGCAGAAACATGGTTAGGTTTTGGTTCGTGCCTAGTGAAGATCTTTGAAAATAATTTCTTAAAAAGGCACGTTTGAGGGGGAAAAGTGGGAGTTTTGATGTGTGAGGTAATTACAGATGAAGTTATTTTCTGAAATTGGAGGTTTCTTAAGTCCAAAACAGGCCCAGCTGCACCCCTCTCACAAATCAGTGTTTTTCAGCTGACAAACTGACTGGTGAGGGTTTAGTTTGGGCATATTCCTCTGAGTGATCCTTCTCTTTTATTAGCCCTGGGTTGGATAACGATTTCCACATTGTCTGAACAACCTGTAGAGCAGCATGCAGTCATAACTGCACTTTCACTGCACGTGGATTTCGAACAGAGCAGGAGGAAAAACCTGCAGACTCTGGCAAGGTGAACATCTCTCTGCTGCGATGGCAAACAGAAATGTTTGATCTGTCGTCGAGCTCAATTTCTCCTGAGGGCAAATCGGTGATGGGAGAGGAGGAGGGGGGGTCGGGAGAAGGAGGGAGAAGAGTCGTTGAAGGGCACAGCCCACTGCGTGTTCAGTCCTGCCCTGCACTGTTCCCACACACTCGCGTGTGGCTGCTGCGCGGTGATCGTCTGAGTCTGCGTCCTCCGCTCCGGCCGTGGGGTCGCTTCTTTGTGTGTGTGGATATTTACCGTGAAATTGGATTCAGGTGGGTGGAAAAGGTTTTAGCGGGTGCGCTTGGTTCGTTTGCTGGTTTTACCTGCTGTCTGATTGACATCATGCTTCATGTCATTTGGTTTGGATGCTTCATGTGTAATTACGCACGACAGTAAAGAAGATGATCAGAATATGCATCTCTGTCAGCTTTGAATCGGTTTCGGTGTTTTCTTTTACGTTTTCTTCATATTTCAAGATCTCTGTTTAAACATTTCCAAGTTCTTCTGTACTTGTGTTTTTTTTTTCTTTGCATGTGCTAGGACGTCATTTTTAATCTTCTTTCACCTTCATTCTTGTCTGTATGTGCTGCGAAGAATTTGAACTGGTCGTGCGTGTGAATTGTGTTTTCTAAAATAAACCCCCCTTGCCATATGTAGCAGCGGGATATAATTAGGGTATTTTTGTCTTAAGTAAAAAAAAAAAAAAAAAAAAAAGATAGTTCCCCCATGATACTTAAGAGCCACTAAGACCAAAATAGTTCAGGAAACCGTTTTCTTTCCTCTTTAATTGCAATAAATCTTTCCATCCACTAAACTAATTGCAGTTAATTGTGATTTTCCATTTCAGGGAGTTTCCACTTCATTAGTAATTGTAGCTGTTATTTTTAGCCATTTCCTTTTGTGTGTTTTGGACATTTCCCCCCCTTTTAAATAGTAATCATTCATTCTCATGTTGTCCTTTGGTCACCAGTGTTAACTTTCTCCTTCTTTTGCTTCTCCTAGGTTGGTTCTCGTTGCCTCCTGGTGTGCCTCCGGGACATTGTTAAAAAAAAAAAAGTCTTGGGGAAATTTTTCAAACCACAGGAAATCCTTTCTTATAGCGTGAAGAGGAACACCTTTTCCCCTGCTTAGATAGTTGTCAAGACACAGAAGAATGCACAGCTACGGGACTATTTAACAGCTTGTCTGGAAAACTAATTTCAGTGTTATAAAAGCTGAAGAAAGAATTCCTCTACATCCAGGGAATCCTGGCAATGACCACTGTTTCTGCTCCTATTGCTGTGCCCATGTCTCCCTCTGCAGGAATGTATCAGATGTTTAGTGAGTACCAGAGCAACACGGTCATCATAGACCACTATAACTTCACCGGCAAGCTGAAAGAGAACAAGTACAAGGAGGGAATCAAACCAGAGGCCATTGCTTTCCTGCTGGTCTGCCTCCTTATTGTCATAGAAAATGCTGTGGTGCTTATGGCCATCTGGAAGAACAAAAAGTTCCATATACCCATGTACTATTTACTGGGGAGTTTAACTCTCTCAGACCTGCTCGCGGGTTTCACCTACATGGTGAACCTCATGACGTCTGGCGCCAACACGTTAAAAATGACTCCCGTGCAGTACTTCCTGAGGGAGGGTGGAGTGTTCATCATGCTGGCTGCCTCAGTCATCAGTCTGTTGGCTATTGCCATAGAGCGCCATGTCACCATGGTGAGGATGAAGCCATACCAGGGGGACAAACAAGGCCGGATGTTTGCTCTGATTGGAGCCAGCTGGCTGCTGTCTGTGTTCCTGGGCGTCCTCCCTGTCCTGGGTTGGAACTGTATGGGACAGCTGGACCAGTGCTCCACTGTCCTGCCCCTGTACGCCAAAAGTTACATCCTCTTCTGCATCACCATCTTCAGCGCCATCCTCATGGCCATCGTTGTGCTTTACGTCCGCATCTTCCGGATCGTGAAGTCCAACACCCAGCGCCTTGCTTCAGTTCCGCATCGAAAAGGACTTTACCGCAAGTCTCAGAAGTACTTGGCACTGCTGAAGACGGTCACCATCGTCTTGGGAGTCTTCATCGCCTGCTGGCTGCCACTTTTCGTCCTCCTCCTGCTGGACTTCTTCTGCCCAGTCAAACAATGCGAGGTGCTCCTCAAGGCAGACTATTTCCTGGGGATTGCAATGTTCAACTCTCTGCTCAACCCCATCATCTACACTCTGACCAGCAAGGACATGAGGAAGGCCATCATCAGGCTGCTCTGCAAACCCTGCCTCATAACCAAAGATGGACAAGTCAAGAAGTTTGGCATGCCCTTCCTTGACTGCAGCACCAGTAAGACGGATGGAGCCTCTCACAGACTGGAGGGACTGGACACCACCGTGTCTACCGGGAACTTAACCCCCTCAACCATTAAAGCCATCTACCCAAAACTGTCAAAGACATGACACATCAGCTCTCTGACGTAGAACTGGGAAGCTGCACTCTGACTAAAATCTGGACTTAAGTGCTTCTCTCCCCTTTGAGATTTAAGTAAACAAACAGAGAAAGAAGCAGGAGTTTTGCATTGCACTTTGAAATTGTTTCAGCTATCAGTCCACGTGAAGAGTTTAGTGTTTGTGACAGATGTCCAAATTGGGAGATAGCTTGTTGTTTAAGCATTCAACTTTTTTTTTTTTTTTACTTTACTATACTTTTATAATGAAAAACATGACTATGATTGCCTTTTTCATTGTTCAATGGGTTTTTTTAAGGAAAAAAATAGCATTACTTTTATGTTTAACATTCTTAGATAAAGACAGTATTAGTATCATCGTGATAAGTCTTAGCACATAAAAAGGAGTCGATAACTGTGTGCAGATGTTTCACATAAACACAGCCAGCCTGTGCCTTTGATAGAGCGGGGAAAGCCCAGGCATTTATCCTTATCTCCTACTGCCTTTGAGGCGTATATTGCTGCAAACATGAAGCATCCACACCCAAAAACCATGTAATTTCTGCCATGCGAGTTTTGGTCAGCGCGAATGCTGGGACATCAGAGGCTCGGCAGCCTCAAGACACACTGACGACGTCAGATGGAGGGTTGCGCTGGGTGGTTTGCAGCTTTGGAGGTCCCTTCAACATTTGCAGCATCACATGATGAATGGCTAAGCACGGTAAAAGCCGGCAACCGAGGCTTGTCGACACCCCGTGGTTTAACAGGAAAAGTTACAGCTTGTAGGAAGGCTTTCTCTCTGGAGAAAGCTCATCTTTATTCTGTGAAATGATACATGTTGATTTTTCTACTGAAAGACCACAGGTATAAAACATCATGTGAGCTGGGGAGTTTCTTTGTGATAGGGAGATAAACATTTCCTCACATGTAATTTTGTATAAAAATGAAAGAAATCTATTTACTTTTATTCTGTTTACTTTGTAAATAGCAATGTTTTGTAAAACCTTCACTTAAGTTATGAAGACAATTTATACATAAATATATATGCACTGAATAAACATATGTGAATCATTTTTACACCTGTTTATTTCTATTTCTGTCTTGACCAATGCATGTAAAGTTTCAAATGCACTGAGACTTTTTTGTTGAGTTTTATTTCTCTAAATAAAACTCAACATGGCTCTTCCCTCCTAGTAGACTGATAAGTACTAGTAAAATTAAACTGAAACAAATGAAAAAGTTAACTTCCTCTAAATGACATGTGTAAAGATGTAGCAAATGTGCATGTCTGAGGTTTTTTTTTTTTTTTTTTTACTTTCTGTGAAGTCTTGAGGAAACAAAACGTATTTTAAAAAAAACACTATGTACATTTACTAGCATTTTACAAATCCAATTCTTCATACTTGAAATGCATTCTTTCGACAGGAGCAATTTCAGTCTAGTCAAAGTAACTGGTAGGCAACACTTCAGTAACTGGTATATTTAAATTTCTCTTTCTTTTCATGAGGCTCAACACTCCATCTCCATACAAACCACTTGTTAAAACCACCCTGGCTGAGTGTTGCAGAAACAAGTCTGTTGTGCTTGGTGCTCCGTTTACCGAAACCGCATATTACAAGTATAAGGAGAAACCTCTAACTATGCAAGTCACGCAGCCCACTCTGAACCAGCCTCCACGCTGCTCTACAGAGAAATGACTCCTTTTCAAGTAAGATTCAGTTCCTGCGAATAAACAGTGCCACCCACGATGGGTTGTGACTAAAGGAGCTACGGGTTTTTATTGATTCACCACCATCATCCGCTACATTGATATAACATCAGTATGAAGGGAATCTAGTTCTTCCAATATATCATGTTCAAGTATTCAAGGAGGTAAAGTTAGTTTTAAATACATCAGAAACAGAAGACCAAGGACAAAGGTCAGTAATTTGCAGATCCTCTGGATATGCAAAACCCACCTGACTAAACGCCACTTAAATGTACACTAACACTTGTGTTAGAGGAAAGTTATAACCAGTAAGCCTCCAGTCAAAAGGCACTTAAAGGGGATCATAAACAGGGAAAATACCAGCACAGAGTGAAAAAGGAAAATGCGATGGTTTAATGGATGAATAAATTTTGTAATCTGAAAGTCAGTTGCATCCTGGGTTCATCGTTCAAAGAGAAAATAATTTTCTTGCTGATGCAGGTCGCTATTAAACCAACGTCAGCCTTAAACAGGTCCTAAATAGCTCCACAGCGACATCTGGTGGCCAGTTCAACCTCACCTGCCACCACACCATCCTATGATTAATTTAAGATTCAAATGTAACAACTCAGCTGAAGGTCTGAGATTTTTAATTCTTGAAAACCATATAAATTTAAACTTTGTACATGAGAGGGAACACTGAGCACATACACATGCAAAAAAAATAAAATAAAATAATGCACACATCTTTAACGGTATAATTTGTCTCTCAGCTACCATTCGGTGCTGACGAAGCTCCACAGCTGGTCGCTCACGTCAGTCCGAGACCTTGTGGAGAGGTCAGTATTGATGGGGGTGGCCAGGTCTGCACCATAGTGCACTGTAACAGAGAATTTATATTAATGCATTCATGCCAGACGAATGAACTCACAGACAGACACTGATCAAGGATCATAGATTCAAGAAATGTAATTGACAGAAAACTCAATGAAATTCAATGTTGGAAAAAGGAACATTACAGAGTTAAAACAATCCTGAGTCAAATAAAATGTGGTAATGAGTGTAAACTATTCTTAGAGACCAAAACGACATGAATTAAAGAAGTTTTGAGTTAGAGTGGAATTTCTGTAGTCATTTAATGAAACTAATCAACAACAGAATAAGCTACCACAGCAAGCCTCTGAAAACTCAAATATTCCACTTAATTGACAATGTGTATATGGTACCTACAGACAAACTGAGGTCTTTTTAACTTTGTACGTGTACAAAAAGTGTATAACAACTGTTTGAACAGGAAATTCAGTTCAGTTGCTGCTATCTTGGAACAATGTACAAGTCAATTACCAGCTAGTGACAAGAGGAGGAGAGGTCACAGTGGTCGTTGTTTCCATATAAACTGATGAGTACTTGCATGTTTATGGAAAAACTGCAACGTCATAAAAGTAGAGCCCATGATCCCTCCTTTCATGTATACGTGTGGTCTGTGCGACATCCTCCTTTTCATCCAAACAGTTTAAAACACAGCAGCTGCTTGTGTTACTCTGTAATTTGATCATCTGTTTCACAGTAAAAATGTGTTTTTATGTGGTTATCTGTTTTTTTCCCCACAAATGCACCTTCAGTTGCAGGTGAACCTACAACTCTAACGGTGTTTTCTGGACATCTTTAGATTCTTGGATTATCTCTGCAATGTTTACGAATTAGAAAAGTAATGATACAAACATGTACCTCCTTTTAAAATATTGGGTTGTGTGTCATATTCCCACTTGATCTTCGTTATTAGGTAGTAAAGCTGAGCCACATATCTGTGAATATTTATAAAAAAAAAAAAGAAAACATCAGAAGATAAATACAACTACACGGACATCCTACAAGCAACTACTTGACACCAGAAGAAAGATTGGTGACAACGAATGGATGACAGAGCTCTTCTACAGAGTCCAGCTGCCTCGACCACACAGCAAGTTCAACATATTCAGTTTCTTTAGATTATCTGGCTTAACCAACCCCAACAATCAAAATCACACTGAACTATATCACTGTCAGTGATATAGTTCAGCGTGTTCATGTTGAAAAGGTGAACGTAACCAATCACAATTATGCATATGAGGTCAATATTTTCAAACAAACTGCAATCATACAGTTAACATGCACATCAAGAAGAAATTTAAGCTACTGCGACGCTGCTTGCTGGTGGATTGGAATACAACTGAACTGAGTTTGATCATCTCTGACTGGACTCTATGAGGCATTTTTTTTTGTTTTTTTGTGGTTTAGAGATAACAAATATGGGAAACACCTGAATGCTTGACCCAAAAGTGAAAAACTAAGTCAAGTCGGTGGGTAAGAGGTGTAACCATGAACTGTGTTTCAGTGTGGGTCTATCCCAAACACTGAAACGTCAAAAGCATTATCCACCATACTCCAGTGTAAAACATATAACAAGTTGCTGACAAGTTAACTCCTGCACTTGATGCATCCTTGTCCCTGACAGTCTGATACTCACACTGCTGATGGGATAATTTCAGTCGTATCTTCATCCACCTCATTCTGCAGAGTCTGAAGCTCGTGCTCACTGTTTCTCAGACTTTCCAGCTCTTTCTGCAGAAATCTAAAGAAGAGTTAGGGACTATAAGAAAGAAGAGGGTAAATGCAGCAGAACAGGTGTTTCCCTCTGTTTTTCCTTTATTGACTTTTTCCATGACAAAAATCTGGTGTAGAAAAAAAAAGGATACTGTATATCTGAGTCTGTGATTTGGCTCTTGGCCGTGAACTTCCTCAGCTCCTCCTCTAAGTTATTCAGCTCCTGCTCCTTGTGTTTCTTTTCCTCCTCCATGTCCAGCAGCCTCTCACTTGCACGCTCCTCGATTTGAGCCATATCTGACGATGACAGACAACAACAGACAGTCAGGGAAGATTTCAATTTAACTTATGTTCATAACCTGGAAAACTGATTAGAGTTATATTAGAACTGATATTTGCGAAAAACAAGCAAAAACACAAAGACGCATTTCAACGCCTGACTCCTTGCCTTTTAAAAGCTGTGTCACGATCTTGGTTGCTTCTGCATGTTGATCAAACAGAACCCGGTGATCAAGTTTGAGTTGTCCCAGTTTCTCAGGCTGACTGCTGTTGATGAAGGCCACCAAAGTCTCTCCTGTCTCCTCCAGGTCTTGAAACTTGTGACCTTGAGCCATCCTGGAAGTCAAGGCTGGAAAAAACACAAAACACAAGAGATGGATGTCGCTAATCTTGAAGCAGATTAAACATTAACATGAGTTAACTGAATTGTAACCACCAATCCGACATAAACAACAAACTTGGAGTGACGTATTCAAAACAAGCAATTATATATTTAAATTTCATAATGTCGAGTGAGAAAAATATTTCATGTTGTTACTCACTTATATCACATTATCGAAACTAAAATTGAACCCATACCTCCTTCAAAGCATCTACATTACCGTACCGTTTGACAAGAAAAGGAAATATCGAATAACACGTTACATAAATACACATAAATAGTCTCAGTTGCTTTCTTTTGTTTACGACTTGGAATTTCCCGTAAATGGGAGCTGAGTAAACAAAACCACACAACAATACGCGTGTTATATTTAAACTTCGTGTATTTTGAACGCATGCGTTGTAGAGGAATAATGATCTATTCGCTTAAATTCAAAGAAAATAACAAACCGTAAGTTTTTTTTTTTCTTCGATTCAAATCCGGACGGTGAGCGCGCCGCTTCTTCTCTTCTTCTGTGGTAGTTGGCGGACCCTCTGTAGCGCCTAGCGCTTATGCTGCCACCTACTGAACATAAGTGAAATAAAGCGCTTTAAAGTATGTCGGAGTAGTTCTGTCCTGTTTGTATTTCAGTATTTTGCACGTGCCCAGTCGCGTGATGTCACGAGACGCCGTGACTCGTAACCAAAACAACAACAACCAGGGCAAAGGCTTACTTATGTTGAAAGTACAAAGGTCTCTGGCATTTTTTTTTTTGACATACATCATTTCTTCAGAGGCTCAAAAACAAAAGCTTAATTTGGACAGGCAACTTTTTTGAATTGATCAGAAAGTCAAATTTTAAGAAAGCACATAAGGTCTTGACTGATTTTAATTCTTGGTCACAAATATTGGGATTAGCCATTAGATGTAGTGATATCCTTACATCAGAAAATGTTCTGCGTGGTTTTCTGCGCCTGGAGCAAAGCGTGGATGTAAACTGTAGGCATCAAATTTACAGCTATTTTATTTTATAGCTTTACTTGCTGGTTGATTTTCTTTTCATTCACCGAGGTGTTGTCAGATATCCCAAGCTGCAAAAACGCATTTCAAATACAGTTTTGACATAGGCTAAATTGGCCTGTTAGGGGGCTCTTGTAAGCTTTTATTTTCCTTTGTTGCTGCTTGTTTTGCAGATTTCATCAGTTTGGCTGAAATTTGAATGTCATGACACTCTGTCAATGAATTTGTTTATCCGACATGACATCCGACTGACAAGTGTCTGGTGTGACATCTGACTCCTGAACTCAGTCTTGATGTGCCTCACCATGCTGAAGGCTCTTTCCACATCAGAACTGGAGTTTGGCAGCACCTGTAGCAGTTTCATCAATTTGCACAGCTCCGCAAAGTCTAATTTCTTTGCGCTCACAGATTGGACCTTCGGCAATTTTCCCCAGAACTCATCATCTGGTAAATTTCTTTTATATTGTAAAGAACAGGTGTCTTGTTTTGAAAAATCTGATTAAATTTGTCAAAGCACTGAGTGACAGTGTGAAGAAAACAAGCACACAGATTCACTGTGGGATCCGAGACTTCTGAATTTCACTGTGTGACTCAAAGTAAGAAGTTAAGGCTGGCACTTTGTTCAGGAGATGGTCCGAACCTGTTCCCAAGGAAAGCCAACGTGTGGGACACTGTTTCTGTACTCTCTGCTGAGGTATATCACAAAGTCCCGACACTCCTTCAGATCCTCACATACGTTCACTAAATAAGTCAGGCAGCCAACACTGCATACGCCAGTATCACGATAATCATGACACCACAGTCGTCACTGCTCAACCCTACACAACTGGACCATTCAAGGCCTTTGTCATTCATGGCTGATTCAGTGCAGCTGAATATGTTCTCAGCTTTGGCATCAGTGCACACTGGCATCCAACAGTCTCCTCTTGTTTTTCATGGTCGTACCTGGCTAAAATGGTACACTCTTTTTCACACGTCATTGCTTTCATCAGCCGTAATAGTGCACGGCCTTCCGTCTGCACGGAGTAACTTGTACACATCCTCTGAGCATTCAGGTTCCAGCGCCGGGTTCATCCAAGCTGCTGTCTTTGTGGAAGAGCAGGAACAATTCTTTGCTATTACGGAGTCTGTAACATTCTCCTAAATACCTTTCCTGTGTGCCTTCACACAATAAATGGCAAGTTATGCTTCACAATGAAAGAGGTGAAGTAGTCCTAAGCTGCAGTAGCCTTCTCCATCAGACTTTGCTCTTCTGTGGAGAAGTGAGATATCATTTCCTTGCTTTGTCTGTTATTCATTTATCTATTAAGCAGGCTAATAATGAGTGTGACAAACAAACCTGCTGCATTTACCATCTCCGTAAACTCTTTAATATTCCATTTCTACCGCAACTTTAAACAAATCTAAGGAGTTTGCTCTTTTCATGTTTGCCTCATGCTTGGCAACAAGCTGGCTGAAAATCTTTCAGTGGGCTAATAAAACATGCCTTTTACAATGATTTATCCCACTGTGGATAATGGACACACTCAGAGACTCCTGGGAGACTTGGGATGTTCGTGTTGTTTTAGAGGAGGAAAAAAAAGTCCAGCTATCTCTTGCCCAAGCAACAAAACGATCTTTTTTTTTTATATTACTGGATAACATATACCATCATTTACCCGAGCAAAGATTTACCAGAAAATGGTAAGATGCATTTCATTTTTTATATATATATATATATATATATATACACACACACACACACACACACACACACACACACTTTGTGTCTACAGACCTACTTTTGTCAGCCCAAATGTAAGATATTTAGTTAAGGTGAACTTTGGACAAGAAATGATGGACAGTAGCAGTAGCAGTAGGAATGACACAAGCAGTTATGCATAAATTTTTACTGTACAAATATCAATCTGAAATGCTGACATTAAAAAACAGTCAATAAATCCAAGTTTGAATGCCCTAAAGTTAACGTCACAGCAAATAAGTTTCAAACTCAAAAGCAGACAAAAAGGCAAAATTGTACTTTAAACAGCTTTCACTTAAAATTATTTTAATCAGAAGGTCAATAAAAGAACATGAAACAAATAATAAACCATATTTTTCATGCTCCAGTCAACCCAGAGACCATAAAAACCAAATGATTGTGCTGATAATCAGCTGTCTTAAAACGGCTTCACTCTTTGCTTTTGCTCTTGAGTTTCTTCTCCTGGGCCTTTCGCTTCTGTCTGCCAAGCTGTCTGAAGTACAGTCTCTTGGGGTTCAGGCCGTAGGCCTTCAGTCTCTGTCTGCTGAACTCCCTACCGCCTATTTTCACCCCCATGGTTCCCGACATGAGCCGACCCCCTGAACGCTTGTGCTTCTTCTTGGACCATTTTGGTCTTTCTGTCCTGCTTTTCTCTTCCTCTGGTTTGTCTGTGGCCTCCTCTGCAGTCACCTGTGGTTCCTCTTCTCGCTTCATTTTCTTTTTCTTGGGTATTAGGACCTCCTCCTCCTCCTCCTGGTACCTTTCCTCTGTGCCGTTCGGTACCTCTACAGACTCCACAGTGGGAACTGCGTCGTCATCGTCTTCTTCTCTGTTTTGCTTCTCTGCGTTCTTCAGACGATCTCTTCTCTTCTTCCCCATTTTGCTCTTAGCCTCTGGTGAGTCTTTATCCTCCCTGTAAAGAAAGTTCAGGTTGAACCTGTATGTAATATTGCAACAGCAGTGATGGTTTTATTCCAACATACACCAGTGAATGGTTTACTCACTCAGAATACACGGAGCAGAGGATTTCCTTCTTTTTCCTTTCATTCTGTGCCTTGATTTTGTAGTTCTTCAAATCACTCGTCTCCTCCTTGTCAGACCTGAGAGAGCAAAGAAAATCTGGTAACATCCTCAGACGTACCAATGCAACATATTGGGAGCTTTAGAGTAAATACCTGTACATGCAAGTCTTCCTCAGAGAGCACCAGCGGTTCAGCTCTTTGTCATTAGCATTTAGAATCTGAGAAGAGAAGCATCAGTCATTAATAAACGTCGTTTAATGGATCATCCGTCCACGTTCTTTAGACGGTTGCTTTAGATGGTTTACAAGTGCAGCAGATTCATCTCGTGACTGTGAGTTCTGCTCAGAGAGAAGATTGAACTGAGATCATTCCCTGGTCAGAGCGTTCCCCGGGGGGAGGCAATACCAGATCAGTCACATCGAAGCTCATCACGGCAGCACGGTTACATCAACTATTGTGAAACCTTTTCAGGCCAGATCAAGCTAATGGCCATGAGGTAAATCTGTGACTGGAGCTGTACATGAAGCTGTGCAGGAGTAGAAAGCTCGATTGATGCAGTCACGGTAGCCAACAGAGCAGGAAACCCTTCAGCTCTCACCTCATCTGTGGTCAGACCAAAGTCGTTGGGCAAAACCTGCCTGTAGCGAAACCTGCAGGGAAGGTCATCGATGATGTCCTCATAGTCCAGCTTGTAGTACTCATCCAAATACTGCTCAAAGCTCTTCTCCTCTGCAAAACCAACCGCCTTCAGTTAGATAACAACCAGGAGACACGCTCTACCTGCAGGAGGTTTCCTGACACTTACGAGGGTCAAACACGGGCTTGTTCTTGGTGATGACCTCCGCAAAGTAGGACTTCTTTCTCTTTTTGCCCATTTGTGGCAGATCCTCTTTCTTCATCTTCTTTCTCTCCTTTTTCTTCTTCTTCTTGGAAGCAGTATGCTGGCCTGGGTCATAGTCTGCATCCATCTGCAGAAAAGGAGCAGGGCTTTTCATCATGTTAAACTAAGTCCTCCCTGGTTCATCTTGGCGTTGGGCAGTGGAGAGGAAGAAACTGTGCTCCGGATACAAAAAGAAAACGTAAGTTGACTCACAATAAAGTTTTCATCATCGCAGTGGGGTCCAGAAGCATCATCCTCCTCTCCACCATAGTCCTGCTCCTCTCCCGTCCAAGTGTCCCAGTTCCAGTGCTCTGTTGTAAATGCAAAAGAACAATCTCAAGCATTTTTGCAACAAACTCAACGTTTCCATCGTACTCTAACACAAGAGTCTAAGTGAACTTCCCTCCAGTCTTTATATGAACCCTGGGTGTTCATGCTGGCTCTAATCTGAGCTGTGGCTTGGCTGCATTAGCTGCAGGTGACAGTAACCAAAACCAACCAATGTATGCATCATCTTACCCTCATCATCATCCTCAAACTGAGGCTTCTCTTCTTCCTCGTCTCCGTAATATTCATCGCCAAAAAATTTCTGCAGACAAAACCTTCTGGTTAATTAAAATATAACAAGAATTTGCTTTTAGTACACTCCCTCTGGGAGGCAGCTAGATACTAACAAACGGTTAAATATAACAGCTGTGTGAGCTGAATCCGTGGCAACTTCAGACGATGCCTCAAGGTCTTCAAGCAATGCATGCTGGTTAGAAATGTCTTGATTTTGTTGCAGAACTTCACCATGACAGGAAAGCCTTGAGGGAGCTGAACCACAGACCGGGAACCGGCTGGAAACGAACTCCAGAGATGACACAGCTCTGACTCAAGGCAGAAGCTTAGATCTCTCATCTTGTCTGGCTTTTTCTCTCAAGGGGACTGTCATTTATTTAATCTCCTCTGGTGCCGTTTTATGCACAGGGAGGTCATGTTCTGTAGTTTTCATTTCCAGTAGGAACGGTTTAAAAGAAAAATGCTAAAATGCTAAGGAGAGTAAACTTTTGTCAAAGACCAAAATGGCATGAATCAAAGCTGTTTTGAGTTGGAACAAAATATGTGTCTGCAGAAAAAAAATGTCAAAGTTTCATATCATCACAACAGAGCACTTGGATCTCAGGCTTACTTGTGGTTCCTAGAGTTTCTGGGAGGCAGAGCTGCAGAACCGCTGCAGAACGTTTCATGTTAGTATGAGCTCTGTCCTCACTCTGTTCCAGTTACTCTTTACGTACGTTTACGTCATTATTTTTATAACTGTTGGCGCGATGTTACGAGGACGCTGCTAATAAAGTTAATAATTAAATAATAATTAAATAATGCTAATAAAGTTGCGTACACAGAGGATTCACATTTATTATTATTATATTTAGAAAATACCAGTTTTTATGCCAGTCATATTTTTATTTGGTTGTATATATCCGCCACACCTTAAAGGCCAGTCTGTGAAAATATTGTCCGACATTAAACCGTTCTGCGGGGCAAAAAAGATTGGGGACCGCTGCTGTAAAGTAATTTAATTCAAGTCTTCACTCTGAAAGAGAGATGAATTGACCAAATGTTTTAAACTGAACATATTCAGGCTGCTCAACTAAGATTTAATCAATGATTGGTTATCCACTAATTTTATGTTGTCCAACAAAGACATTTAACTGTGTGTCATTTATATATGTTTGTGTGCGTGTGTGTGTGCAGTGACCTGCATGAGCTGGTCATGCTGGTTTGGATCAAAGTCTCCATCAAGGTCAGCCTGACTGAAAGCCAGTTGCTCGTTGCCAGTCAGCTCCTGGAGCTTCTTCAGCTTCTCCATAATCTCATTTCTCTTCAGGTTCTTCAATTGCTTCAGCTGCTCCCGCTTCTGCTCTTTCTCCTGAAATAGTTGTCAGGTAAGAGGTGTGTATCAGCTGATGAATGAAGGAGTATTTAATCACATATTGTGTGAAACACACACACACACCTTTCTCTTCCTTTCTTTCACTTCTTCCCTTTTTTGCTTCCTCCTGTCATCCTTGGAGCGCACGGACGTGGCGATATTTCGGGGGTAGGTTTTGATCTGCTGAGCGTCAGGCTCTTCAAAGCGGAAGTTGTAGTTTCTCTCAAAGTCTTCCTGGCGTTCCAAGAAAGTCTCACCCTCCTCCTCCGAATCGACCACGTCCTCCTGGACCACCTCATCATAGGTTGGAATCCTGAACACAGACAGAGAGATTATAGTATTTAAAGAAACAACACAAAAACAAGCTTAATACAGAGACATGTCTGTAATAAAGCAAAAATAGTTTGCAGCACACCGTTCGTCGTCGTCCTCCTCTTCATCAAGGTAGCCCTTGTTCAGCACATAATCTCGCAGGAAACGCTCCTTCTCATCCAGCTCTGGGTCATTCCAGTAGTCTCGCAAGTATTTCTGCCCACAGGTAACATAAATCAGCATGAACCCGTCCCACTCTCCCTCTCTATAGTTCGACTGAAAACACTCACCATGTCCTTCACTTCTTCTGGACCCTCCACCTCAGCTTGGCCTTTCAGCCAGTCCAAGTAGTCCGCCTCTTCTTTATCCTAAAACACATACAAGATCCTTTACTCCAATCTGGGAAGCTTTTGTGTACTGTCATTTAAAAACTAAATAAATAAAAGAATAAAGAGAAAAGAGCAGCAGCAGAACTCTGACCTTCTCTTCCTGTGTTTTGATCCTTCTGGTCAGTAGCTTAGACGATCCATTTTCCTCCCCACCTTCATCCTCGTCACTGTCCTCCACAAACTTCCGGAAGCTGCAGTGAGATTCGGATTTCAGTAAATCAAGTCCGACTATGACCTCAGGATCTCTGCTGTCTCATCTTACCTCTCCTTCAGCTCCTCCTGCTCCTCCATGTAGCTCGGAGAGGCTTCTCTCTTTAAAAGAAAGTAATAGTACCTCAGAATCAGAATCGGATCATGTTGTTGTTAATAATAGTTCCTGAGTGAACACATTTAAGGCAAGTCTGCCTACCTCTCTTCTTCTGACACCTTCCTCTTCATCACTGTCATCATCGTCATCTTCATATTTGCTGCAAAATAAAACATTTCCACTTCAACTTTCAACTATTTCACCTCACAGTAATAATAATATGGACTTATACCAGATATCTGTAAATGTAAACAAATAGCTGAAGGGATGAACCAACGAGCTGTCTTGTAATGGCATTGCATTTTTGTGAAATGATTTAATCTGTATATTTGAGAAGATGAAATGAAAACCTGTGGCTGGCCCAAAGAATAATAAAAAAATTATCTGTTTTAGTGTGTTTCTTATTGTTACACAGTGTGCCTAAATATTGAAAAAAAGAAAAAGTTCCTCACAGTGCTGTGAGGATCTCCCCTGAACTAAAACTGTCTTCTGTATGTTTGAACTGCCTCACAATCTCAAGAATCTGTTTTTAAATACCTACCAAGATTGTACCCGACTTTATAATCCCCACAGAGACCAAGAACCACTATCTATTAATAGCAGATCAATGTAAAAGCAACCCCATGTCTGTGTTGGGGTTTATACCAATCTCAGGGATTTTTCAGGGTATACAACTGCTCTTTCAAAAGTGCAATAAGGCATGCATGTCTAGGGGCCTTGTGGTGTGTACCAGTCTCTGAGTGTTGTGGCACCGCTGCTGGACAGCGTGGTATTGGCTGTTGCTTTCAGAGACATAGTGGTCCCAGGGGTTTAGTCTTTATTGACATTGCTAGTGCCAACTACAGCCTCTTGAAGAAAGACACACACAAGTTTCTTATGTCTGTACTATATTTGTAATTGTCTGTGATAACCTAACCCCGATATTCCTGCTGAAGCATGATTGGCCCACATTAAAGCTACACGTTGTTAACTGCTCTATAAATTAAAACTGGCTAGGCTTTTGAAATCGTACTATGTGCAGCCATCCACACAGAAAATGCAGTTTGAGGAGCAAATGGTGAAGGACGTGCATAAAGGTAAGTTTAACTTTGGGATCTGTTCCTTGGCAACGCATTTGAATTTCTCTTCGCAGTGCTTTTATTTCCTCCCACTGTCAATGAAGTTCTTTTTATCAACTTTTTATCCAATGTTTTGTTCATATTTCTAACCTTTCCAACAGAGAACCACCTTCTGCCAGTGTTTACCATGAAAAAATTACAAGATTAACCACTAATTTGGAGAATTTCAAGCAAAAAAAAGGCTGATTTCCCAACACCTCATAAGCTCACCCTTCCTTTTCCAGTATGACAGCACGTTCATAGTCCTTGAGATACATGGACTTTACTGATTCCTTCTTTGATGTTGAAGGCTGAACATCAGTGGATCCATCTGAAAACGCAAGATTCAAATCACGTGACCGAGAAGCTACCTGCAGAAACCACGAGAGTCAAAGCAAAGACCATATTCACCTTCTGAGTAAAACTTCGCATCTCTCTCATAGATCTTTGGGTCTTTTTTCTTCAGCAGGGACAATGTTCTGTAAAAATCCCTCTCGACATTCGGGTCCAGCTCCTGCGAGAGGTTAATTCACGTCAGACAACGTAAACGACACGTTAAAGAGAGTAAAGTGTGAGCGGCGATGCTAACCACGTCGCTGTCATCGGAGCTGGAGTCGGAGGATTCAGAGGCACTGTCAGCGGCTCGGTCCCCATATCGGTCCTTTACTGCACAACACACACAGTAAACACACATTTTCAGAAATAACACAGAGCTGGAGAAGTAAAAAGCCTCGAAGTCACCTACGCTTCCCCAAGTTGAGTCGTTAGCATGCCCGTTAGCTGCCAGTTAATGCACTTACGTCTCTGTAACTCTTCCTTCTGACGGTACTTTTCGTATTTCTGCGCGAACTGAGAGTTGATTTTCAGCTCCGACTTTCCTGACATTTTTTAACGACAGCGTGCTATATGTTTTACACAGAAAATGGACATTAATGAATAGAAAACAACCCAGGTGCTACAGACGCATGTTAAGGCTGAACCACGTGGTTTCCGGTGTGGACAAAGCAATAGCGGAAGTTGTCCTGCAGAGGGCGCACAAACCCCAGATTTAATGTCAGATCCTTAAAGTTTGGACTATTTATGACAATTCTCTTCAAGTCATCATTTACAAAGGGAATTCCTTTGTTATTTGAATAACTGAGTAGATATTTCTTTTTTATCTTCGCGAAAAGCAATAACAAATCACTGAACATGTCTATATTTTGTTAAAAAGACATCAGAAAATGCAATAAAATCAAAAACACACCACCTGAGAAAACGCAAACGACATGAACATTCAAAAGAAGTAAATATTTAGTTGTGCCACCTGAAGTTCTGTCACGGATGTAACAAATGTAGGAACTGTTAAAGTGAGTCTTTTTAATTCCTTTTTAATAGTCACTGAGATTTAAATGTTGTGTAACTCCAAACATTACAAAAAGCACGAGAAAGTATCATTTTTATACACATGAAAATGATCCTATCAGAAGAAAACATCAGTAGAGACAGTCTGGAGAGTTTGATAGTGATTTTTTCTTGTCTCCATCTCCAACCATTCTTATCTTTTACTTTCTAGTTTCTCTTTCTTATTTTTCCTTTTTATTATTTAGTATGTTGTGCCTTACCCTTGCTGCTATAACCCATTTCCCACAGATCTCACAAAATGTAAATAATATTAGAGATAAATAAAGTCTGTTTGAGAAGGAATAACTCGCATTAATTTACTGGAAAGGATGTTTACTCATGTAGGAGGAACTGAGTGAGTGAGGTCAGGTGACGCAAGAGATCACATGGCCTCACGCCATGAGGAAATTGTTTATTTCTTTTTTTCTTTTTCATTATTGTTGTTTTTAAATCTGAGCACCATCAGAAAACTAAAGGAGTAAGCCAGCAGGCGTATCAGTGTTTTTAAAACCAAAGGCAGATTTTGCTAAAAGTAATGTGTGTGTGAGGCTTTTTTGTTGTTGTTTTTTAGGCAGAGATTTTTTCTAACAAATTAAGTTTTCTGCAGAGATCACAATTAATTTACTGAAACAGTAACACATCCTGATTCTGACATTTCTGTAGTAATCTTGTGTGTCTTCTTCTTTTTTTTTTTTAAAAAAAAAGAAAGATTATACATAAAACCCTTATACTTGTAAAGATGTATCTGTTTTGGGTAAGTCATTTCAGACGTGAGGCAGAAACAAATAGATCTCGCAAATAAGAGGTTTCTGTAATAAAGACCTTTAGCGTTCACCGTAAGATAAATACTTTTAATGTAAAACAACAATTGCTTCACATTAATATCACAAATAGACAAAACCAAGCTATGGCTAATCTTTACATTTTCATCAAGTTTGGAAATGTCAGACCAGTTAAAAAATGGCATTTGAACGTTTATGAATTTGAGTTTTTAAAATAAAGTCTATGGTAAATGTAAATATTTTTAATGTACATTTGGACAGTAGTCACAAAGAAGAGCTA
>JAOWBL010000023.1:13924303-13942332 GCA_028564865.1 Zenarchopterus dispar
CAGGGTTTTCGTGCCACCTTTACCCTAAAACAAATGGGAAAGAAAGGAAAGAAATTTAAAAAAAACAAAACAAAACACAGTGGTCTTCTAGGTACTAAATAATTTTATACTTTGAAATGACATTATTATCAAAAGTTTCACTGAAGAAATCTGGAAACAACAATATCTTCTCACCTTCTTGTCTTTTTCGGACCCATCCGTGAGCAGGACTCCTTTAGCCTGCATGTGCCTGTACAAAACCCTCTGCAGGGCCGACATGTCGCACTTGATCACATACTCCACCTGGAAGCCAAAAACGATGAAAGAGCTTAGCAGTGCCAACAGGTTACAAATACTTGGATTAAAGATGTACTGGTGGAAATGATTCAGTTTTTAATCACAGGATTCAACCAAGTGTAAAAGAAACATTTGAATGGCTGAAAGGTAAAAAGGCTTGTAAATTATTCTTCAGCTACTCTGCCTTGACAAGTCACAGTTTCATCTTTACAGGTCATGTGTTGCTGCCATTTGGAGGCAGCGAAGTATGTGGAACAACTGAGGTGTGGGCTTTTCTTGGTCCATTAGCTTTACCGTGGAAGGACTAAAGTCACAGAGGACAAAGATTTACTTTGCAGCCAATTGAAATTAAGAGTGAAAAAAATGCAGATTTGTCCAGTAGAGGAATCGACTGAGCTTTCCACCCATAATTCTTTGTTCTAGACCAGTTTAGGCTTTTCTTTCTCTTTGAGATGAAGTGAGTTGTTGTCTTCTGGCTCAAACCAGCGGGGTTCATTTTATGACCTATGCTTAGCGTCAGCTCTGACAGTTACACGGCATTAACTTTTTGGAGGACTGCACACACGCTGTCTGTGTTGGTTAAAAGCCTAAAATCCGTCCCTCTGAAGAGGGTGACAGTATCAGATTTTTGCATGAAAAATGACCCAATAGAGTAGTTGAGACTGAAATGATAAACTAAAAGTACTGGAGCCACTGCTGCAACATGTAATAGCAATTAAGATCTATCCTGGAATTATATGAATAATTTAATCTCTTAGAAAGTAAGAATTAAGCAAGTTACAATGATTATAAAAGAGCCTAACCTTCTCCGGCAGCTGGGCCTCAACCTCCTTCTTGAGTCTGCGCAGCAAGAACGGTCGGAGCACCTTGTGTAAACGTCTAATGATCAGGATGGTTTCCTCTTCATTCAAATCAACCTTGAGACAAAAGAAAATTGAGGTAATTTTTAAAAAATGTTACATCTCTAAGAACTTCTATTCTGCACTACTCACTCACCTTCTCTCCAGTCATGGCAAAGGGGGCATTGAACCACTGCTCAAAGGTGCTGCAGCTCTTGAAAATGGTGGGCAGCAGGAAGTTGAGCAGGGCCCAGAGCTCCGGGAGCTTGTTCTGCAGAGGGGTGCCTGTCAGCAGCAAACGCCGCGGGGCCAAGTAGTGTGTGTTCAAGACTTGGGTCAGCTTACAGTGGTGGTTTTTCATACGATGACCTTCATCCACAATCATGTACTTCCAACGGAGCTTTGGGAGGAAGATATTGTAGATATGGAGTGAGCTTATGCCGGTCATTTCATCAACAGCGATCTGAGGAGGGTCTCTTTACCTTAGCCAACACCTGCTTATCTTTAATGATATACTCGTATGTGGTGAGCAGCACATTAAACTTGCCGCTTCGCAAGATTGGAACAAATGAACGACGAGCAGCTGGAGAGCCCTGAAAATGTACAGAATATACTTCAGTTTTTTCATTAGCACAGTTAAAAACACATTTTTTAAAAATCCACCAAGGGAATGAAAAAACAACAAAACTGGCAAATGTTCGTCAACGATAACACAATCTCAAAAATAGAGACACTTGCCTTGTAGGACACTTTCACCACAGATGGCGCCCACTTATCAAACTCGTACACCCAGTTTGATAAAGTTCTGAAAACAAAAAAGGCAAGTCGAGTTTAGAAAGGTTTTTACTCTGAAACACGAACCAGGAGGTCATGCTCAGACTTACGAGAGAGGTACTATGATCAGGAAGGGCCCATTGAGGCGTTTGTATTCCATGAGGTATGTGATAAGTGCAATGGTCTGGATCGTTTTTCCAAGACCCATTTCATCAGCCAGAATGCCATTCAAGTTGTTGTTGTAAAGTGACACCAGCCACTCCAGACCTTTAATCTGAGGAGTAAACGTCACCAGTTAGCTCCAAACTACTCATATTATTAAACCTTCTATTTGGATTACCATGTACATAAAGACAATACATGCTCATGTTATTAAATATTGGATTTATTAACCAGTCTGTGGTTACCTGGTATTGCTTGAGCTGCCCATTGACCAGCAGTGAGGACTGTTTGTCCACTTTCTCAGTGACAGCGTGAGCGACAGCGTAGTAAGACTGCAGACCTCGGTTAAAACTTGCAGTGCCGTACTCATCGTCCACATCTTGCTTGGCGTGTCTGATGAAGAAGAGAAAGTAAAACACAATTAAATGTTTACAGGACACAAAATGAATAAGCAAGCAACCCAAACAAAATATCAACTACTGGCACAAATGAATCTATGCAAGAGTCAATCACAGCCAAAGATCTAAGATGAAACAGATCACTGAAGAAGGATCTGACTATCCCGCGAGCTTACTCAATGATGTGCCTGACATCCACTTCTGACACGTCTTCACTATCAGGATCTGGAATCTTCTTCTTCTCTTCAGTTGGAGCTGAAGCGGGCTGAGAATGCTCCTCTTCGTCCTCCTTACAAAACAAATAAGAAATCTCAGAACTGTAATCATTGATATGCTGTCCTTCAATAATAAGGTAGAGTTGTGAACCTCCTCTTCCTCTTCTTCTTCTGAACCACTGTCTTCACTGTCTGAACGAGGCGCTACTTCATATCTGCAGAACAGGTTTTTGATAAAGTGAGAAACATTTGGATTTGTGTCTTGTTCTGTCAAAGAATATTAATCTGTACGACATGAATATCATGTCAACTTATGCATATCTCTTCACAGAATTAAAAATACAGTAATTAACTAATGCGCTATGAGTGATTTGGAGCCACCCAGTTACTGCCAACATAGCAAAACAGGTTTTTTAAGTTTTACTATTGCTTATTATAAGAGTTTCTCTAATAAAGCCCACTATTTCAACAGCAAGTAATCAGTTAAGGACAAAAAAAAAGTCACGCCATTTACCCTGGGTTCATTTCAAGCCAGGCCTCTAGCTGGCCAGCTCTCGGTGCATCAACACCCGTCAGAATCTTTCCACTGTCCACGTGGATGACTTTGACTGGAAGGTCACTCATTTGACTAGTTTCATCTAAAGGCTGAGTTAAGAAAGGAAAAAGAAAAAGGAAGCCTGTTAAAAAGTACTGATCTCATTTTAGATTTATAAATCATGACAACTCATTTAAAGCAATCTTTAAAAATGGGTTTTCTCCTTCTAAACTCACCTCTCCATCGGGCCCTAAAGCAGCAGAACCTCCCTCTGTGGACTCTGGCTTCTGACAGACAAAAAAAAAACATTCAAATTTAAAAGTAGTTAAATCTAGGAAAATGGTGCATTATGAGAACCCATTAAATATATTCACCCTCTTTTTCTTCTTCTTTTTCTTCTCCTTAAGAGCTTGTGCAGCCTTGTGGGCACGCACCAACTCGGTGAGATTGGCCACGTATTCGTCCGTCTGCTGTAGCAGGTAGGCCAGACGCTTGTCTTTCTTTTGGTCAATAAGTTTTCGATAACCCTCTTCATCTTCAGCCTTAGAAGAGATTCAGAGTTTAGACATTTACAATGAGACAACCATCATTATTTTTACTAGAACTGTACTTTTGTGTTTCCAGTGCAAATTTGCCAGGACATCTTACCATCAGCCTCCGCATACGCTCCTTTTCAATGCGCTCATTCTCTTTCTTCTGCTCACGCTCAGTGTTTGCATGATAAGTGGCAACAGCTTTAGTGGCCTTCTGGATCTTTGCTGTGATGGAGCGGTGGTACTCTTTGAAGTCCTTGGCATGCTGCAGTATGCTGTTGAGGTATTCCTATAAAAGAAAGAAGACAAAGAAAAACTGAGCACCTCAAGTCAGTACATTTCTGCTCAATTTAGAACTCTTATGTAAAATTAGTATGCCACAATTTCAGCCGCAAATAAATAAAGCAATGAAACTTAACACATTAGCTCTACTAATTCAACCCCACATTCCCCCTATATTCATCATTTTTCCACGGGTACCTGATGTTTCTGGCGACGTTTGCGCTCTTGTTCAATCTTCTGCTGCTTCTCAAGTTTCTCAGTGATGCGAGCCTCTCTCAGTGACTGACGTTTACTACGCTTGTAGGCTTTAGCATTAAGGGCAGTTTCCAAAGCAGTATCACGACGCATGCAAACTACCACCTCCTGGCGCAACTGCAAGGACACAAACAAAATTAAAATTTCAATTATTGATTATATATTAAGTGGGATGATGACAACGCTGGAACTACAATGCTGGTTACACAAGCACCAGGCACTTTTCTTTCAGTTGACTCTGCACACTGTAATGTTTACCTGTCTCTGGAAGTTAAGCAGCCTCAGTGCTTTGAGTTCAATGGTGGCCTTTGTACGCAAGTCACCTGCTAGTGAGCCAGGTAGGTTTTCCAGCTCCTGTATACGATGAGCAATACGAGCCTGAAGCCTGCAAAACAGAAAAAACGTTTCCCTCAAAAGATCTTTAGGCAGGCAGGACAATATAAAATAAACTCTTCCTCTAAGGGAACATATTAATGTCACAGCAAGTTTATAAAACAATATAAAATTATATATATAACCATCGAGTAAAATTTTGGTTATGATTTTATGTGACATAAAACAAGACCTTTAATACTAAAGTGATACTAATAATATTACATATAGAAATTTACCAACTAAATGAGGAGCCAAACTGCGTGCATGCAACATTGTACTTTTACATGTTTAAAGAAGAAAAATATGGTGTACAACTCTAACATAATGTGATATTCCAGTCTTTCTCACCTGTACTCTCTCTCTTGGAGGATCTCCACTGGGTCCAGCCCACGGGGTTTTTGGATAGGGGTTATGCGATTCTGCTTCTGGTGTAGCATCATGGGAGGGGGCTGTGCAGGCTGTCCTGGGGACTGTGTCTGAGGAGGCATTACTGGGGAGGCAGCGGGGGGCACAGAAGGAGGAGCAGGAGAAGGTCTGCCAGTAGGCTGAGGTGGAATTAACTTCTGAGGAGGGTTGGAGGGTGCAGCAGCATTCACAATTGGTCCTGGGAGAGAAGAATTAGGAAAAGATCATTGTTTTGAGCTCATCAACCTAAAACCACTCTTGGTATTATGTTGATACCAGGTTTACCTTCAGGCCATGATTTAGGCGGTCCATTTGCGGGTTGGCCTTGCATACCAGGGGGAACTCCTGCAGGTCCAGGAGGTGCCATATTGGGACCTACCATACCTTTAAGAAAAAAATGTATTGTAAGATAAGTTATTTTTATCTAAATGCAAGCTCATGTTCAGTAATTACAACAAACGTAATTACACTATTAATTATTTTATATTCTTGTTGAAGGCTAACATGTTTTTACGAGTTCTGTGACATTAACATCTTCAAAGGACTTCCTTAACTCACCATGGGGTCTATTGTAGTTGGCCTGAGCAGGTCCTGGTCCAGCACCAGGAGCACTTCCAGGCCCTGTAGAAGGAGGCATATTGGGCATTGGCTGTTGCTGCATCCCTGGCATGGGTCTCTTCCCCTGTACAGCCATCTGCAGGTGCTCAGGAAGGGGCTGACTGCGTGCCAGCATCTTGTAAGCCATAATCTGAGCCCTGAGTTGATGCAGCTGGTTCTGGTTAAAAGGAGTGGGTCCACCAGCACCACCTGGTCCACCTCCTGGACCAGGCGGTCCTACTGGACCCTGAGGACCGCTGCGGTTTGGTTGACCCATAACCTGGTTGGGGTCCCCGGTTCCCTCCATAGGGCCAGCCCCAGGGCCAGAGGGAGGGCCATTCGCAGGGACAGGGCTAGGTGCATGCTCTGAACCTCCCAATGGAGAGGGGTAACCTAAGGACAACAAAACAAAACAAAAAAAAAACAAAAACAAAGAGGGTTGTTAAGTCAGACATGTTAAAAAAATAAAATAAAATAAAATAAGAAATCTGCTGCTTTTTAAAGATTTATACAATTAAAAAGGACATGCCAGCCATAAGTACAGGTTATGTGATTTAAACTATTTAAATATCTAATTCAGGTTCAGCTTGGTTTAGATATGAAAACAAACAGTAACACTGCTGTCAGGTCATTCTACTGCTTCTAAGCACCTCCCCTTCATCATATCCTCCTTTGCTTTCTGACAGTTTGGTTTTGTAGTTGCAGCTGCCTTTGTTGTTGTCTGAAAGGGGAAACCCCTCAACCCCGCCCCCTGCCACTGCTGTCTGCTCTAGTAGGCAAATGAACATCAACAGAGAGGAGAAACCTGCTAGATGGGTTCACTTGCTGGCTGCCTGCATGAGTGAGTTATCAGTTTTCTCTCTCATGCAGTTCACTGCAAACATTCCTTGCTCATAAAGAGTGCAAGCCTCAAGTTATGAGATTTAATCAAGCAATTTGTAAAAAAGAATGCAAACTGTTCTCACAACTGTTGGAAATATCTCAACTGTATTTACAAGAACATAAACCATCTGCTCATGTTTTGCAATTTCTTATGCAAACTTATGACACAAACTACATGGAACAATACATTTCAAAATAAACTACCTTGGGAATGTTGATCCATTGGGCTTGGAGGGGGTCCCATTCCACTGTGCCCCCCTGGTCTCATGCCAATACCCTTCATCTGCCCATAGCGAGGGTCATCAGGCATTCCCTTTTCATGCATGGTTTCCATGGGCTTTAAACAAGTCACAGAATAAAACAAATGTTGACGCCAGCTCATATTAATCACACACACTTTGATTTGAGCTCTATAATTGTAAGACGACATGAGGAAATATTTTGAACAATCAGTGGATAACAGAGCAAGAACTGACCAAAAACAAAAAATTACTTCAGAACATATGAATAGCCGTTTGTTAGTGCACAATCACTATCAATTTTTAATAATGATAAACATGAAATATAAATTATGAAAAGTTGTTTGTAATTAGTGAGTTAGAATGCATCTTAAAACTAAGTGGAAGATATTTTTTGACAAAGAGTGAACAAAATATTAAAGAAATGATACTAATAAAATTATTTAGTACTTTGTGCATCTGGTGCATATTGTCCTGAGGATATCCTGAGGGTCCCTGTGGAGGATGGGGGTGTCCAGATCCTGGAGGTCCTGGGCTTGGCCCCATCATACTATGGGCAGAGCCGGGAGAGGGACCTGGACTTGGGCCCATCATGCCTCCTGGAGATGGCCCTGGGCCTGGGGAGGGGCCGGGCCGAGGTGTCCCTCCCATCGGGGGGTCAGGAGTGGACATCTTTCACTCAGGGAAAACTGGGAATGTGTGGAAGCAGCAAGAACCCCTAAAGAGAGGTTACAAGCAAAATAAGGGCAAAGATCAGTATCCGTCTCTGACACATGCATGTCTTTCAACTTCAAAGATCCTAACATTATAGCAACATAATGCAATTTCCTTTTTTTTTTTTTCTTTATACAAAAAAAAGCAAAGACCCATAAGAAACAACAGTGATGAATAAGCAGTTTTAGCCCTGCGCTTGAATGGTAGTTATGCAAATTTAATATTTGTAGGAAGACCTCTGGCAGTGAATTCAGAAAACACCTCCACATGTGGTCTGTAAATAACAGAGCTAAACAGTTACTATAGTAACGAGATCTTGTCTCTCAGTTGCTCTGTCTCACACTTGTCAAACTACTCATTCCTCCATTCACTGAGCTCGACGAAACGCACGTAAAAACTGATAGAAACATAAAAGAATATTGATTTATCTTCTTCTATCAGATACAGTTTATTCTGACGTCCTAAAAATGTCATTTGTGACAGATGATGCCTGGTTACAATTGTTAATAGTCATCTGCAGCTCAAAGGCATTTAAACGTTAAAGCAGTCGTTGAGGTCGTCCGGTCGATTTAACGCTGGAAAATGAACTAAAAGCGTCTTAAAAGCGCTATCGAGTGATTAATGTAGCACTTCAACTGTTAAAATGTTTACATTTACAAGTTAGTAGCATTTATCGACTACTTTAGCTTTTCTTTTTTTTTTTTTTTTTACGTGGCTAATGTTAGCTGGGCCTAGCCGGTTTTTATAGACAACGTTGTTACAGATAAAAACATTATAAGGACTCTGTAATTTATATAATGTCACATCTATTTGTTGGTACTCATTGTTCATTGGGTTCAGTGGTAAAAAAGAATGAGACTAAGACTATAATAGAGCCAGAAAGAACAAAAGCCGACTCCGACTGAAACAACAACATAAGCTGCTGTTAGCATGCTAACGAACTAGCTGAGTTAGCTTAGGCGGCCATGCTCCGTCTGGACAGTTAAGCACATAAAAATCAGCATTTCTGCGAGCTGTTTGGGACGACATGTGGACGGTGAGAGCATCCCTCATGTTGGGAGCTGATTGATCCAACCCGCCTCCCGTACACTTGGCTCAGTGCTCCGCTCTCCGCTCATTTCCAAAAACAATTTTCATTCATTTACTATGCCGCGCCACAGCGGCACTGTAATGTCGGTCTCGTCTTTTTTTCTCAGTGAAAAAAAATCCCACATAAGCTCATTTAACCCTTAACAGCAACAGTAAAGTGCATACGGGTGTCTTCTCATCCAGCAGGAGAAATAAAGAAGACTTACGCGGAAAGTTTTGATGTTTGGATTCTCACCGGTCGCAGCGTCTCGGTTCTCCTTCAAGCCAGAAACAAAGAGCGACCTGCCCCGCTGGTTTTTTTCCCTTGGAGCTCCCCCCCTCCCCTTCGGTAGATTGTATCGCTGCTGGTGCAGCTCCACAGCGCCCCCTCGAGCTCAGTGAAGGCTATGAGTTCTCAGAAACCCACGAAACGGCGAGGAGCCTTCGTGGGGGGCGGAGATAAGAGAGCTCTGCTCAAACACGAAATACGATTAAACTTATTCGTAACGCGACTCATTATTTTATGGATTGTAATAAGCTCAGTCTAAGTAAGATTTACCACAATAGAGTCCCTTCCTTTTAACAATATTATAAACAAACAATCAATTAATAAAAAATGACTTCCTATTCAATTTAAATGTATACATAGTGTTGGCATGATTTGGTTTCACTTGTCCACTTCACAAAAGATCATTATTAATATTATTAATGCAGATTTTCCATCAACCAGACAAAGCCTTAAAAAAAACATAAGACAAAAGCCAATCAAACAGATAAAACATAACTCATGCAACTGCCATCAAAGCATCTAAGAAGGCACTTGTCACAGCTTTCTGCATGTTAATATATTAACCACACATATTTAATAGCGCATACGTATAAATACTTTTTAAAATGCGTGTGTGTTTTTGCATGTCTAAAAGTTATTTACTGCAGCAAGCCCTTTGACATGTGACCATCAAGCTTAGGACACTGAGGTCGTTGCAGTGTAAGTGTCTTTAAGCTGCAGTGCACAGGCCCATGCCAAGGAGCTCTTTATAGAAGAAAAAGCACCTGAAGGAAAGTCTGTGGTAGGCTGGACCTGTGAGACATGACCCACCACTGGTTAGTCGCCAAGGTCTGGAAGTACCGTGTGGCAGGTCTCATGGCGATCCTGGGGGCCACATCTCTGCTCATACTTGTAGGGACTCACTTGTTGCAGCATTCCAGGTACGTAAGAGTATACATAATCTCTACTTGTGTTTTTACTCTACGCAGCTTTTTGATATTAGAACAACAAAATGAGCAGTGCAAACCCAAGTTGTTTTGTTTCATAGCCATCACAATTTACATAAAGGTTGGAGAGAGATGCCAGGGAAGGAAAGAGGGGAGTTTGCTGCCAGTACCAAGCAAAGACCAAACAACAGATACCAAGACCCCAAAGGAAGAAGTGAAAAGCCTTCCTCCGATGCAAACACTGTAAGGGATTCTAATCTTTACAGTATGCAAAGGACGAAGACACATATCCCACCTGTTGTTTTTCTTAAAACGCACAAGACGGGAAGCAGCACAGTTCAAAATCTGCTGTTCCGCATGGGAGAGCAGAACAGCGCCACATTTGCTTTCCCCTCTTACACCTACCAGTTCAGCTACCCAGATAAGTGAGCCAGTGTCATTATCTTCTGTTACCAAGATCTTTGGTTTCTGTAACTGTTCTGCTTTCCCATGATTTAATGGGACATTTCTGTGACATTTTCTCTTCTTACTCTCACAGGTTCAAGGCAAAATTCGTGGAAGAGTTACCCAAAGGTTCCTCTCATTTTGACATCATTTGTAGCCATATGCGTTTAGACGTGGATGAGCTGAAACAGCTGATGCCACCAGACAGCATCTACATCAGCATCCTTCGTGAGCCTGTACAAACCTTTGAATCCGTTTTTTCTTATTACACCTTCTCTGTACCAGCCTTCTCCTTAGCTAAAAAAGCTGCAAAGGACCAGAGATCAGCACTGTCTGTGTTTCTAGTGTCGCCAGAGTCATTCTGGGACCCTAAAGACCCTGATAATGGCCTTGGGAAGAACCCTATGAGTTTTGATTTTGGCCTTGACAGCCAGTCTTGGAACTCTTCCTGGTCAGCTAACTTGACCTTGCTGAAGGAAACCTTCCATCTGGTCATGATTGCTGACCACTTTGACGAGTCCCTGGTCCTCCTGGGGTCCATGCTGAAGCTGGGGCTTGAGGAACTAGCCTATGTCCGCCTCAATGCTCGTTCTGCACGCAATGTCACGCCACTGGATGATGTTACTAAAGACAGGATCCGAGCCTGGAACAGCTTTGATGTGCAGCTCTATGACTTTTTTCTGCAGTTGTTCTGGGAGAAGGCCGAGCAGTATGGACTGGAGAGGTTGAAAAGAGGAGTGGATCTGCTGAGGGCCTCCAGGGACAGAATCACACAAAAATGTGTGTCAAGGAAAGAAGTGCCCCCCGTGGAGCTGGAGGACTTTATTAGACCCTGGCAGACCGATTCAGCCACCATCCTGGGATATCACTTACAGGCCAATCTGACCAAACAGGAGCAGGAATTCTGCATGCGACTTGTGCTTCCTGAACTTCAGTACCATGCCCATCTCTACTTCAAGCAGTATGGTCGAACAATGAGGCCCCTACCAACAGAATAATGCATCCTTCCTTTTTTAAAGTATGTTTTTAAATATGCATATAACATAAAGGGAGATGAGAGCTATCACTTTATCACTTGCGCTATATTGTGCATTCATTTCAATTAGATTTAAAGATCAGATATGAGCCATTTCTTCATTCATAAACACTTTATTTGAATAAAAGGTGGAGAAAAAAATAATCCAGCATGAATTGCTTTTTTTGTTTAGTAAATATATCTTTAGGTTAAGCTAACATGAATTTGATCAAACTTGAGAAACATTTTCAGTGTTTTTGAAGTGTGAGTCACATGTTAACAGGAATTCAAGTTTCTAATCGATTCAAAGTGCAGCACATCCTGCCATGTGACATCAGACACAGAGATCTCACTGTAATACCTTCCATGAGTTTGTCTCTGGGTGTGAAATATCATTCCTGTTACTGTCATTTTTATTTTTACTTGAACTGATCTAATAAAAAGATCTACTTACATTCTTAAAGTTCAAACCAACCAATGTGACAAAAAAAACCTTAATTACTAAAGTGATCAGCATTAATTTAACCAATCATTGGTTGGAACAATAAATAAGCTTACAAAAACATACAAAGCAAGCCATAAAAATACAGCAGTCGTTGGTGATACCTGACCAGTTTATTTGACCAAACCTTAAAGGAGACTCCCCAGCTCGCTGACACATGGGTATTGATGAGATTATTTGTTCTCACTAGTTGCCACACAGTGGAAACATCATGTTGTACGGAGGATCTAATTTTCTTCCGTTCATAGCAGGACAAACTCATCCATGCTGTTGCTGGTATCAGCCTTTCTGACTTCATTCTTCCTCTGTATGTAGGTGACGCTGTTTGTTGGTGGATTGCTTTCCTCTTCCCCCTCCTCTTCCCAACTTCCTCCCTCTGAAAATATAAACATGGGGTACGTCTCGGCAGATGTGGAGACAGCCTATGGGAGAGGAGCATTTAACAAAAAACTCAGACAGCACAATCTCAACAAGCCTCAGTTTTAATGAACAGGGACATACCTCATTAACAGCTGTGCACAAGGATTCAAACTCCCTTTGTCCTTTTGCATAAAACCCAATAGTGCAGCTGGGGTCCATGCGGGAGAACGTCATTTTCCTGGGATGTTTGCAGTGAAATGACTGAAAGTGGAGAGAAAATGAGATGAGTAAACTAATGCTAATAAATCGTTAAAGCCAACAAGGGATATGTGTGCCAAAGGTGGTAGTCTAATAGTCTAATATTGCAGGGGTGTAGAAAAACTGTGGAGAAACCAGCAATTTAAAAGAAACTTTTTTTTTTTTTTTTGTAATTTGATTTTTAAAAATGTAGAGCGCATTAAAATATTTAAGCAGTAAAAACAAGTGTTCAAAAACAGCAAAAAGCAAAGACTGGTTATAAAAAATGGACAAATCTACCAATATGTGACACATCTGTTTTGAAGTCTGCAGTTAAAATAGTCCCACTTCTTAACTTGACAGAATTTTTAATGGCAAAATTACGTGATGTTATGAGAAAATGATAACTCTACAAATGAATAATAGTGGCGACAGGTTAATTAAACCCTCACAAGTACAACACCATCTATTTATAAGCTTTAACATAAATAAAAGGGATATTTTAAAGGTTCATGTACCATTGCTGTGTACATGATGCAATAAAAACAAATACAAGCATTAATTATGGTGATATGACAGGATGTTGGAAGAAAACATAATTCTGTGGGCTTTATTGAAATAAACCTCTCTTGACTTACTGGTCAGTTGTGCATGAATAGCAAATAAATATTACGTTTGAACTGCGGCTCTAGCAGTCAGTTAGCCAAGTGTGTCTGGATGAAGAGTGAGAAAGATTAAAAAAAAAATGGATCAAAGTCTGAAAGACTGAATGCTACTGCTTTAACACAGTGATGCAGCAGTTGATTCTGCATGTATCAAGTCTGAAAAGCACTTCAGTATTTCACAGGAGAAAATCCACCCTCTTCAAGTTAGAAGTGTTTTGGAGTGAACTTGTCGCAGCCAATTTTTTGATTTTGTACTTCAAAGGAATTCTGCATTAGTCTTCAGTGATATGCATAGACAAGCAATATGAAGACAAATCTTAAACATCTTAACAAATGGTAGGCACTGAGAAGGAAAATGTTCTGCACATCTTTTACCACAATAATATGTTTTCCCTGAGCTTCACCTGAACTAAACCATTTCATTTTATTACATCTTCAGGCAGAATGATAATACAACAGTGGAGTTTAAAATCAGTTCAAGTAAACACATGACTGCTATATCAATGCGGCACTTCTGTACACATGGGAACCATTTCTGTCAGTTTGTGGAGCAGGTGCCACAGAAGGAACAAAGCATAAAAAGGGACGAGGAAATGTACTTTGTACCTCCAAAGGGAAGTTCTCCTTTGTTATATTCACTGTGGGCTGACAGTAGTGAGGGTCCAAATACAGCAGATGATCATCTTTTCCACAACATGACAAGGGAGAGAGAAAACATTATTTATAAAAAGAATGTATCAAACAGCTTAGCAGCGTTATCATGACGTGCACTTTGCTGAACAGACCCTGAAAGCCCACGAAGAACAAAGAGTGCTTTGGTTTGCCGCCAATGATTCCGATGCAGTATGGTAACTTCAAGAGTTTCTGAAGGGGGAAAAAAAAAGAGCAAACTGTCAACAGTTGGCTTTCAGTGCAGTCATAACTCACCCACCTTCTTGTTCTTCACTTCAAAGCAAGGATATTTGTTATATGAAAACAACAAAGTTAATTTTTGCTGAACTTTGGAATGAGCGCTGTGGCTAAAACACTAATGAAGCCCTTCTGCTGAAAACTAATGAAAACTCACACAAGGAATTCACTTTAAGTTATGTACAACTCTTCATTTGACCCCATTCTCATCTATTCTAATCCATAAAGTATTGTTTAAATACTTTAACACAGGGTATGTAGGATGGATTGAGGTCTTGTCCTCCGAGTCGAACAGGAACCAGGATGATGACAGACTTCCAGAAGTGGGGCAGAGGCCGCTCACACAACCTCCTCACGTCCTGCAAGTAGACTGAACAAGTAAAAGATTAAAGATCCCTGCGAGGTTCAGTCAGTCCTCTCACCTCCAGCTTTCTTATGAACAGCAAACACCGGAATGCAAGAAAACACTCACTGGTGCAGTCTTGTGCAACATAAATGGCTAGATTGGAAAGGTCCGCTGATGCTGCCACAGCTTTCCTGGAATGGAATGACATTTACTGCTCCAGCTGTTTCAAGGTTTTAGGATAACTGGACAGTAAACCATCACTTCAGGTCTCACCGTAGAATATGTGCCACAATGGACGGACCGTACCAGTCCCCGGCCTTCTTCCCTGAGCTTTTACCCAACTCCACCAGCTGGTGTATCCCAAAAGAGGCCGCGGGTTGGTCTGCAAACCAGGATACAATCCTTCTGTGAGTAGCCTCCGTGGGTCTGTCCAACAGGGAACCCAGGCTCAGATTTCGTCCCATCCTATTTTTTCTGTCTTCTACGCTCAATCCAGTCTCTCCAGTGTCTGCAGGGTGAAGCAGTTCCATGTCATCTTTGACCGCACAGTACTCCACTGACCAAATCCAACCTGTAAAAGATACAAAAGGAGTTTAGAACCACAGACATTACAAAGGTTACAAAGATAAACAATGTTCAGAAAGAAAGCACACCCCTAAGCTATTGTTATATGTTATGGATTTACTGCGTGGGTATCACAGACCCACGCTGCTAGAGTCCAGTCACTGTTTAGTTTTTACGTAACTATGTCTTTGATGAGCTCTAATCCGGTGTCTGAGTTTGTTGCAATTGGTTTACAAAGTAAAGGTCATTTATACCAAAGATAAAGTATGTGTACTATTCAAAGTAACAAAACCTCATATAATTTCTAATAATTACTGTCCCAAACAGTTCATCATAACTGCTACAAACTAAAATTGTACAATGAAAACATTAAAGTTAAAACTTCCAAGTGAGAAATTCTGCTGATTGTGAAAACACAGTTGAAAAAAAACTGACGAGGCCAGGTCAACAACAGACAGCAAACAAACAAACAAATGGGAAAGGTGAAGGCATCGAAAAGAATTTGGAGATTTTCTTATCAAGGATACTTAATATTTTTAATAAGATTTGAAAGAACCTAGAGAAATTTCTTTATGCGAAGAAAATGAGAAAGAACTTAAACCAAATGCCTGTTATTTTAAGTGTTCAGGTGTCACAAACTGCAATGGAAGTAAATTCATGGTCTCAAGAATGCCAGAAAAAAGAAACAAAACTAAACAAGACCCTGCATTGTTTTTTTTTAAACCTTCTTTGTGTTTGTTTAAAATGTACCAAGGTGAAGTAGAAAACTCTCCAGTGAGCTGATGCATCACAGGAGAGTCTTTTAAATTCACTTCGGGAAACAATCGCTACCTCTGAAAGTTTTTAGAGGTAGCATTTGTTCCAATGAAAGTATTTTGTTACTGAATTTACTGGACTGTATAAATGGGATTTCAGTGTTCCTCTGTGTGTTGTTACCTGCTGGCATCAAGTGGTGGACCAGACCTTGAGCCAGAAGCATTTGGCCTGTGCGTAAAACACAACCCCAACCGCTGTCAGTGGTCAGAGAGCAGCCGGGCAACTGACGGAAGCCTCGTCTATATGTTAACCATACCAGAGATGAGAAAGAGCGAAGGAAACACTCTCTGCCCTCTGAAAAAGTTGCAGAGATTGAATTTAAAAGTCCCTGTTTACTTTTGAAATCACAAGCAATACATGATTTCTGAAGGTACAAGAGACAAATCTTTTGAGAAGCAACCGTATATCTCACCTTTATCGTTGAGAACATAGGACTTTCCAAGCAAGATCAGAGGAGAGGTCTTGCTGAATTTTGATTTCTGCTTCAAGGACCAACCTAATACATAAAAGAAAAAAATCTGACTTCCATCAAACAAATACATCAAAGAGAAGTGCTCAATATAATAATGTTTCAATGTCCGGAAACTAAAGCTGACCATATTTTACACTGTTCCAAGCTGATACAAGTTTGGATTTGAATTTGCCCTTGTCCTCTGCCTCTTGATCCTCGCTGCTCACATCTACACCCAGATGCGCAACAGATTTAGAGGACAGGAAGAGCCAGTCATCCATGTGGCCATCATCATCAGCAGTAGACTGGCCATCATAATGAGCGGAGGATGTGGAGGGATTCATAATTTCTGGAGATGACCACAAATGAGTGAGAAGAAATGATCCTTATCACCACAGGAGCCTACACAGAGACAGCATAGCCTTTAAACAACACATGCAGTTCTTGCCATATACATATGGAAATTTACAGTGAATTATATGGTTTATTATTGGTAAAAAAAAACAAATTTTGCCCTTGGATATGATGGGTTAATATTAACCACAGCAAATCTAATGTTTCACTGTGACAGTAAGTAAAGAAGGAAAACATGTGACTGCACCCTGTGACTCAAGGAATTTCAAATATGTCACTTCAGCTCCAGCAGGAGACATGCTGATTCTCACCAGCATTTGGCCTGCTGCATCAAAAACACCAACACACACAGTTACATGTATATCCAAAGTGTGGACAGTATTGCAATGATGAGAGAAGAAAGTAATCTGATACTTAAAATAAGCAAAAGTAACAATACACCAAAGCAGACACATGTTAAAAGCAAAACTTTCATTCATAATGCCAAATAATGAAAATAAAATATGTATTTCACTTAAACATAAATGTAAAAGTACTGGAACTGCAGAAGAAAAAGCCTATATAATAAATCTGTTTGTGGGTCCAGTGAGTTCCAATCTAAGAGCCAGACTCCTTTAAAGCATCAGAAGATAATTAGGAGAGGATGCAAAATAGTAAAGAACACAAGATTAAAGAGCAACATTTTTCCCCCCAATTCATTTCAATTCAGTTAAGTTTTATTTATATAGCGCTAAAACATGACAAATGCCATCTCAAGACGCTTTAACAATACAGTTCAACTTGTTCCAAAATAGAACAAGTCAAACTGTACCGTTCCAACCTTTTTATCTGATTATTTCATTTTGTGAAAGTATTTCATTGTGCTAGCTGAAGGGATTGCTTGTATTTTATCATACATTATTTAAATTTGTAAACCCGTTCCCAGAAAAGCTGGTAAGTCTTCTAAATGCAAAACTTGTTTAAATCTGTTTTGTAAAGTAAAAAATATTTGTTTCAAACCTTTATTTACCAGTAAAAAGGAGAAGAAAATAAATGATTTGCAGTGTCTTCACTGATGTACTCTTATAAATAGATCAAACTTAGAATTTGTTGGTGCACATTTGAAGAAACAGTTGAAAGAGAGGCTTGTTTAATATTGTGTTAGATTATCTTCTCTTCAATTCCTTTTTGATGAAGAAACTAATTATTGCAGTTCTGCAAAGAAATCTGCATCCACCCTTGCTCAGTATAAGATTTAATATGCCCCATCAGAGTCTGATGGTGGTCATCGATGCTCCTCTTCATGATGCTTGAATCCTACTGGCCTGCACATCTGCAGTACTGTCACTTTCATATTAAAACTTTTTTTTCTTTGCCTCACTCAGCTTTTTATTTTATTTTATTTTTTTTTAAGTGCACTACTGGTATCAATTCTAAATTAGTTTTTTTCCCCTGAATAATGGAGTTGGTTAATGAAGATCCTCAAAATAATTTCCTTGATAGCTGGATGTCATGTAGAAGATTAAAGCATAGTAAGAATTGAAGTTTTATTATACATATATATATATATATATATATATATATATATATATATATATATATATATATATATATATTTTATCT
>JAOWBL010000023.1:13942432-13988208 GCA_028564865.1 Zenarchopterus dispar
ATATATATATATATATATATATATATTTTAAATCATACCTTTATAGAAAGGAGCTTTTTTACATGATTTATCTAAATTCTAAAGTTTAGAACTATGACGGGGGGATCATGCATCTATGAGAGTAAAAGTTTCAAGTAGATTTAAAAGCTTCACAGCACGTGAGTAAAGTGAGGCACTACATTATTTTACACGGTTCCCTTTTCATGTATAAAAAAAAAGAAGTGAAAACGACTTCACAATAATCGTACTGGCAGTAAAATATTACATTTTAGTTCTTAATTCAAAATCAATCAACAGCTGATCTCGTCCAGTTTCAAGGATTCTACTGTGTTGACAGTGATACATACGTTTTATTACTTAAAAATACATCCGTGAAGCGAAAAAACACTAACAACTATAGTCGAAAGGTTGAAGGACCTTATTGGCAAAATAATATTTACCTTCATTGTGGTAACATCATTCTTTCATCTTTTAACGAGATTAAACTTTTAGTGGAGTATCTTCTTTCCGTTTGGTTCGACTGCTGGATGAGTAGTGATGTCACTTCCTGTTTATGTTTCACATGCGTTAACGCTTCCGTGATTGGTCGACAGACAGCCAATTATAATAATCTTTAACTCTTGGGGGCGGGAAGGGGCGGGAGTCAGACAAAAGCAGAGTTTTTGTTTTTTGAACCTCACTTTATTACATATCTTCTCTTCGCCTTTTTCAAGTTGATTCTTCACAACAGTGGCTGGTAGATATGAAGCAATGTAATGAACAACAGTCAGAAATAGTTGTAGTAAAAAAAAGAAAAATAAACAAATATTCAAACTTTTGGACACGAGAGACACAACAGCAAGATCTTTAGACTTGTGAAGGACAAATAAAAACAGATAGTGACAAAGATTTATCTAGATGTAGAATTTAGAAATTTCAAAATTACTTTTGCAAGTTTACAGCAGAATTTTAAATGGATGAAAATGTTAAATAAATATAACAAATAGAAAAAAACATAAATTATTGTACATAAAGATGTTTGATACAACATAAAGTGCAATTTTGTCACATCACACAGGGACAGTGGAGTTAAATGTCTGAACATTGCATGTTCATGTCTGTGTAATCCACCACATCATAGGGAACAGAGCAAATACTTTAAAACAAATCTGAAACTGATGCAAATGTGTCCATCTTCAGACAAATTATATATTGAAATTATGCAGAATGTGCTGAATAAATCCACAGACAAAGAATATGAGCCTTCTGAGAAACTCCAGACAACTTGTGACGTTATGCCATATTACCCACAAGGTGGCAGTCTACAATAAGACAAGTCTGCTGACTGGTGTCCAAAACTACATTTTAACCCACAATGAATAAGACTTCACCACTAAGACAGACTCAACAAATCTACTTAAGCAGCCTACTATGGTTTCACTGACAAGAGTGCTCAGTTTTATAGAACTGGGGACTCAAGGATTGCATATTGTTAGACATTTAAGAACAAAATAAAACGAAGAACGACTTCACACAATCCTCAACTGAAATCCCCAGCACCTTTCTTCACATGTAACACTATACAATAAACTACACTTCAGCATAAAAAAGCAAATGAAAGAGCATATTCTCCTCTAAGTGCTAGATAGCTACTTCATTATTTTTCTTTACTTTCTTTACCCACTCTGCCTCTTTAGCAACGCTCTACGCACATCTAAATATTCACATGATGGCCTAAAATATATGATTGCACATTTCACTATGTTCAAGATAACTTAAAAAGAAACATGTTTGCTTGGCTTATTGCAACTTTTTCACTTTTTCACCCACTATTTTCTTCTAATCTAAAGCACAATGTAAACTTAGTAACTGGAAACACGCAAAAAAAAAAGAAAAAAAAGAAAGTAGTGTCATCAACACATTGCATAGTGTCCCTGTGCAAGTTCATTTAATCGATCCCTTTAGATCCCACTGAAAGTCAGCCCTTAAACAGATCTAAAACAAACCGTCGGATCCACCCCCCAGCTTCATCACTACAAATATTTTTGGTTTCTTGGCCGAGTTTCCAATATGTTTGTTATATTCTTCAGTGCATTATTTATGACAATTATTTTATTACCTTTAACTAAGTGAATGGCGGCGGGGGGGAATAGTTTTGTGTGAGCTGAACAACGTGATGGCACTAAACCATGAGTACTGCCCGGTTCCAACAAAATCCCAACTGCTTACACACAGGGAAAAGTTACCTGTTGTGTTAAGCTGAAAAGGTGTTCACAGTTCTCAAGGTCTACTGTATATTTTTCATCTTACATCTGAATATTCTTTCAGTATCCATTGGTAGACATGCATTAAGACATATGCATTTGTTTTTACATATACACAGCATATTGTGATGAACGTACAGTACATACACAGGTCTACATTATGACATCATGTGCACACATTTTCCGACAGTAGTTGATGTATCTTTGTTCACATCTTGTCTACATATTATCTATTTGGTGTTTTTTTTTTCTTTTTTTCTAGGCGTTTATGTCTGCCCCGCATTCAGAGTTTTCTTAATGATATGTCAGTATGATGCTACTGTAAAAGGCATTACATGGGAGAGTCTCGCTATTTCTGAAGTACTTTTATCATAAATGATGTTTTGAACTCCGACTGTTTCCTTTATCAGAGAGAGCGGTGCCAGTGCTGGATGAAGCAGTGCCATGAGCCCCCCTGCGGATGCCCCCAGATGAAGCTTCTGCTTTTCCAGTAGCATTTCCTTTCTTCTCCTCACTTGACTTTGAGCTGTCTTTTGCCTTTCCGCCCTCTTGTGATCCCCCTTTTATTGGCCCAAGAACTGTTTTGGCCACGCTTGTGAGCTGAGTGACGAAGCTGGCTTTATCACCAGGAGACACGGCCCGTGACTTGCTTGAGGAGGGGGAGGGTGCGTTTGATGAAGGGGACGCAGGGTTCTCCTCCAGGACCTCTAGGTGTGGCCTCTCTTCTTTGGCCCCACGGTAGCTGGTTGGCTTCTCCACTCCTTTTCTGCCTGCAGAGTGGGTTTGGGCTGGAACTGGGGGTGCAGGTCCTTTTACCATTGCCACATCAGTTGCTTTATCACCCCCGCTGATGCCTCCTTTCTCTAGGATCTCTTTGCCTTTACATTGCTTGGACTGTTCTGTCGCTGATGCTTTCCGCAAGTTACCTTTGTCAACGTCTACGGCAGGTTTTTCTTTCTCCTCAGTTTTCTCTTTAGCTTTGGTTGCAGGTCCCTTGTCTGTTTGTGTGCTCTGCTGCTTGGTGTCTTGCAGCTGCAGGCCCTTTGATGTTCCTGGTGCTGAGATCTTCTCACTGGGTTTACTCTTGGAAACTACGGGCTCAGAACTTGAGGTGCTTGCAACTGGAGCTTTGCCCCCAGAAGTGGATTTGATTTCTGCGTGTGGGGTGCTTGACTTTTTTTCAACTGAAGTTGCACCTACATTACTCTTTGTAACCTCAGCAGAGGATGTCTTCATACTTGTTTCATCAGCACTGGTCGTAGAAGCTGCTGTAGGAACTGTCTTCTCAGTCTGTGGCCCAGTGAGCTCAGACACTGCTTGGGTATGTTTCTCTTTTGCTGTTACAAGCGTTCCTCGACTGAGAGGGGACTCCTGCCTCCCCAACCTCCTCACAGGCTTCAGGCCCCCAACCTCTCCTCCCATAGGAGGAGAAGGGGAGGAAGATGATGATGGAGATGGGGGAGCAGGACCATTCTCTCCTTCTATTTCTAGCAAGCTTTGTAGACTGTGCTCACAGTGGAAAGATTCTCTTCTGTAGTCACCATGAGTCACCTCCAAGCTATGCTTACGTAACGACACCCCACCTGTAAGAGGAGACGGCGATGATGATGACGAAGAGGATGAAGGCAGAATGGGTGCTCCTATCTTCTCTGCAGACTGCACTCGCTGCAGTAAGGGGGACCGAGGTGGCTCAGCACTCTTGGGGCGGGGACGGGCAACGGGAGGCGAGGAGTGCAGCTTGGCGGGAAACATCTGGGTAGTGTTGGAGCTCCCGACTATGTGACCGGTGAGAGGCGGAGGAGAGGAGGTGGTGGGGGAAGGAGTGTGAGCCAGAGGGGACAGTGGGATGTTGCCTGCAGATTTGCAACGCGCCGAGCGGTACTGACGGTGAAGTTTGGGAGAAAGGCCATGCAGGGAGCTGGGCCTCATGTGGTGAGTGGCTGCTGGGGAGTTGGGGGTGCTGGATGCTGGGGAGCTGCTCTGGGATGATGTACCTGGTAAGAGATAAGAAAGCTTTTTTTGAGTGTTCTCCAGTTTTAATAAAACTTATATTTTACTCATCTAACTCAAGGCATTGTTGGGACGTTCACTCTTTCTTACAACATCCTTTTTCATACTAACCCAGGTAGGATGATTCCAGAGTGGAGCGGTAACTCTGCGTGGGCGAGCGGGCAGACAGGCTGTGGGTGGGCGAACCTGGGAGGCTGTCACCAGAAGACAAAGAGCGATTTAAGGAGGAGAGGCTCCGGCTGGTGTGGAGCAGGTTGGACTGCTTTGTGAGTTTCCTTAACAGGGAGCTGCGCTTCTTACTGAAAGACAATCATGATTATAAGGTGAGAAGAGTAAACGCTTCTAAAAACTTCAGGAGTACAGCATGCATTCATGCAGCGAAAGGCAAAGATTGTGCCACAACGCACTCTTGCCCTTCCTTTACTCCTGTTTTCTTGCTGCGGCGTGCCATCTTGGATTTGTAGCTTGACTTGCGCGCAGGACCGATTTTTATAGAGGTGTTCTCAAATGGAGTAGTTGTAACTGTCACTCTGTTCCCACTCTGTGGATTATACACAAATACACGTATTTATTCTCAGCACTTTATAAACTAACTGTTAAGAGATAAAAATCTGAAAGTCTTTCACCTTCAGGATGAGCTCCACCACCTCGGTATGAACCAGACCGTGGACCGACTCCCCATTTACGTGCGTGATCAGGTCACCAGCACGAAGTCCGGCCTCCTGGGCAGGTCCTCCATCCTCCACATGCTGAGATGGACACAGATCATTTTATTCAATGAATTTACTATTCAGACAGATATTCATTCAAATATCCATCACTTTCCATTTGCCATTCTGCAGGTTGCTCAGTCCAAAAACACAATTTATTTTCAACCAAATCTTTGGGAACACAATGTCATATGTTAGTTTATTACAGGTGAATATTACAGGTGAAATGTGCAGGAGTTATTTAATGTAAAGACAAAAAAATAAATTAAAAAAAAAAAATATTGGTGCTGGTTTCAAAATATTTTTTAAAACCAGCTTCATTTGCATGGTTGTTTTTTCTCTTTATGACCAGTGATTTACTGAAATAGTCCAAAATGTTAGTGAATTTGTAGGAGCACAAAAGAGTTGTTTTCTTTCATGTTAAAATATCAGTTTCAGTTTCATTTGAACAAATATTTAATTACTGGAAGTATTATGTAGCTCTTGTGGTCTCCCATCCTTACTACGGCAAAACCAGGCCAAGTAACTCTGGTCTGTGGTTGTCTCTTGTGACAGCTGCATTATTCATAAGCGAGGATAAAGCTAGCTCACATAATTACAACAGACATTATGGCGGGTGGCAAACAGACTCGAGTAAGTAACGACTGAGGGGAAAACGAGATGCTGTTTTTTTCTGCATATTCAAATTTTTAAACTATTTGATATGAAGCATGCTCAGCAGCATCATATAAGACAGGTGCTGCTCAGATAATTAGCAGTAAATACATTTTGTTTGTCAATAAGCAGCCCTTGACTACTCTGCAAAGCGCCCTGCTCTCTCACCCAGACCATGTGGTGGACGCTGTAAACATCACTGTCTCCCATGTAGACTCTGATCGCTCGCAGTGTGAACCCATATTTCTTTCCGGAGCGATGGATGGTGATTGGAGAGTGCTGAACATTGACGACAGGACAGTAGTCTCGGCTCGGGGAGGAGTCCCGAGAGGAGGGGTTAGATGAGAGGGAGCGAGGAGACATGGGGCTCGGCAGCGGGGAGGCACTGTGTTGCTCCACTGTGATGAGAGACAGAGAGGTAAACTCCGGGATTTATTTCTAAATGAGCTCATTTCTAATCTTTGATCAGCCTGATGAGATGTGGGCTTTTACCTGCTGGGATGATGACAGACAGAGCAGTAGCCGATGCAGATTTGATAACTTTGGTTCCCGGCCGTGAGCTACGTTTTTCTCCCTCAGCTGAGAGCTGCTGGTGTCGGACCCTTCGCAACACCAGGTCTGTGGTGGCCCCACGGGGCCCCTGTGACTCAGGAATGCCCAAAATGGTAGCACTGCCTGGTAGTGGCAAAGGTGCATCAGCGGGCCTTAAATGCTTGTCTGTGACATAATAGAAGCATAAAACCAACAGTAAATACCACACTTCCTATGTGTTGATCAGATATGGATCTAGGGCTTCAAAATCAAACTGCTCAGTGGCACCTCGACATCTCTTACCTCCTGCTCCAAGACCATTGCCATCTTTCAGGAATGCTCTCAGATCTCCATGAGAAGAGATGACCCCCATAGCTCCTTCCAGGGAGGTGCCCCTGGTCTTCACAGGAGGCTGTTTGGCAGGAACAGGCAGCTCACTGTCCAGCTCCAAGGGGGAGGCCAAGCGGTGTGTATCCATTAGGGCAGAGAAGCGTCTGCGGGCCCCGGACGGTGGGCTCGAGTCGCTCTCAGTGAAAGAGGTCTCAGAGCATGACAAGCGCTTCCTGGATGGGCAGAGCAGTCATCAGCAGAAGTTAACACATTACTTTGTTCAAACTGCCATGCTGCCTTTCATCCTGCCTCATCTTCTCCACTCACATCTCCGGTGAGCCAGTTCTCCAGCTCTTGTCTCTGAGGGTGACGCCTCCCAAGCTTTCTCTTTTGGCCACTCGATCCTCCTTGGGGACCTTGTGCTCCCGTAGGGTCACAGTGTGGGGTTTGTGCTCCAGCTGAGACAAATGCTCCATGCTGCTGTACACCTTCATGTCCACACAACATTACAGTTGGCACCTTTTCAAGCAATGAGTGCATTATTATTTTTCCAATACTGAAAAGAAAAGCATGACCGACAGGTTCAGACCTTGCTAAAGCGAGGGGAGCATGAAGAGAAGCGGTGAATCTCCACAGGCTCATCATCGTTGGTGTCTTCTTCATCGTATGATTGTATGTGATGGTAGCGCTCAGAGCGGGCTAGAAACAGGAAGGGACAAGATGTCATGGCTTTCAAGTCAACATGGATTAGATCAACAATGCTGCAAATTCAGAGAGACATATCTGCTTGTGCTAAATAACTGAAGTCAAACATCATGTATTTTATTACCAAATATTAAAAAAAAAAAAAAACTATCATAGTGTCATGGTGGACATGAAGGAGATGGTGTTGTTAGGAAGGCAATGAGACAAAAATTGACCTAAACTGGACAGTTAGTGGTGTGTGCATGGCATGAAACTTTTCCAGGGAATGAGCTGGACTTACTGTCAAAATAACTGGTGTCTTCCTCTGACTCTAAGTGAGGGATGAACTCTGCTTTCTGTCTCAGCAGGCTGTTCCAGTCCACCTCTGTGAAGAATGAGTGCTGCTTCACCTCAAAAGCACCACCTGGAAGGCAGGAGAGAGGAAGGAGGTGGGTATATGTCGTGGAAGGACACATTTTGACTTGTTCCTGTAAAGATGATACAAAATGTATGACAGTGGTAAGACTCTGGATAAACTGGAATATCAGTTAGATGCAGATTAATTTTCTGTCTATAAATGAATTGATTACAGTGTGACAGGCTGAAATGTCCTGCATGCAGCCATGCAGCCGTGGATGGAAATCCTGCAGGGGTTGAAAATGAGCCCTGCGGTCAAGTGAGTATCATCTCTGAGACTCCAGACAGTCGTGAGGCGCCACAAAGGCTGTCTGCGCTTCTACATCGTTTTTTTTTTTTTTTTTTTTCCACAATATGCCATTGTAAAGATGTGGATGAAATTAAAAGACTGATCTCAATGCACCTGAAAATATAATGTCACTTCCTAATGCTGCATGTTTCAATGAAAGTGTGTGAAAACTGGCTGACAAGTAAAGAAATCAGTCTGAATAAAACAGTAATAAACAAGTGAAACATCCCACTGTAAGTAAACTGTTTTAGAGTGAACGAGTTTCAGTTCTGAATGAAGTGCAGTACACAAGTAGCACAGTAACACAGTCCTAGAATATAAAAGTTTATCTAACGAATTTCAAAGGGAAGTGTGAAAAAAAGAAAAATGCCGGAACTTTTCCTCTAAGTTACTGACCTGTGCCCAGTCGTACGAGTGGATTTGTCTGGAGGAGGGAGGATATCAGGCGCTGCGCATCGATGGGAAGAGCCTCATCCCCTTCAGGCCACACGATATCATCTACAGCAGGTGGGGGTGGGGGTGGTGGGGGGATTTGGTGAAGGGGGGATTGTGTGGAAGAGAGCTCGTGTGAGTTAAGAAATCTGGCACATCTAGTGAAGTCCAAAAGTACTTAGAAAAAAACAGTGTTGACTTGCAGGTTTAATTTATAAAGGGTTCACAAAAATATTGAATTTGTTAAATTTTAAAGTCATTTTAAGCAAAGTATCCCCATTTTTAGGGAATTAAGAGTATTTGGATAAGGTGGTAAAAGTGACATAATTATAAACATAACAATCATTTTATATATATTAATATTTATAAAATGATATTGAATGAAATAATATATATAAAGAATATATATATGTATAAAGAATACATATATATATATATACATACACATATATATATATTTGCATTAAACTCTCCTTGAACTCAGAAGCTGCTATCAACTCCAGACCAGATCAGCTTCTTTTGTCTTGAAGTAATGAGGAAATTGACCCAGTCAATTTACTTCGTTTTAGTCAATTGTCCAAATAGTTTTGGTACTTTACATAAAGTGACTTTGATGCCATGTTTTTGTAAAACCTCTTAAATTAAAACTGAGATAGTCTATTTTATATTTTTTGTGATGGTATATAAAGACAAAAACAGTCTTTAACTTCCCAAATATTTCAGGACATAACATACTGTAACACCAGTGAAACTTTGGATCGCTCACCTGTAATCACTTGTCCAAACAACTCCTCCGGCGTGTCTCCAAAGAAAGGCACACAGCCCACCAGGAACTCATACAGGATGATGCCCATGGCCCACCAGTCCACTGGCTTCCCATAACCCTGACGCAGAATGACCTCTGGGGCGATATACTCTGGGGTTCCACACACCTAAAGAAAAAAAAAAAACATATTGTTCATTTGCATTTATACTGCACTTCACTAATTCCAACTTTATTGCCAACACCAGTATGTGCACTTCTTTTTCTGCCACATGTTCTAAGCTGAGGCACGTTGGACACTGAGGTCCAGGCACACACAGCTTTGTAGGGAGCACTTTCAAGTCTGGCCAGGTAAATCAGAGATGCCAGGACAAGATGAAAGCAGTGGCTTTTTCATGTGCAGATGGGCATGCATTGAATTCTAACAGACTGCTGCCCACCATGACGTGGACATGAGAAATAATGAGGCTTTGATTCAAAGCTTGCATGCTGAATAAAAGGTTTGTAAATGAAAGCTTTATGCAGAGTAGAAATGATTGTAAAAACTGTGGAAATAGTGGTCTATTGTTTTGCCAGTTGTTATTTTTTGGCTTCAGATATGCCTGCTGAACAGTGGCAGGGAATATTTTTGCATAGAAATGAAGACATCAAAGGACGTTTTACACTGAACCTTTGCTTGGATCATAATCTATTTATCTAATCTACATTGTAATAGTACTAAAAAGACCGATTTGAGTCTCATATGCAACATCTGATTATTTTAAAAATGGAATTATTCCATTTTAACAAAAGTATTTACTGAATACTTGAATTATTAACACTACGGGTAGATTTTAACAGCAGTAAAATTATGCTCTATTTCTTTCAGGATTGTACTTTGAGAGTACAGCTTTTTTTTAACATTCATGTTGTCTGACCTGTTTATCCAAAAACTCCCGTGTATCCTTCTCGATGTGTCCTTCGTACAAGTTGGTGGTGAGACTCATCAGACCTATCTTAGACAGGCCAAAGTCCGTCAGCTTGATGTGGCCCATTGAGGTAATCAGGAGGCTGAGAACAGAAACAGCAGTTAAAGACAAGTTATAAAAAAGCTTTATTTACTTCAAATTGTTTATATGGAAAACATATTTTTTGGTTCAAATACATTTTTCTATTTAGGTGTTTTAAGTAACTACTAACTCAAAAACTGTTAGAAAACAGAACCACTTGAATGTAAAAGATGAAAATGATCAGATCTGAGAGGGATTTATTCAGAAAACTGTGTTAACGTTTGTCAAAAAGATATAATATTGCTTTATTTAAGTAGTAGTATAAATGTAGCATTAAAAAAAAGAAAAAAGTAACTCTGAAAAGTAACTCTGTCTTACTTGTCTGGCTTGAGATCACGGTGAACAATGCCATAGTTGTGTAAGTACTCCAGCGCGAGGACCGTCTCCGCAAAGTACATGCGTGCCATTTCCACAGGCAGAGCCCCGATGTTCTTCAGCAGAGTGGCACAGTCCCCACCTGGAAAAGGGATTCACTGTTTGAAGAATCTTCCAGCTATTAGCAATAATCACGAAGACTTCCGGACTTCTCTTGACCCAGATCATTTCATTTACTGTTTAAAACCACGTGCAACAAACGTGGACTAATTCAAGGAAGAATAATGTCTACGCTTTGATTCGTCTTGCAGAGTGCCTTCAGGGACATCTGGTGCATAACTTCTTCAAAAACGTTTCTGTGCAAAGGCTACAATAACTATGAGAGTGGCTAACAAGAAGACGGAAGTGTGACTGTATTTTGTGTCATTCAAACAGCATGGGTCTTGAACTTTTTTTAAAATCATTAAATATAGATTAAATACTCCAAATGACAGAAGGGCAAAATATGCTGACTTTGGAAGTCCTCGGATTTTTCACCATAAGAAGGTTTAGGTTTTTCAATTTGTGTGAAATGTTCCAATAATATTAAGGATGACACTCTGTTGTTATTTTTGTTGTTGTTGTTGTTTATCAGCAGGTAAACACATTTGAAACACATACTAAACAGTGATGAAGATATATGTTTAGTCTTTGCTTTTCATCCTGCACAGACAAAAACTTGGAACGGGCACGCAGTGTGGATTTGGTGATTTTTTTTTTTCAATGATTGTCAGAACTGATCCAACACGTGGAGAAACTGGCTGCAGCCCTGAATGAAAGCATCTACAGGTCTCCAGCTCCACGTCCTCACCTTCCACATATTCCATGACCATGCAGAGGTGCCGCCGGGTTTCAAAGGAACAGAACATGGAGACGACGAAGGGATTCTCCGCAAAGGTGAGGATGTCTCTCTCCACAAAGGCTTGCTGGATCTGATTCCTCAGGATCAGGTTTTGCTTGTTAATCTTCTTCATGGCAAACCGCTGGCGGGTTTCCAAATGACGCACCAAGTAAACGGCACTGGCGCACATGCAGAAACACACACACACAGATGTGAAGAGACGTGGTGCTTTTTTTTTTCATTTTGTTGCCTCTGTTTCCCTTGGAAATCGTTGGTGTGGACTCCCTAACACGCTTCTCACCCGTATGCTCCGTTACTGATCAGCTTGATGGTCTGGAAGTCTGCTTCACCTGGTGGTTTCATTGCTTTTATCTTGCCCTGTGGATCAAATATCACATGTTTTTATGACCACGTGTAGACACTCTGGTGAATACACTCCTATGTCTTTATTTTCTTTTTTGAATTGAATTTTTGAGATTGGAGTGCTGCCTTCAGCTAAAGCTGAAGGAAAGGTCTTGAGTTTCACTAAGGAGGATATCCTGTTTTCAGAGCATCAGCATAATTAGCTAATGAATAAAAGCATTCATGCTAAGTCATCAGAAAATGAGGCAGACATTTTCACTTACAGATACTGCACTCTGGCGAGTCCAGCGTTACACTGTCTGGAAAATGAACGGAGGAACAAACCTCACAGAGGATTGAGCAGAACTGACCAGACTGACCTCTGTGGAGTCATCTGTCTCAGGAGTTACTGGTCCCTCGCTGTCATAACTATCCAAGTTTACCATGTCTGAGGAGGAACAAATAAAGGGGTTAAATCTGCCGGTGGTCACATGTGTCTCGTATAAGAAACTGCTGAACAAAAACTTACCTTCGATCGGGTCCCTGGTGAGTCCCAGCTGGCTGATGATGTAACGAGGAATGTCTGTTTTCATCAGGTGACCCTCTTTGGCGTGGTCCTCCGCTGCCTCCAGCAGGTGGTAAAACTCCTCAGGGTTAAACTCCTGGAGACCAGAGAATTATGGCTGATGAAGTCATCAGGTGGAAACTTGTCACGTAGGCTAGGTGCAATGTGAAAATGTGAAAAACCCACTAATATTCCAGAAGCTGTTTTAAAAGGTGGCATCTGATGATATCTGGTCTGATCAAGAGTTTCTGGAAATCTTCATTTGCGGTTTTACTACACGAGGAAGTGATGTGTTTTTGCCATTAATATTGAAAAGAGATTTTTCAGTAAGCAGTTATACTGTTGTCTTGCATTTGTTTAGTGGAATGTATGAAAACCTAATAATGAACTAGTCTGAATTTATGTAGAAAATTACAAATGCTGTAATATCTTTTCATTAAAGTTTGCCAGTATTAATAAATGCCATCAAAGGTGGCAAAGTTGTAGAGGCTCAGAACAGGAAATACATCCATGATACTGTTCTTCTGCTGGACAGCTGTTTCCTCTAATCACTGTTGAACTAGTCGTGCTATTCACGATTGATTATCTCTACCTTGTTATTAAGGACCTTGTAACCAACCACACACGTGGATCTTAAGACAGCAGAAATCAAAAGCAACACTACGCTGACACCCTTGAGACCAGAGACTCAATTCTCCATGTCACTGTTTCAGCCGTCACTCGTGATATTAAAACATTTCACTGTGACGTGACTCATGAGGGATACTGTCAATATCCTGCCAACGAAACGGTCAAATTGGGGTTCCCAAACAAGCACGTCCTCTAGGCATCTTCCAGATTTAAATGAGAATGTGGATGTGGTCTGACTGAGTCAGGATGGAAAGCTACCAATCAGGGATTAGCTAGACTGTGGCATGAAAGCTGTTCATCTAAATGCAAATGTCTTCGCCGTCTACACACGCTGGACTGAGCGCTACCCTTCTGTTTTTCTGTTCTTGATTTCCTATCCTCTGCTGTGTAATACATCAGGCTGCTTAAATTCCTGTAATGGGCTGACAAATCAGGATGTGTGCTCATGTTTATTTAAAGAAAATCAATTTGCCTTAAGTCATAGGAGCTGCGAGACGCCTTGTGATTAATAGTGGCGCTATAGGAGGACTGTGATCATAGCAGCGGAGCTGTGTGTGATCTCACCAGACACTCCAGAAGCCTTGCAGGGCGGGAGATGATGATGAGAAGCTTTTTCACCAACTCTGTGACGAAGGCTACCTCAGAGCTTTCTGAGCGCTCAAAAGCCTGCCACACAAAGAAAGAAGAACAGGCACAGAGAGATCGCTATCTGTAAGAATTATATCTAAAAACTGACTACACGACAAGTAGACAGAGGAAATCTGTCCATCAAAAGACGACTTTGAGATTATCTTTCACTAGTGGGTTGGTATGAGAAAAATCTAATCACAAAGGTTAGGCTGAGCTCAACACAGCCATGCAACTTATCTGCTTATCTTATTTCTTGTTCGGAGGGAGGTATACATATTAACTCACATCATGAAGCAACTTCTCCAGGTTCTCCTGCAGCTCGTAGAAGTAAACAGAGGTGATGAGGCCCTCGCGGGATTTATCCAGGCAGTCTCTGCACAGCTCAGCTATCTGGTGGTGGATGAAGCTGAGAACGCCGTCGGCCAGCGGGAGAACGTTCTCCGGAGAGAAACCCAGGATGAACTCGGCCAGCCTCTCCTCCATCTGCGCTGTGGCCTGGTGGAGGACAAAGGCCGAGGAGGAGGACAGAAGCAGTAACGAGACGGAGAAAGAAAGAGCAGAATGAAGAGTAGTAATGAGGATCTTTATCACCGTAGGAGCGTTCAGCTCATTTCCTCTTGATACCAGCCTCAGCATGCCGGGAGAGAAAGACTTTATTTAACTATTCAAGGCTTTACTAATCTCAGCTATCGCTAATACACTTCTTATTCTCTGTTAAAGGGGTTAACAGCATCATGTAATATTCTTCTTCTGATCAGCCGCCATGTTTCCTTCTAATGGGATGTGTGATAGGAAACATGTACGAATCAGATCAGTGATATTTGACAAAACCGCTGAAAAGTTACAGGCTCAGCTTTGACCCACAGTCACCTGTGTTTTACAGAATGTGATGTTCATATGCAGCCCAATCTTAGTGTTAGGTGTACGTGCATTACCTTTGGAAAACGCTCTTTGTACACATGGTTCATCATGACTATCTCATTATCGTAGCAGGAGGAGGAGCGTCCTGGGCTGATGAGAGAAACAGAACCAAAATGGGTTTCATTCTTTTTGCACCTAAACTTGAACTGATACCAGTTAAAGACCCAACGTGCTTGGGTGAAAATAAGGAAAGTCCAAAACCTCAAGATGTGAGTTGCACTAAAAATGAAACAATAAAAAGAGAAAGTGGCCTCAACACAATTACTCTGTAAAGAAACAGACTTATTATTAAAGGGAAGATATAAAAGTACTGAAAGAAAGAACCATCTTCCTCTTCAAAAGGGAAAGAATTAATCAGTCATAATTAAAGGGAGGTTATGTGATTTCTGACCCCGAACAGTTTGTCACATTTAGTGAATATCTACTCTATGACCTCTAGCTTATAGCAGCTATTATTGGCTCATGGCGGTAAGTCTAAGACAGACTTGTATGAGTGAGTCACAGCATCAGTTTCAGTATTCTCTCAGCCTTCAGTTTAACATTAAATGTTCCATCCTACATATGGGATTTTGATGGATTAAATGTCTAATTTGGCAGGATTAAACACTATCTTCATTGGTTTAGAACTGGTTTTGTGGGGGTTTAAAAAACCTACGAGTTTACAGAATATGCAGGGGAGACTGTGGTTGGCTCCTGTTAACATTTATTGTTTTTATTTTCATCCAACAGGCTGTTAGAAGAGTTTAGTTAACAAAAGGAATATTGATGTATACGTTTCATTTGAACTCGTATTTGATTATTTCCAGGAAGCATCATCTAACTTTTCCGGTCTCCCTTCCTTACTGATGCCAGTATGTCACACATCAGCAGCCGTGGTCAGTGATGGCTATACGATGAAGATAGCTCACCCAGCTGGGGTGGACATCATAGAAAACACCGACTATGAGAGCTCAAGAGAGTGATGAGGGAAGAAGAGACGAAACCAAGGAGGGAAAAAGCAAGAGATCAAACACAACTAAATCTCTCACAGTTTCGTTCCAGCAGCTTAACCTCCACGCCTGGAGTGGGACAATTACAGTTAAAAACTGCAAAAGTTCCTTGAACAAGGCTGAGTTACTTTCCAAGAACTGCACCAAGGGGGAGCGTGCGTTTGCAGCATCAGCACCCAAGTTCTGGAGCAATAAGATTCTGCACAAGTTTAGAAACTTTACAATCTGCACTCAAAACCCACCTTTTTTCTCTGGCTTTTAATTAGGTTTAAATTTGACATATATGTTTTATTATTGTGGTTTTAGTGATGTGTTCCAGAATAGTTTTATATAACATTTTATGGTTTCTTATGTCCTGTTTTATTGTTATTATAAACCTTATCTGTACAGCACTTTGGTCAACTTTGGTTGTTTTAAAATATGCTTTATGAATACATTTGACTTGACTTTTTATAATTTAATTTTGTTTAGTGTTTAATGAAGGTTTATATGGTTCCCTCATGCACAAAAACAAGGTTACAGGGATGAACTCTTGAAAAGGCACGCTGTCCCAGGCAGACAGCTAGTATCCAGTCGAAGTCTGGCTTAAATCTGGTAAAATTCAAAGATGATAAAAACATAAAGAAATAGACAAACCATTTCTTTGAGTTTTTTTGTTTAAATACAGTAGCATGTATGTAAAAAAGTAATATAATTAGTAAAGTTATGTTTCTAAATTCAACATCATCCCATATAATCTAACTGCGTAATGAAATGGATTTTTTTCTTCAAAAAAGTCTTTTCTGGAAACAGGAAACCTAAAGAGGAGGCTGAATAAAAGCCAAACAAGTGCAACCCTGTAAATCTGCTTTGACGGTGCTTTTAAGGAGAGGATAGTGCTTTTTGGCAGCAGCGACTGCTGTTTAATCTCTCGGGCTGCTTCTGGTGCTGACCTGAGACTGCGGGAGCGTGGGCGCATGTGGGGGGAGCTGCGGCCCCCATCATCGTCCGTGATGCTCTCAGTGCTGCCAAAGTGCTTGGATAAGAAGTGGAGCTCATCCATGGTGGGCTGGGAGGGCAGCTGGTGCAGTCGTTCCTGAGAGGAGCTGGAAGACTGGACCCAGACGGGGAGAGGGAGGGAGAGGAGGGAAGGCCGAAGCGGAGGGCGGAGGAAGAGGAAGCAGACGGAAGCAGTCGGTGGGAATAGTTGGCAGGCGAGGAAAGAAAACAATATTTTTGGTGTGAGAGGATCAAAAAGAAGAAAGGTGTAACGCTTGTTCATTTAAGCTTTGGGTTAAGTCATTCCACAATGACAAGTGTTTTATTGGATCTTCATTCTTTGGTGAAAGAGAAACAATACAGCATCTCCTTTTTTCAACATTTTTGCACAACTCTGTTTAAAGCAGCCAGTTTTAGGGATTGTATTTTAGGTTCTCAAACACAGGAAAACATCTTTTTCATAATATATCTCTTTTAACTATAAAACTTGAGTAGTAACATCCCCGTTTAGAAAATACTATGTCGCGCAAATGATTATGATCATGCAGCAGTTGGTTACCGTTGAGCTGGGAGTGTTGGTGCCATATCCAGAAGAAGGCAAAGATGCTAAAGACCATCGCCTCCCATCCGTCCTGTGAAGAAGAATTACAAATGTGACATCCTTAAAAACCCAAATCTGTGAATGTCTTTTCCTTAAAATTCAGTTCATTCCAGTGCCTGAAACGATAAACATGACTGAAAAGCTCATCAGCTTATTAACACACACTACACGGACAGCTGTCAGTTCCAGGTGCACACACCTGACTTATAACAGTCTGCAGAGCCTTACTGTGAGACAAGCATGTGTGACTCTAATTGTTTTGAACAACTGAACGGTGGCAGGAGGGCAGCTATAGATGGGCAACGAGATTATCACTACGGCAACAATAACCACTTATTGCCAGAAATACATTGAGTCATATTACAGACCACAGAGTGGATGACCCACTTCAAAGCTGACTAATTTCATGAAGCTATGCAATGTACAGAGAAAAATAACATGGACAGACAGGCATTACAACTAAATGTGATTGCAGTAATCTGCTTATGGATTATATATAATAATCTTATCACAGCCTGCAGGAACATTTGTGACTGTGATGCATGGGTTTGCTCTCTTCTTTCTGAATCAGGTTTAGGGAAGTCATCCACTGATGTCTGCTGACAAGGCCTGGCTAATAGGCATTAACACTCATGACAAGGGGGCTGGACATTACTGAGGTCACAGCTCTCTGCACGCCGCTCAGTTTCTTTTAGACCTGACTTCCTGCATGTGGTTGGTGTCATCCTGAATCAGAAAAAGGCTAGCCTCGACACTTATGTCACAGAAGTACACTAATGTTTACAAGTCGGGATTTTTTACACCCGAGTCCGAGTCCAAATCATCTGACTTAGACTACCGACTGATATTGAGTCCCAATCCAATATTTTGGAAATCCCCCCCCAAAAAACGACATCAGCCATTGTTGCCAACTCCACAGTAAGGGAAGTAGATATTGGTTTAATCATTCATGTATAACCGTAATGGATGCTGGAGGGGAGAGAGTAAAGTCGTGGAAGAGACAAAGAAAAGGCAGTTAAAAACACTAAAAATGTTTAGAACTGCAAATGAACTCTCTTTTGTTGATTTGTTTTCACTAGATTTGTTGCTTTTTTGAAAACAAGTCTCTTGAGGGGTCTAAAAGCTCACTAAACACAGACTGTATAAAACAATGGATGAAGCATTACAGGTCAGGTGACCCACTGGTTTCTGAAGAGCACTTCTGAAGGCAGTTTTTCTTCATGTGGGGCACAACCATGTTGCTTTCGAAGCCCACCACGAAACACGCCCACCATATGTCAATCAAAGTTAACTTCGTTCCCAGCTCTTTCAGCTGAACTCCACCGAAATATCTGCAGAGCTGCCGTCAGACGTTTACAGGATAAACTGTTTAACTCGCTGACTCGACAGCAAAATCAGATATACAGATACTTAATTTATTAAGTTTTTTTTCTTCTTTATTTATTTTAAAAATCCAATTTATTTCCATGCAGTCCCGATAATGTGAAAATCACATGATCAGCCCAAATTTCTGGTAATGTGACTGGATCGGGACATCACTTTCTACAACAATCAAACTATGACTGTAACATTGTGATTGACTCCCTGGACGTTTTCCCACAGAACCTGAATATGTGGATGGTAAACACAATCCTGTGCTATAATTTATTAGACATGTGAAACAGTTACCCCCATGTTTTAATCCTATACTTTTTTGTGTAAATACATATTTTTAAAAAATGTATACGTTATTGTAGGGGGTCTTAGTAACCCAGCCACTGTGTGGTCTCATAGCGTCGTCTCAAGCTTGGAAAAATGGAGTGTCAGCAAGATCAGATCATACAAAACCTTTTGGGCATTCAGCCATTTAAGCATTAGGCAAAGACGACCTCCGAAGAAACTTCAGCAGGTAATGTTTTTCACTGCACCACTATTTATTTCATAAAAACTTAACTTGAAAGAAAACAAATCATATGAGCAACATTGAGTAACTCCTTACTGTTTGCATTGGATTCAAGCCTTTATAAGTCACTTATTAAAATAGACTTCAAAACAAACCCTGCCATGGAGGGCATCACGGACACATATTTCTCCATCACAGAGGTATATTTGGGAATATTATGGAACCATTTTTTTTCTTTTGTAACTTTTTTCATGTTTACAGCATTGACCAAACATGGTGATTTGCCCCCTTTAGAAAGGTGGGCTGCAGCCAGGTGCTGCTAACCAGTAGCCCTTGAAGAATGGATCATCAGTAGCTGGGCGGACCTTTTTAATGGCAGACGTCTTGGCATCTTTCTGGTCTGGAGCACTTTAAATCTGTGTTAACACAATGCCAGGTGGGAAAGATAAAAGCAACATCTTTTTAGAGAAGTAATGGTTGCTTCTCAGTCTTCAAAAGGTTATTAAAACTCTTTCCAAATGATTTTAAAGTTCTACAGTGAAACCGATTATTAACAAGTGGAAAACATCTAAGGTAGCCAGTCTTATCAGGAGTAAACGTTCAAGCAAATTTACCTCAAGATCTAACTTTGGAGTGCCTAGAGAAATACAGAAAAACCCAAGAGCTACATCTCAGACTATACAGCGCTCACTCAGCATGTTAAATACTAAAGTCTGTGATAGCAAAATTAGAAAAACCTTTTTCTGTCTGGAGAAAACGTTTTCTGTCTAAAAGAACATGGAAGTACAACTGAGGTTTGCAAAACTGCATCCTGACAAATTACAAGACTCCTGGAAAAATGTCCCGTGGACAGATGAAGCCAAAGTGGAGTTGTTTGGCCTCAATGCCCTGCAAGGTGTTTGGCAACAACCAAACCAAACATTTCAGAAGAAACAGGTCATAACGACTATCAACCACAGTGGTGATCTGGGTTTATTTGGAACAGGATTTTGGAGTTATTGAATCGTCCATCAACTTCTCCGTATACCTGAGTATTCTGGAGGCAAATATCTCAGTCAGCTAAATCTCAGATGAAATTAGATCATGCAACAAGACAACGGTCTGAAGGACCCCCAGTCTACATAGGAGGGGGTTTTAAACAAGAGACTTTAGATCTTGAATCTACTCAAAGTCCAGACTTCAACTGATATGAAATGGCGTGGTGGCACATTAAGACAGCTGCGCAAAAGCAAATGATCAAAATCCTCAATAAACTTCAGCAACGTTACCAAAAACACCTTCACAGTGATGTCAGAGCCATGCAAGAAAACAATACTTTAAATCATTTCAGCTAACGGTGGATCTTTGGCTCACGTTTTTTTTTCTCCATTTTTATTAAATAATAAATTTAAACAAAAAGATACATAATGTTTTTTGATTAACGTAGTATCCCTAATATAAAAACCTATTATAACTAGGTGGTTTTCTTATGTTTTTACATAAAATCCTGTGGTTAAAGAAGAGGTACCATCTATTCCACACTCCCGTATCTCTCCCCACGCGGAGTAAAAATGAACTCACGTAAACACAGATCACTAAGAACACTTGTGGGCTTTCTTGTTAGTGGTGTGAGTAAACACGGGGATGCTGTGAAGGTAACGGCACGGCCCCGTCATGCACGAGTCGGCCCGTTACCAGCACCTGCTCGGCAGGATGTGTGAAACCTCTCACAACAGCAGATTCACACCTCTTGTTCTCTGACACTCATTTACTTCTCTCCCTCTGGAGTTGGTGTCAAGCTGACTTGACTTTTGCCCGTTTCTTTATCTGTTCTTTTTTTTTTTTTTTTGACATCTCTCACACCAACACAAGCATGTTGTGTTACAGTATTGCAGTGACCTTCTGGAGGAGGCGAAGGAGAAGTGTGCTGGGTTGCTGGGGGAGAAGTTTCGCGGGCTGTCCAGGGGGCTGCTTCCTGGTGGGACAGTGAGACAAACACCAACCATGAAACACAGAAGAGGGACAAAAGTGAAGGAGAACGTTGTAGTGGTATGGCATAGCAATAAAAGTTGTTTTTTGTTTTGTTTTTTAAATTTTGTGGTGCACACTAATTCTGTGGTTCAATGTGGCAGTTTCTTCTTGCTACTGTGAAAGTCTGAGGATAAAATGGTGTTAAATATTGATTTAAATATAACATTTCCACACTTTAAGAGCCTGTTATTGATTTTTAGAGCCCAAGGAGCAGATTACTCTCATGGCAAATGGCGTTTTCCCATCCAAAAAAGAAAAATACAGGGAGGGGATTATTTAAATAAATCACAGTGATTTACTCATCTTTGCTCACACAATTTATTGTCAGTTGGGCCAGTGATTTACCACTAAACAAGTCTTAACAGGACACACAGGAGTCCCGCATCATTCGTGGGAGAAAAAAGCAAATAAAGGACAAAAGAGTGATTTTCCAGTCATGCAAATGTATTTGTAATGCCACAAGATATGATGAGAATATACAAACTGCTGTTATTGTTAAGTGACTGCAGGAAAGATCTAACTAGAGGGAATCGTGTAACTTCTGCTCCACCAAAATACTTTTGCAGCTCGTCATATTTGGTGATTTCTTTATTTGTCTTGTTGTTATGAACAGACTGTAGCTCGTGTAGTCGGGATATATTAAACTTATTTTCACCCACACCTACATGTCCCTGAGGACTATAAAACAACGACAAGGAGAGAAGTCTGTGACTCATCACAGATGAATTTTTTAATGTCCCTTCATTTTCTGGAATATTAGCTGTTTAATAAATATTCCAGCTTGGAGCATGGGCTCCAGTTTTAGTTATTTGGCTAGGGGGTTAATGCTTCTTCCTTATTTATGTGTGCTGTCTGATCCTAAAACATAAAATAATAAAATGTGAATGTGTTTAAACTGAAGAATGACGTCTTATGACACTCATGGAGTTTATTTAACTTGCAAAGATTCTTATTTGCGCTGCCTTGTGCAGAAGAAAATAACGCTTTACTACACATCAGAAAATAAAATGAAAAAACATCAGAAGGAATACAAAGTATCACAGATATTTCTTTTTTCGTTTTCAATAAGTACTTAATTGTTGTGTTCAGAAAGTTGGTAAAACCTCTATGTACGAGGGTTTTAGGTCCTGCTGATCACGATCAAACCTGATTATTTAGCCTGTTGGAGTAGCTGAATGTTTTAGATACTGACCATGGAAACAACTTATGCAGCTGCATGTTGCAGTAGTTCAGTATCAGGACTCAACTAAAAGTTTGACTTATTTTGAAGTTATGACTTTTGTTTTTTCTTTTCCTTTGATTTATTGCCAAAACTATTATAAAACAGCTAATATGAGTATAGGTTTGTGTGATAAATATGAAGCTAGTGCCTGCAGATAATTTTCTTAACTCCTCGTAAAGATTGGAAACAAGGAAAACAGCCGGCTGGTTGTTGCTTGGGAACCTGCCTTGATAATAATCATCTGTAAAACAGCATGATAAAGCCAAACGTTCCGTTTCCATGTGGTTTAAGTTTTCAAGATCACATACGTAGATGGGCCTAATCTAGACCACCTTTGGCGCTTATAGCTCAGTGACAGAAATGGTCTGCTGGGACTCTAACTTTGGTTATGGCATGTCTTGTATGGGTCACATGTGGCCAAAAAGCCCATATGAAAAAAGCAGGTTTGGGTCATTTCTGGTAGATAAGTGGCTGAGTTTATACAACCACACTCACCCTGAGTCAGGGCCAAATGTGGGCCTGAGTCAGGGTCAGTGTGGTTTCATTGTTAAATACTGTATAAACCGCCACAGTTTCATTGTAAAACAGGTCTCCCCAGAACAAGTTTTTTTTTTAATGTTGTATCTATGTGATGAAAGTGAATAGAGGTCATTGCTGTGCATACCAAGGTGTCCAGGGAGGGGCAGAGGGGAGTGAGGGCGGGGCAACGTGGGAGACGTGGTCGTCAGGATCAGACTTTTCCTGTTGCTTGTGCGACAGCTGCAGAGAAAAAGCAGAGAGGGATAAACCTGAGCAGGAGAGGACAGCTTGAGTTACACTTGCAGAGTCGTGTCTGTGCAGCAGATCTGTGCTGCTGTGCATTAATGTATGTGCGCCTGCACAAAAGAAGCTGGCAAGCGCAAATGGATGGCTCACTGACGGCGCACAACAGTGATAAAAATAATGACATTTCCTCAGTTATCCATCCCTGTCTGGCTAGCACAAGCTGAGGTAAGAAGTGAGACGAGTTGGAGGAGAGCGGGAGGGACAAGAGAAAAGGAGCCGTGCAGAAACATCGACTTACCGTGACCTCGCTTAATTAGCTTGGAACGACCACAATGAGTCACTTCAAGCCTACACGTCAACTTCAAACACATTCATACTGAAAATTCTTCAGCCAAGTCACACACTGTTAGGTAGTAAACTGAGGAAGAGTTTGCATTTGCAGGATCCACTTATGTTGTCAGAACCCCCTCCAGATGTGCCATTTAATCTGAAGCCTCTTTCAACATCAACCACACAAAGTGCTTTGCTCTCCAAGGCGATACGAGGGCCCTTAATAAATGCAAACAAATACAGCATGGACAAAGAGGGGAGAACAAAACCAAACTGCAGCATCCCATTTATGCTGCTGGCTAAAGAGGAAGGCTGCTTTCCCCTCGCGTCCCTTTCAGCCGCCTGTCACATGGGTTCATATGTGAGAACACATACACACACACATACTCTAAGTCCAGCATAGACACAGGCAGCACAGATATGCCAAGATCAACACAGCGAGGCCAAGATGGCACAGAGGAGGAGACACTGTGACACCACAAAAGAAGAAAATGCTGTGAACTATGTGTGTGTGTGTGTGTGTAAATGCAAATCTGTAGGCTACAAGCTTACATATTACCCATTTGCAGAGAACAAAATGAACAGAGGCTGTGCATGCATTAAGAGGAGGACTGTATAGCAAAAAAAAATTAATCTGTAAAATTCACTCGAATGTCTTTGTGTTCACAATTTGAGAATGTTTATGAATAACTAAACCACATCTTTTTAAAACAAGTCTTATGAGAAAAATATTTGTTACGGAAATCTCTGAATGGATTTGCTTATGAAGCAATATTTGCTCATGTATTCATCATCACTGAAATCCTGATTAGAGTTTCATGTGACCTGACAAAAGAAAAACCTCATCTCCCAACAAAGAGTAGACAGGTGAGCCAGCAGCACTCTGAATGTCCTGGTCAATCAGATCTATAACTAACTTTATGGATATTGATCTCATCAGCCAATAGGATCAGGTCAGAGGTCAGGCCACATAACTGTTGTGCAATTTCACACTTTCTCACCTTTATCAATGAAATCTACCTCAAACCTTTGCACTTATGATGATGCAGGGATCTGACACACCCTGGCCTCAATGAGCCCTGCAAAATCAATTAGCATTGCCAGTCCATATATATATAAATATAAGGTTCAGCATGCCTTCACAAACTGCTTCTTTAGGGTGAAGAGAAAAACAAAAAACAGATGACACTTCCACAGAGACTCACTGGCAGGTATAATCTTGCTTAATGGATTGTGAGTGCTGCAGGAAATCAATAGAAGCCTGCTGTAAACACACAAACACCCATAGTGCCTGGCCTTGAGATTCCTCTGTATTAAACATTCTCAGCACTCAGTGCTGTTTGTAAACCTGTAGGCGCTCTACAGTGCTGCCGATGCTGATCAGAAATTTCAGCGTGAAGCCCGAGGCCTGTTTCTGGCTGGTTGGGTGAAGAGGTGGGAGGTAGGGGAGAGCTGCACCCCAATCTACTCACTAAAACTGGCTTATACTGGCTAATCTCTAGAGAGAGGGACAAAGGTAAGGATAATGAGGCGATAACAACAGCGAGATGGGGTTAGGTGGAACGAGTACGACATTAATGCAAAATCTAAGAAAGTATGCCTCTGGAAATATGAGGACTGTAAACTCAGCATGAAAAATAGAGGCAGAAAAAGGTTAAAAGCATTCCCAGAGGATCTCATCCCCCACAACTAAGATAAACATGGCCCAGTTTTTTTTGGGGGGGGGGGGTTTGCATACACATTGCCTGATGGGATGCACAGACAGATCACCTGGGAGTTACCGTGTACGAGCAGATGACAAAAACACGAATGGCAAAGCTCAGACGAAGCCAGAAAAACCGGAGTGTTCCTCTGCTGAAGGTTCACGCTCCTTGCTTGAGTTAGCAGCAGACATTTAATGTCAATCAGACCAAACTGCCTTTTCATGTGAAACTCACAAAGAAGCAGATGCAAAGATGAAAAATTTAAGCACAGACACTGATAGTTCAAAGAAATGAAAAACAGGATGGAGGAAAGCGCTGCTGATCTGGAGGTCTGGTTTAGATAAAATCCCACCAGAAATATGTTTATGGAGGCTCTTACAGGGACAAGAGAAAGGAATTCAGAGACCAAACATATCTGGTGTTCGATGCTTTGAATTTGACTTTCTAGATAAAAATGTCCCGAAGTGCCATTACATTTATAACAACATAAAAAACTTCAGCAATTTCTTCCAGCAGCAAAAACCAGAGGAAAATGTATCCAGCGTCCACAGGCCTGGAGGGGATGTAACAGAGATGAGGGAGTCGCGGTCACATGACGGCTTGTTGCTACGCAGAGGGCTGCAGAGAGACCCGTGATAATACCAACCAGGGACCACAGAGGAGGAGGGAAAGAAACACTGCTCATTACAGAAGTCAGGCAGGTTACTTGATGGAGGCTGGAGCGAGAAAGAGAGAGAGAGAGAGAGAGAGAGGAAGAGAGACTGAAGAGGTCGGACGCTCATGAAATGATCTCATGGTGACATAAATCATCAGCATCATGAAAAGGGAACTAGCCGCAGAGCAGAAGAATTGTTTGGACTGTGGATGAGAGACGCTCGCTAAAACAAATGATGACAGGCTTGTGACAGGAGCGTGCATTAATTGTGAAAGAAATAAAAATGACAAAGGCTCTTAAAACAAAGAAAGGAGGTGTCCGCAATGGGGTAGGAGGAGCTTTCTGGGGAGTGTCATCAAATATGAACAGAAGGGTAAAGAACAAGAGGCCACAGATTTAGAACATACACTCTGTACTCAAACAAGTACTCTCATGAGAATTTCTGTAAAATGTCTGGAGAAACAGAAGCTTTCCAGTTGAACATGGTAACATGGACTCCAACTCACTCCAACTAATATTTACATAAATGGATTAAGCACCACATTCTTTAGTTTCTGCTGACTTCGGAGCAAAGAAAACTCAGTGGTTAATCTAAAACTCAGGCTTTTTACTTCTGCATCTGCATAGTTTTATTCTCCAGTAAAATAAGTCACGAGCATGTTGAGAAATTCAGTTTTGAAGGGTCTGCTGTTTTAATCAGTAGATCATGTAGACCGCTACTGTTCAGAGGAAATAAGCAAAGTCACAAAAAGAAAAGTGAGAAAGGGAAAAAAACTGCAACATGAGAACATTTGCTTTAATCATTTAATTTGTCATTTTAACTGCTGCTGGTTAATTTGGTGTCAGCAGAATGAGCTAATGATTTCCACAGTGGGACCAGAGATCATTTAAAGAGTGCGTAGAAGGGAATGCTACACATTAAATGGTATATAAATTTCTTCTCCCTGGTGTGTAAATAAATCTTGCAGTATTACGCAGTTGTTCATGTAATCAGCAGTACGAAAAGGGCCTGAAAATGGTTGCGCTTAGGGCATGAGGCAGGGCGCTGTCTTCAGTCAGCTCCGTCAGATCCCCTCTGGACTGCACGGAGCATTGTGTTTAATGTCACCATGTTTAATGTCAAAACCACCGCCTGAACACAAGAAAAGTCAAACAGACACCATGACCCTCTTTTACCTCATTAGGAAGTTTCCACGACCACAAGAATTACACAAAATCTTAATTTCACAAAGATAAACCTGCAATGGAAACACCTAGAATTTAAAGGAAAACCGTCAAATATCACAAAAACCTTTTTATACTTTCATCAAACGGTTTTTCAGATGTGTTGACAGTCAAGTTTGGAACCAAAGAGTAATGGAAAGATTTTTTTAATGTATTTATACGTCTCCAGCATCACTGGATGTGATGTAATCGGTCAGTTCAAAGTCATCAAAATCTTTATTGAATTTCATAACAGCTTTTCCTCTGAATAATCAACTGAATTATCATCTGCCTTCATCTTCTGTTGACTATTGTCGCAACACAGTGGCAATAATTTGTCCAAAACTAAAGATGCTTCTGGCCACCTTCTTCAAAGTCGAGATAAGTCTTCTACTTTGTTTTGAAGAGAAGTCTTACAGGAGGAGATGCAGAGAGTTACAGAGATACCAGAGAAAACCAAGCGCCAACCATCTTACTTCCAGGTTGAGGCTCATGTGGAACTAAGATTCATTGCAGTTCCTCAAGTGACCACTAGAGGCTGGCTCCAAAAGTGTGTCTCTCTGCATTGACTCCCATGTTAAAATGTCCAACTTCAGAGCAGAAGTAAAAATGTTTACAGCCTGGTTCAGAAAACTGTTTTGGTCTCTATTGTTTGATTTCACACCCATGACAATGCTGAGGGGGTTGAATTTTTTTGCCCCACGTCTGGTGAATTTATATAAAGAAATACATGTATTTATAATATGATTGACTGACAGTGGGCTCAACCAGGGATGAGCGGTTATCACTTCCTCATCCGTAATCACCATCATGTTACCGCACTTAACTTTTACAGTCTATGAAGATAACTCAAGACTTATGCTCATAAAAAGAAAAACACCATGCAGTGAAAATACTGGACCCCTGCAGTGGTGCCTTGTCTCCATTCAGGAATTGTTGCCTTTGTTTAGACCAAAAGTCTTATGAAATTCCAGCAGTGTCCTTAGCTTTCTGGCGCCCTAAACACCCATCAAAGACACCTGATTGGGATGTAGTGGGATCAGGTTTTTTGTATTACTCTGTGGACTTACAAAGCAGCGGACAATATCAAGGATGAGTACATTTAGGGCCATCCAGCAGCCTGTATCCTGAAAACGTGTGTTCTTCCTGTAAGAGAAGCCAGGAGAGGGATAGTGCAGAAGAAAAAGAGGATCAAAGAGGGTAAGAGTTCCATTACAGTTACAGGAGAAGAAAGGCCTTTTACTGAAAATAGGAGTCAATGAAAGATGTAGCGGCTGTGAGCTTATGGGCATTAAACCCGTCTCCTTGGGGAAAGCTGCGACATTTAGCATGATGCGCTCTTAAATCTGAACCCGGTGCCCTGGCCTCCAGCTGACTTCCTTTAGCTTGTACATAATTGATTAGGTGAACTGTAAGTCCTTATTTGGTTACAGAGGGAAAGTGTTCATGAACAAACGCTGTGAGTAGTGAGAGCTGTGTATGATATAAGCACAGAGTTGGATGTGATTATGTGTTTGTGTTTGTGCAACAGCATAGCACACCTGAGCCACATCACCTGAGGGACACAAACACACACACATACACATGCACACACACAGGCTTGTATAGCTACCCTTATTCGGACGCTGTATTGACTTCAGACACAGAATGTTTTTCCAGACTGTCTTCATAAGAGTACTGACATAATACAATCCCTACCCCTTTGCCTTAACAAAAATGTCCCAAATACATGTCTAAACAAAACCATACCTTTAAATTTACCCCAGCCACAAACTTTATACAGCGCTGTCAGAAAGTGAAGAAAATCAAAAATTTCTTTTCCCGACAACCCTAAACTCAAACTGGCCACCACAAACGCCTCAACACAAGCACACATTCACAAATGCACACATGTTAAAGAAGTAAAACTCATATAACTATAATAATTTTACCATAAAATGAATTTTTCTTTAACATACTTGAACGACAGGGGCAAGACAGTCAAAGCTCGTAAACGTGGAGAGTGTGCTCAAATAACCTCAGTGAGCTGGTCCTTAATGGAAGAGCAGACACAGATATCACCCCAGGGCCCTCATATCCTCGTTTCACCTCTTTCACAGCCTCCTTCTTTCACTTTAATCACTCATTCTCATGTTATTCTCTCTTCTGGCTACTGACTGCGACTTTGCCTTCTCATCTTGCAGGTTCAACCACCTCAGAGATGTATTTTTAAGCAACTAGAAGGTAAATTCTCAATACATACACTAAACCAGCTTTTGTGACACATTATAGGATTTTCTTTAACAATTATTCCTTGGTGTTAATCACCACAGTAGTGTTGAGCGTTAAAGAGTTTGAAAAGCAAGCAGTATTTCCATCTAACCCTGTCTCAGGGCTCAGGTGGACCATACTCAGTCCCTCCCATAATAAAAGCTGGTTTAATCCCTCATCAGCAGGGGACTATGAGTCCTCTCTCAGAGACTCAGCATGACATCCACCAAGGTCAGTGACTAAGAGGAAACCCATTGTGCCCTGAATGTAAGCTAAAATCGAAACTTTCTTTCAAATAGAGTGGCTAAAACTATCCGTTACAATCATAAAGGAGAACATGGTTCATGTTTACCCATTTAAGATGTGCAATAAGCAATGTGATTTAAATGAAGTCAAGCAAAGAAAAAGAACACAACAGCTCACAAAAGAAACCCTCCTGCCTTCATAAAAATATTGCTTAGCATCAGTGAGTCAGATAGCAGAATAATCAGCCTCAAACTGGTCCTAAATGGATGTAATTCTGTTTACTAAAGTGATCTCTGGCTGACAGCGAAACGATCAACCAGCAGCTCTGCCAGAAGAGTCTCTTTGATGAGTCACAGATGCAGCATTTCGATGCCTAACTGTTATTTTCACATCAGGATCAACAATGCTATAATTGGGGGTCAGATATGCAGCTATTTTTCATTTTAGCCAAAATAATAACAGTCTCCAATGATAGACTCCAGCTGATTCCTGTGACCCTGAATAGGAAAATGTGTCTATAGATAAAGAATGAATGGATGCATAATAGTCACAAGGGTCTAATATATTTTCATTTAAATCCATCCAGGGAAAAACCACTAATTTTTTGGTTCGTTCACTGATAATTTTGCTCCTGTTTGGGTACAGCAAGCTCGCAAAGACTCACCAAAAACATAGCTTAGTAGTAAGGATCAGCAATGCTAACACAAAGTTAGGAGAGAGGTACGTGAAGTTTGGACTTTCATACATCAAAAGTGACAAATTTAACTCAGGAGAACGAACTTCAGAGGGCAGGATAACAGCCTGGTCTTTCTGCTAGTAGAACAGCAGTGTGCTTGATGATGTCACAACAGAAGTGTCTATAGTTTCACTGAAAATTAAAAACTTATATTAATGACACTCACAATGAACCATGGACTCCGATGACAAGTTTTACATTGACTTGCACTGAATTGTACATGTTTTTAGTCTTTAATTTTTCCACTATTTTATAGATAAAGTTCTGTGGAGATTAAAAAAAACACGCAGCAAGAGCAAAAACAAAAATCTGAAAATATCAGAAGAAATTTTCAAATTGGTGCTATTTGGATGAATTAACACAAGTGTAGTTAGAAAAACTTACATTCTTGCATGAACTCATCTAAAGACTAGGTTCTGTTACATAACAATGAAGTTGTAACTTTCTTTTGTTGAACTTTCTGGGAAATGCATTCTGGGATACTTTGTGTCTCAAGTCTACACCATGGACTGTGTAATTACTGGACAAACCCACTATGACATCACTGGGACCCACAGTGGAACACTGGTGCTTGGTCTACACAAATCCCCACTGGGTGGATTCTCTTTAAATGGGTGGAGCAGGAGCTGTACTTGTCTGGATGTGAACTTTGTAAACAGTAGTTTAGTCACGACTCAAGAACTCAAGTACAGATAAGAAAGCATATTGAGAAACTGCCACACTCCCAATAGGAGCGCTCCATTTAACAAAAACAGTTACATAAGTAGTACTCTCGTACCTTTTGATTTTTGTGCTTGTGGAACATTCATCCATCCTTCCATTTCTTATTCTGGCTTCAAGGTCTCTTGGTCTCCATTTTTAACCCTCTCCAATAAGACCTGGTGGTGGGTGATGCTATGTGGATATCATCCTATAGTCCAATTACCTCCTAAAGTAGAAAGGTTTGCACTGAGAGCTAAAGTTGATGTTTGTTATGATAAATTGCTGGAAAACCTATGTAAGCTGAACTTGCAAGCAGGTCAGTTTTTAAGGACAGCAATAGCGTAAACAAAATCATGAAGCTAATAGTAATGGCAAAAACCATGACTTTCTCATGTATGTAGTCATCCATACATTTGGACAAAGCAATTATGCAGTTATGATTGTGATGATGATGATACTAAGATGAAAAGTTCAAAGGAACCATGTTCACCTTTACACATCAGAGTTCATTTGCATTTCTCGAGGTGGAGCCCTCTACTGCATATATTAAAAAGGAGAAATAAAGCATTAGTTGGGATGATATCACTATGGAGTAACTGGATTGCAGGTGATGGCGTTGAAAACGAATATGTGAAATTCATCATCTAATGATAATATCTGAACAAAATTTAATGTTCAATCAATGTGCAACTATGTCTAAACTATGTCTAAACCTTTTTTACACATAGAGATATCCTTTCAGTTAATTCAGCAATAAATTTGCTTGCCTGCATATCACTTCAACAGACTTCTAAAAAATAATCTCATCCAAATTTGAAGGATATTAAGTTTTGACATGCGATCTGATGGGAGTGCTTTGCATGCGTATGCTATAAGAAGAAAAAAAACTGACCCCTAGATGTGTACACTCAGCACAAAAACACAGGCATCTAAAACCAAGTTAGCATGCAATTACTTCCTTCCAAATCAGTCACTCTCTCAGATGCTTTGTAATGTATACTGCAGACTCATACACATACACGGATACACACACACATACACACACACACAGAATAAATACAAAGAGAAAAAAAATGTTGTGGAAAAAGGAACGAACAGAAAGCCAGTCCACTCCCCACACCACAGAAAGCAGATCATCATCATTCTGGCCCAGCTTCTTGGTGTACCTCTTAGTGCGTCGGAACATGATGCTGATCAGATATCCTCTGTGGATGTAACTCTGAGCAACAGCGTCAGCAATAGCTGAACACTGAGGAAGACCAGTCACAAAGCAGCAGGTTTCTGGCAAAAGATGAAACGCGATGCAACGCTCAGGTCCCACACCCTTAGATGTCTGCGTGCCTGAGCGAGTGTGTCCGAAAAGCAAAGGTGAGAGAGCGAAGGAGAAACAGAGAGAAAGCGAGGGAGTGAGAAAGCAACACAGACAGAGGGATGGAGGAAGGGTGGGTCAGTCTCTTAGTCAGGAACAACAAAAGGCAGCACGGGATTGTGGACCATTTTCTCAAAGCGAAGGTACCATACATAGTGCAGTTTGGTGAATTGCACTTCTGTTTTGCATTTTCTTCCCAGTTAAAAGCTTTCACTGCAGGGTATTTAGACCATAAATGAGGAAAGAAGAGAGTAAAGGAGGCTAACATATCTCTGCAGAAAGGCAAGAAATGACTAAAGAGCTAACCAATACATAACCATGAAAAAGGTTTTGAATGGAATTAAAGATTAGGAAAGCATAGCTAATGATGATGTACACATACACTACAGGTCTGAATGGCTGTGTTTACCCATGAATGAATGCAGAAGACAGATTGGATGTGAAGCCAGCTTCAGTGAGCTCATCCATAATGGATGGTGGAATAGTGGCATCCTACAGGGAAAGAAGGGATGTGTTGCGATGGAGCCAGTGACATGCTGAATCGAAATGAAAAATGTCTCTGGAGACAAGGGTGTAATGGTGAAATTATGAGGTAGCAGTGGACGTGGGGGGACAGCAGAGTGATGAATAGGAGGTTATAGTGTGGACATCTGCATATGTTACAAAAACATTTATACTTTATGATTCAGGATGGGAGAACAAGGAAAGAGGAAAAGACTAACATAGTAAACAAACACATAAAATCATACACACTCCTTTACTTTTATACAGTCCAGCAAATAGGTTGTGATGGAACAAATTTAGAAATCTTATCATCTCAAAACATCTTAAGTCTTAAGATGAGACGCCGCAAGTTACAATAAGAGCAACAGTGTGATCACACTGTTGATCTTATTATAAATTCCTCATAATAATAAATAGGTACAGGTATAAGCACCAGTGGAGGAAAAAAATCCGATGTTCCACTAAAATGAACAGTTCAGGGTTTCCGAAATGTATGAGTCAGACAAAAATACTGAAACTGCTAATATCGCTAGTGTTATGTTTGCTAAATTCTCTAAACACTGCAGCAAGTTCTGATGAGGATTATTAGGAGTTATCATATTTTTCCAATCTTAGCTTCCTTTCATTGGCTTTAGTGTCTTAATGTAAAAAATGTGCAAACTGTTATTTTCTGATCATTCAAGACGAACTCACAGCCTGACTTGTCATCTTATGAAGATTATATTGGGGACATTACATTTATTTTTCTGTTAAACATGCAGCAATTAAAGTAAAATTCACTCCTTTTAAACACTATTTTGTTCTTAATAATTATGTTTTTTTGTGCTTATCGTCTGGATCAAACAGATATGCATGCACATTGTACAGAAGTGAAAACAGGCTGAAAACAGCTGGAAATATTATTTGTTGCAGGTTCCTCTTTTAATGGCTTTCTTCCTGCTCATGTAGATAGTTGCAGCGTTATTAAATACAGGCCTTGGCTGCATAACAGCTGATTTTTATCTTGTTTTTGTTTATGTGATGGGAAGTGAGCAAAGTAACAATTCCTTTGGATGGTTATAACGTGTTTTTTTTTGTTTTTTTACTCTGTCTATGACAAATAAAATCTTGAATCTTGAAACCAAGGACAACAAAGTCAGCAGCAGTTGCTGTTCTCTCTCTACATTGTTGTTTACATTGTAGTTAAGGCGTGTCTGTGTGTAATCTCTTGGTGATTGTCCTATGATACAGGTTTGGCAAATCAGGAAAGGAAACATAGTGAACCAGAAGACCCAGAAAAGCAAATCATGAAGTAGGTTAAAGCATCTATACCATAGTTTCCAAATGCTTTCAGTTTTGGCTGTCTACATTAGACTTGAGCAGCTGTAGTTCCCAACTGAAACATGGTTGATAACAGGTCAGAAAAGTTTTCACTTTCAAGGGCTACATCTGGCTTGTGAGCCTGATTCAGTCCAGGAAGTGAAGAAAACTGAAGCTGTTTGACTGACCACTAGAGACGGGCTCCAAAAGCATGTTAGTCTCCATTAACTCCCATGTTTTTGTCCAACCTCTGAGCAGAAATAAACTTATTTACAGCCTCGTTTAAAAAACCATCTTGGCCTCAATAACTAGGTTTCACATTTATACCTAGAGTGTAGGTGTGTATATTTGTATGTACCACATCAGGTTAAATTATATAAAGCAACAAATGTATGCACAATTAGGGGTCATGGCCTTTTGAAGGATGGCATACTCATCATATGACCTATTTCATACTTAGCACTGCCTTGGCTTGAGATGTGAATAAAGACCTAACAGTCATTCTTGTTTTAAAGATAACATATTTTCACTCCTTATTTTGTTTTCCAGTTAGTTGCACTAACATACCCCTACAACTAGCAGTAGGTTGATCTGGAATGGTCCAAGTATGAAGGCAGGTTGGACTAATGAAGCATCATCTAAGTGAGTGCAGCTTGGCGATGTTTGGGCCTTTGTTACAGATGGGTCCTGTGGGAGGATTGGGGCCCATCTGGAAGGGTGCAGGCCGACCTGGAGAGTGGTTCAGCTGGAGGGGCCAGGAACCAGCTGTGCCCAGTCCCAGGGACCGCAAAGCTGCGATCATTTAGCATTAGTTCATTAAAAGTCTTGTTGCAGCCCTTTAGCATCAGCTTGTCATGGGTTCTGCATGATCAAAGTTGCTACAGTCCTCATTTTAACTCAAACATTATGAGTGTCAAATGTCATTTCAGTGATGGCATAAGAAATGAAGATGATTTGACCAGATTAATGTATGGCAACATTAGTTAACATTATAGCATAGTATGAGCTAAGCAAAGCCAAAACAGATAATTTGGGGTAACTGAGCTTCCGCCGGCATGTTCCAGGTGGCCTCTAGTCTTGCATGGTCTGCCTATTTGCCCATTTTTCGGATTAAGCGGGGTGAATCCAAACCAGATTAAAGTCCGCTCATACCAATATGGCACTGCCCAAGTATCCCAAAAAAGGATTAAAATAAACTCTTCAGAAAATCTGTGGGTGAAGTCACAGGACGTTTGTCCAGTTCTGTTTAAAAAGCCTACATACTAAACTGATGGGTTACCATATTTTTTTAAAAAAGTATCAAGTGAATGAGAGGCTGTTATTAACTGCTCGTTGTAATGTTGGACACTACAATCAAATAATAATTATTATAATAATTCCTAACCCATTGTGTTTTTACATATATTTAAATTTTTCAAAGATGGGGTTGCAGTAAACACAGAAAATACTGTAATTAAAAGAGGCATATTTTCCTGTAAAATGTGGTGCAGAAATATTCAGTCAAGTAAACTGAAAATTCAATAATTTAAAATAATAGTATTATGTCACTGGCATACTACAGTTTTTCTGTTTGGAAACAAACAATGAACAACCAAAGTGACTCAGACAGAGAGAAAGAGAAGCTGGGAGAGATTAAGGAAAAAAGGATGTTTAAACATAGCACCAAAAGTAAGGGAATTTTTGTTTGATGGACTATTTCTTTATCGTAACTGCTTCTGGCACCTTCTCCTCATGCTTGTCACCAACCTGGTCATACACTGCTGCAGGATCCTATCCCATTCTCTAACCAGCATTTGTCGCAAGTCAGCCAACATGGCTGTGTAGGTCACTCTGACATGAAAAGCACACTCAAGCTGATCCCACAAGTCTTCAATGGAGTTGAGGTCACAACTCCTGGGAGGCTGTTTCACACTCTCCACTCCAAAATTCTGAAGGTAGTCTGTGATAAACCGTGCTGTGTGGGGGCCGGCATTGTCACCTTGGAGGATAAAGTTTGGTCCCAGCCACTGGTTGCAGAATCTCATCTTGATATCTCTCTGCATTGAGATTACCTCCAATGATGACGAGCTTTGTTTTTCCAGTGAGGGACACCACTTTTGGTGCAGCAATCAGCATAGAGTTCTCCACCTCTTCTAAACACTATGACCCTATGATCCAGCTGCCATAGGGAGAATCTGGACTCATCACTGAACATAACGTTCCTCTGCATGTTCAGGTTCTAGTGCACGTGTTGCAGATTGGCACCTGACTGGGGGTACCAGAAGCTCAAAACAATAGCAGCAGCAAAATAAGCTGTTTGGCATTGGCAGAGAAGATCTGGCAAATCTTTCATGGGCACAACCCACATACTCAGCTCTGCTGCTCATCCCACAGATGCATGTTCCTTACAAATGTTGCGCCATTTTAAAGGGAAATAAACAGACTTTCTAATGGTATAAGATTTAATACCAAGAAGCATTGCTCCAAAAAAGAAATAATCTACCAAACCCAAATTTCCTTACTTTTTGTGCAAAGTTAAGTTGGAGCAAGTGAAAAGGGGAATGGATGGAAATGAGAGTGGAATGGCAATGATTAACAGCCAAACATGGGAAAGAGAGGAACGGAGATAAAGACTGAGCAACTGGAAAAAGCAGAATAGTTTCCAGCACCATGGACAGCATCCAACGCTCTCAGATGACCATAATCAGCCTGACACTCCAACCACCCTCCAAGAGGATTCACACACTCCACAGCACAAGCCCTGCTGAAGCATCCTCAAAACCTTCAGACATAATGTGCAAATCCTCCAAAAACTGATATAAAGTCAGAGGCTTTGTTGATGAATGAGCAGATGCGCAGCAGCTTAGCGTGACTCTTCATGGAGAGATAAATGTTCCCCCCCAGAGAGGAGAGACAAGACAGGTGGCAGGAAAGAGGGAGGGATGGTAAAGTGGAAAAATGGGATAAACAAAGGTAACACTCACCTGCTGTTTTTGCGAGGTAGGGGCAAGTCCTTCTGGGAGAAACACAAAGATAGAGAGGGAAAAGAGAGATCAGGTACAAAGAAATAAACATATGCATTTGCACATGAACAATTTAAGAAGCATACAGCTTATTCTTTAAAGTCAAAGTGAGCCTGTGACATTTAAGTCTTTATATATAACTTATATTGATGTTGGAATTTAGCAAATATCTAAAGACGCCCTCCCTAAATGATCCCATCTACCCTAAACCAGTTTGTGCTTGTACCCAACTTATTCTTCAAAGGTATAGTGGTGTTAACCACTGCAATGCCACATAGACAGATGAAATAATTCAAACTGCCAAAAAGACTGAACATCTGACACATTCTCTATACCCTGTATTTCTGTTTTAAATGTGCTGACACCTGTAAGCTAGTTCCTGCAGTCAACCCCAGCATCACTTCCCCTAGTTGACTGGTCTATGTACAGGAGCAAAATATTCCCCACCTCACCAACAGACGCATAACCGCCAAGTCTACTGCTGCTCAAAAATCCCACCGCCACGCAAACATCCACCTCTGGACTCAGAGATCAGGAGAGTGGGAAAAGTTGCTGCTGATCACTCCTAACATATCTGTGTAAGCAATATCTGTGCAGAGGGATGAAATCGAAGCCTTGACACCAAATAATTATATCTGTTATAATAATAATCATTGCATGATCATGACCAACTGAACTACTTTTACGGATCATGTCAAAATAATGAATTGAAAGTGAACCACAAGATAAAGAATAAACAGAACTCACTTAAAAACTCCACTGTTTGTCTGCTAAACTTTGTTTTACTACAAGATATGTCATGATTGGATAATAGTTCTAGAATATTAATAACTGCTGCAAACTGACAGACAAGTTTGTAACTAAGAATTAAAAGTCTCATAACATTGACAAAGATTGTGTCTTTAAATTCAAATCTGTTCTGACAGCAGTTGCTCTGTTAATTCATGATCCTCCTGAGAAGCACCCCTTGCCAGGTGCTCCCTATCTTCTGAGTCCACATGGACAGGACTGGGCCTCCTGGACCCATTAGACTCAAATGGCAGAAACACACAGAGCACCAAATGAAAACAGCATGAGCTGTGCCAAATCGCAAGCCAACACAGCCTGGCTCTTGGTTTTCCTTGCACACTGAGATAGAGAAGCGGGTGCTTTCGTGCCTGCAGCCTTATCCTTGAGTCAGAGTATCCCAGCCTTCAGTTCATTGTATCTGTGCATGCTGTTTGTGTGTCAGACGTAAGAAATTACTCATAGTCACTGATGCAACAGAGGGTTATTTTGGTTAAGTGTTGATAAAAATGTTGTTAAATGGACATGAGTATATGTGGATCTCTGCCACTGACATTTAACAAACCTCAAAATATTCTATATAGCGGCTCCAAACTGATGTCTTGTTTTCTCCTCACCTTGCCGTCGTAAATACGTCACAGGATGAACACAGTTCATATTTGACTGCATGTCCTCAGGGTTTACATGTTAACCAAGACAAGCCCTTCCTTACAAGGTCGACTGAATGTTCAACCCATTGATCCTTCTTCACCTTGTCCCTCATCAATCTGTCTAATTGGCCCTGAGTTGTCAAGGAAAATGGGACTTACAAGAGCAAGAGACATAAGAAAAGCTTCAGTGAGGAGGGTTAATATACTTAAGCTCTGACCAGACATGTTAGCGCTGTAAAAAAAATACCACAGAAGTAGCTCATGGTCCCCTTATCTAGTGGACTGCAAAAAACAAATTTCTAAGAAAGTAAAATAGCCTTATTTCAAGAAAATTAGTCTTACTTTCTGTCTAGTTGTTAAATTTTTTTTTCTAATTTTAGGAATTATAGTCAAGGAAATATTTCTTAGCCAATTAGCAGAGATATTTTTGCTTAACATAAGACAACTTGACTAGATTTAGGAATATTAGGCTCACTTCTAGAGGGGCCGTTTTTGCAGTGTGTAGCACATTCTCGCTCTAAAAGCTTTCTGAGTGTCCTTTTTTTTTCTTTAGATTTGAAGTAGTATGGCTCAGTAGATGGCAATGTCCGTTTGACCTGGTGTCCAGCAAAAGATTTTCTTATAGCTACTGGGAAAATCTGACTCGTTTGAACAATCTTCTAGAATTATGTTACACAGAATACAATGTATTGAAGTAATTACAGCTGTGTTGTATTTTTTATTACAGAACTCAAGATTTGCTATAGAGACTTTTACTTGTTAAACCCCCCCTTTTTCTCCATAGTGGTTTGTACACTGTGCTGCTTAAAGGATATCTGCTGGTAACTCTTGCACTCTTGCACGTCAGTTGTGGTGAGTGACTATAACCACAGGAAAGCTGTTTACACATGGGAGCAGCTGACTATTCTTTTTTATGATAATTGTTTGTTTGTTTTGTAACCATTGATGTGTGACATGTGACATATGTTGCAACAGGTCATAATGGGTTAATGTCCTGAAGTAAAACAACAAACCCCCATGTCATCCCTGCTGGTCAGGCCAGCCTCTTCCACGGTAGAGATAAGCAGCAAGTCCAATGACATAAACTGCTTCCAGCGTGTGTTTGTCAATATTGCCTGACAAATATTTCAATTAAATGTTGAACTAGAGCACAGTTTATACAAGGCCTCAGTTTCCACAGGACTGGCTCAAACTCTGACATGCACATAATAAGCAAAATGTCAATAAAGCTTGCATGTAGGCTCTCTGTAAGTCCTGGGCTTCTTTGGGGATCATAAAAGGAAAATAAAAAAGCAGATTTGTTTGGCTTTTACTTCTGCTGCTAACAAATAAAATCTAAATGCATTAAACCTATGAAACAAGCAAAGCTGACTAAAACTTTTGTTTTAGTTATTGCCAGCATACCCAGGCAATAAAGATCCAGATGGCACATTAAACAAAGTGCACCAATAATACACCAGTCTTCCCCTTCTTATATAATGTCTTTTTCTGTTTTGAGTCCAAACACAATAAGCAGAGTTAAGACTGTGAGTCAAAACATGGCCATAAAAGCACAAGACTGTACCTCATATACCTGCAATATGGAAGTCTGTATTAAATCCTCAAATGAGACAGCCTTTTTTTTTTAAACTTACTATAATACTATTAAAGCTGAAATGTAACCTCAGCCTTCCATATTATGTTTCTTGATAGTGACTTTAACATAGTATCAGCTTGAGATGCTCTCACAATCCCCAGTTCCACTTAAATATATATAAAGCTCATAATATGAAAACTCATTTCCTTTTCAGTCTTGACTTCATCAGAGTTCAGCCTGTCAAGGCCCGAGAGTCAAGCAATCAACACACAGACTCTAATACAGCAGACAGTCTGGTTCACAGGCTCCTCGCCGTCACAAAGGGAGAAAAGGCAGACATTATGCTATCAGGGAAACAAGGTCCCTTTTCCACATATGGGATATATGACGTATTCAGCAGGCTGTGGGTCACAGTAATTCTCCTGTGGTTTAATTAGCTTGTCAGAACGTAGGCCTTATTGCTGATGCATAGCTGCATTTTCCACATCACTGTTTTTGGGGTTCAGGAGAATGCTCTCTCAGTCCCACTAATGAAGTCAGACAGTGATGAAGGGTAACCGACAACAGATGGGAGTCTCTTTCACATTCGTGGGATACCCACCTGTCCTGCCATAAAGCTTGGAAATGCATTACCAACCCACACGATTCCACACCATATTGGCTTTCTGTTTTCTGCTTGAGTGGCTCCTCTTTTTTATCCAATTTCGGTGCATTCTTGAGGGGTGGGGGGTTAGGGAAGCAGAGGTTTGAGCTTATATATATGATAGCCTGATGTCTTTTTCTTAAATGATTTCAAGTGTTTGTATAAAAGCTTTGAGGCAGCAAAAGCTCTCAAAAGAGGATAACTGTACCACTGCCTTGTTATATCCTGTGGTGTACAGCCCACAAATAGAGATTAATGCTGCACTTTTTATTATCTAACTGTCAGATAGCCTTTCTTTCAACTCAGTTTGCTTTGAGAACCAGTAACCTCTTCATGCTTTTTTTTCGTCACTCATTCAGTTAATGTATGTCTAATTACAAGGTTCTGTTTTTACAGCTGCATCATTCTTGAAGCTACTGTTGCCCTTGTTGCATTATTCGTTGGTAAATGTGAAGTGATAATGTGCAGACATGAGGCGTGCGATGAAGCTTCATTTCTTATTGTAACTATCAAGGATGAACCCCCTTCAGTATGGTAGAGTCAAACAGGAACAAGCATCGTGATGCAGAGAGTCAACCGACAAAAAACTTAAAAGCTTAGTGGCCTCTCAGTGTGGTTGTAAGAATTACCCATAAAAGCTTCTTTGCTGTCCTTCAGGACATTCTGGCTGCACTAAAAAAAAAAAGTCTCTGTCATAATGAAATAGCATTACTAGAGATGCATGAATATAAAGGGCATTGCTGCGTATACACTGGCAAGTCCATTCACTTTGTAGATGTGCAAAGAAAAAAAGGTGGGCGAGGGGGGGGGCCAAGCCAGCTGCCACCTATACTGACTAACCAATGCAGGAACTTGCTCAAGGGTGACCTCAGATCTGCTGGGAACACATTTTATGCCCAGGAATTCATAGATTCAAACAATCTGTGTAGATTCAGGCAAACTGTAGTTTTCTTCGTGTTAAGGTGAAAAATGAAACCAAATTCCAATTAGACTTGTTCTATATTTTAATGTGAGATGATAATAACACCAAGAATTTGGGACAAGGTAAGGCTTCAACAGATGTCCAAAAGATCATTAGGTTTGTCTTCTTACTTTTCCTTTCAGCTGTTCCCTTCGGGGGTCGACACAGAAAATCACCTGCCTCCATCTAAGCCTACCATCTGATTGTTTCTACCACACAACAAATGTTTTCAGATGAAATGACTTTATATCTCCTTTAAACATGAGCGTAAATCCCTCTTCTTTTTCTAAGCACACTGAGGGAACAATTACTGATTCTTGTTTATTAACTACCTTTATGTGCTTTTAAACTCCCTCTTTTTCTGATACAACTGGAATCATATGTGACGTATCGCTACGTTAAACACTCATGCCAAAACATTACAACAAATAACAAGCATTGATAAAAATGTAGCCATGTAAATGACGGTTCTTACTGGAAGCTTTAAAAAACACACAATAGAATTGCAAGCATGAGGCCCAGGATTTGTTGAGCTGCTGTGTAATTACACATTGGGGTGAATTGCAATGTGATTGAACTAGTTTACCACCCAACAGCTGGCTGTTATGTCAATCCAGCTTTTCTATCTGCAGTGCAAATACAAATGGAGAAGGTATGGTTCCCCTCTATCAGCTCCATAATCCCCTGAAACTCCTAAGTCTTGATGTACCTGTTAAGAACTTGTCAAAAAAAAAAGATAATTTGGGCAATGCTCCAGATCACACATTTGTACCCTTACATTTAATATTTGAGGGCATAAATAAGCAAAATTGACGCATGTCTTCGAAAACTACCTCATTTCTGTGCACGAAAAGCCCAGCAGTGCTGCGCAGGATTGCCAGGAAGCCATATGGAAGCTGCTGTCACAAAGTGGAGCAGGCAAAAAAAAGAAGCTCAAAGATCGTGTTCCTTTCATGTTAGTCATGTTGGAGCAGTGCATCATGGGTCTGACCCCTGACCCCAACAGCAGAGAGGGGTGTGTCACCATATGGTGCTGAAAGAACGACTGCATGTATGTGTGCGTGTGTGTGTGTGTTTAAAAGCGAGCGAGTGAGGGGCGGCTGGGATGATGGGACCCAGGGGATTGAACAGAGCTGCTGAACAGAACATGTAAAGCCAATCACTTGTCAGCACTCAGTTTTATAGGCACACAAAGCCGTAAAGATGATATATACAACTTTCACAGATACGTTAAATGCACACATCCCTTAATCTATAACCTTCTCTGCCTAAGACGTGCACATATAGACAGTAAATCACTGGACTGGATGTCCTACTTCTATATAACATCGTAGAATTTGTGACTCTGACCCTGATGATTAATTTCCTCGCAGCTAATGTCTCACGTCACAGCAGCGGTGCAGTGAGCTGGGCTGTCAGGATGATGACACATGAAATCATCAGCACACCTCACTGTGAGCCTCCCTTCACTCCTTCACACCCCGTCTCCTTATTTTCACTCTGACAGGGGTCAATTTTCCTTTCACTCCGTCCAGCATTGTAATTCAGAGCACTGGCTCACAACCCCTATTTTCAGTAAATGAAACTGCTGTGGTACAAACGGAATGAATGAGACACAGACACGCTTGCATGAGTGTGAGCCCAGGGGAGGTTTCTCTCACCCCCGGCCTGCAGGCTGCTCAAGTCTGCTCGGTTCACTTGACTGAGTTGCACAATGATGGGAGGGGGTCCCTGGTTAAGCAGGATGCTTCATAATGGATGAGAGCAGTCATTTGAACGCATCACATCAGTACGCATGAGTGGCCCTCATTATGAGAATTTCCTTAATGAGACTGTAAAAAATATTAACTAAACATGATGCTGAAATGAAGTGAATGAATGCAAGGTTAGAATACTAAATGTGGGACAATGGGTGTACGTTTGAGTGCAGTGCAGGTCACTTTGTTAGGACAGGCTCAACAGATGAGACACTGAGACCCCACAGAGACACATCAAAGAGGAAGGTGAGACTTCCTGGGCTACAAGAAGCATTGGTGTTCATTCTGTGATTGTAAGCCTTTTGTGGGCTTTTGTGATCGTAAGATTGTTAAAAGACTAGGTTAATAAACTATTCAGCATGGTAAACGATCGTAGATGTCAAATAAATGTTAGTGGAGATGACAGAAGGTAGTCGCTGGTGGCTCACCTGCAGCCTCCTGCGCCTTATTATTCCCGAATCGTCCATGGTGAAGCCGGACGGAGACCCGCTGGGATCCTGCAGGGGGTTACCTCACCAAAGCAGTCCCCTGACCCCTCCAGAAAATGTGGGTTTCCACGCAGCGAGCCTTCGGCATCCGTTACAGCCGAACTGTGCAACGACGGCGGCAGCAGCCGCGGCAGCGTCCTGGCGCGGAGTGGACGGGGGAGGCGAGCACACACACACACACACACACACACACAGATGCAGTCCTGTCACGTCAAAGGAAAACACCAGCGCACGTACACATGTCAAGCGCTCCTGTTCCGTCTCAGCAGAAACGTCTCTGAGAAAAGAACGACGGGGGCTCCCTCGGCTCCACTCGTGACCTGTGTCCTGCGCGTCTTCCGCTGACGCTCATGCCGCCGTGTCTGCGCCCCGCGGTCCGCCTCGGAGCATCCTTGACGCCGCGCCAGGGGTCCACGCGCTCTGACGCTGTGAACCTGAGCGTCGGGAGGCCTCGGCAGTCCACGCAGACACGGTCAAACCCCGACACGAGAAACGCCGGATTCCCTCCTCACCCGATCACAAAGGACAGCGTGTCCCGAGCTCTAAGCAGCCGAGAGGGAGACGGCGGTGATTTTAGCCGTTAGTAATGCGCCGCGGCGGAGCGGCGCGGTCCTGACGTCTCCCACGAGCTCCTCAGTCGGGCTGACACTGCCGTTAAATCTCCGGGGACGCGCTTGTCCTTTCCCCTAAACGTCACCGTAACTCCAGAAACAGCCGAAGTTCAAACTCCCCTCCGCTCCCTGCAGCCATTTGTTCGGGCTCTAGCTCAACTTCCCGGGAAGCGGATGAGGCTCGCGCAGCCACGCGATACTACGACCCCCTTCCTGGGATTCCCTCTCGCCCCTCCTCCCGCGCCAGCGGCGGAGTGGTGCTCTTCAGATGAATGGGGGGACATGGGAACCCTATTCAGGGCAAAAAAAAATGACCCAAGCCAACTCAGGGGTACGTCATTTTGACCGTTTCGCTTTTATATCCCGGAAACATTTAAAACACGAATAAAGGCTAGCAGGAAGGTTCGCTGGAGCTAAGTTCAGCACCACGGACAGCGACACCAGACCAACGCCACAGCCGCGCGAGGAAGCTGATTGGTCCGCTGTCTGGACCACAGCGTGGGCTACCAGCAGAAAAATTCAGATCCAGTCCAGCACAGTTTCACATGTCTGGGGGGTGATTATAAGAGCAAACCAAGCTCATTTTGTACACTTCATCTTTGTCACTTCACAATCAACAGAATGAATCCCAGCTACACCGCAGTTCAAGGTCATTTTTGATTCCGCTAATCTATTTGGGAATTTGTTATAAATGGTAAATGAAATATAATTATATGGCATTGTTCTCGTTTTGTTGATCACTTAAAGAGATTAACCCTATCAGCCACGTTAACCCACTCATATAACACTCCACATAGCTACCTTCCTACAGTCTAGCCAATGCTTTTTCTATTAGACACACAAAAGACAGCAGCAAGGTGTACTAGACAGGATGCTTGAAACAATCTGAAACAATCTGATGCACGCTAGAGCTTTGATTTGGTCTGAGCTGGGTTAGAACAACACAAAAGGGTGGATCCACTCATTATTTTATTATTTTATCTTTAAAATTGACAGACGGGTGTCTCTTTGGCAAAGACATTGCATAATGCCTCGCTGAGGATTAGGACTTTCACACAGTTTTGATGTAACATATGTTCCACACTGCCCACACAGGCATGACCTCATCCTCGCCAGACACAGCAGATAATCTGCAGTGAAGCATCTAGGAACAAGAACACAGCCTACACTGGCCCATGCAAGGGGATGCTGCCAGGAAGGCAGCAGGGAGGCTGCTGGCTCCTGTCCACAAATTTTATTTTTTCCTCTTTAATTTTTTAACAAGAAAAGGCAGTCTACAAAGACCATACACAATTGAGTCAGTGAATCAATTTCTGGACTTTCGTCATTTACTCATCCTGCATTTTTCTGTCAAAATGACTGTTTATGCCCATCCAATTCATTATTGGCAACTGTCAAATTAAGATAAATTCATACACACACACACACACATATATATATATATACATGCATATGTATATGTA
>JAOWBL010000023.1:13988308-14008678 GCA_028564865.1 Zenarchopterus dispar
GGAGATCCTTCCTGCCCCAACAATAACCCTCTACAATGAATCTCTGAAAAGACTGAAATCATAAAAAACTACTGCAAGAATAAATTTCCCTTCAGGGCTGAATAAAGTGTTTTTGGAATGATTTGAAAATGTGCAGAGGTGTTACTCGCGGTTTCAAGAACATCTTATGTGGGATGGTGCTGCTTGGTGCATTAAGGTTTATACTAACATGACATAAAAGTGTTTCATGTGATGCAATTTATACTCAATGAAGCAAAATAGTTATTATGGGACAAAATATTCAAGTGCAAAGTATTTTTTTAAGGTTACTAAAGTTACTTTTTTTGTTTGTTTGTTTTAGGTTTGATGCCTGCAGGGTGGACATGACCTGTGCTCGTAACTGGGCCAGAGACCCCAGGGGACAGAACTGCACTGGAACCTGCGTTCAGTACCAGCAGGTACACTCTCATCTCTAACATCTCTGATGTCTATTCCCCAGTTTTTCTACAGATCTTTTTTCTACTTTTTTTCTACCATAAAAACGTAGATAAGAGCATTAATATAAGTATAATGCTATAATTAATACAACATTAGTATTATCAAATGGGTGGTCCTGTAGATAATCATAGGAGTGCATTGTAAATTAATATGTTGTGAGTAGAGTGCATTCAGACCCCAGCTGCATTATTATTATTATTATTATTTTTGGTCAAAGGAGGATGAGTCAGAGGTTTGAATCCCACTGACTGACCTTATCATCATCTGCCATCTTGCAGGTAGAGGATCTGTCTCCTGTGTTGGAGGAGACAGTGTGTGGCTAGGTGTGTTGGTGGAGACTGTGTGTGGTTAGGTGAAGGGTTAACGGCGCACGGCGGCGCTGTGGGCTGGAGCGTGAAAGAGTCTGGCCGTGCTTCATTGGGCAGAGGCCAGCTGGGTGATTTAAAAAGAAGCAGAGTGACAGTGGAGGCTGGCGTGCAGCTGAGGCCGGCCGCAAACTACCTCTCACACATCACACTCCATGACAGTCTATCTGATTGAGTGGGTGTCTTTCTCTCTTTCTCCCTGTTTTCATCATCCCTGTTTATCCCCTTTACCATTTTCTCTTTCTTCTTCTCTGTCGTTGCCTCTTTCTTTCCCGCACACGCCAAGAAATACACATCAGCTCTGTCGAAGGTTTCAGTTGAATATTAGATTTTAAGATAAGAAAAGATATTCCTTTATTAATCCCACAACGGGGAAATTCACAATTTTAAAAAACAACAGGGGATGTCTATGGGTTTGAGTGTGTGTGTAAACAGGTTTGTGCCACTGCCTGTGTGTTTATGTGATTTGTTTGGTCGTGTTGGCCCACTTTCATGCAGAGCATCCCTAATGCCGCAAATAGGCTCCAAGAAATTTAAGCAGCTCCCAAAGGCGGGCATTAAACAGCTCCTGAATACAATTAGAAGAAAGTGGGAGCAGTCAGCACATTCAACAAATCATTCCCGTTTAGGGAAATCACAGACTGGTGCCTGCGTCTCGTGCACTTTTGGGACTCCGTTTGTTTTTTCTCGTGGCAGCAGAGACGGCTGCTTGAATTCACCTCAGTCTCGGTGCACGTGGAAAAACAGACCTGCAGACATGCGTGGCATCATTCCCGCAGCTCTATTTCGGCTGATGTGGGTACGTGTGTGGGTCTGAAGGGCAAACGCACACAGATACGGACAGAATTTGTGAAACGCTGACTGCAGTAGATGACAGTTTCCATCGACTCAAAGCGACACATTAGAAAGCACGCATAGCCGTACATCCTCTGCATGCAAAAACCCCCTCTGGCACTCTCTGTCTCACTCTCTCTTTTTTTCTTTTGTTGGTTACATCATTTGCCAGCAAAGGTCTGAATTATCTCAGCATTAGACGCTCTCTCTGTCTCCGAGCTTGTGGGAAAGAGGCTGGATTTGCAAAGAGCAGCCATACGCTGGCACAAAACACTCCTGGACCGACATCTGTGGATCCCATATCACGGCCCTATATGGCTTCACTTCGTGGAGTCCCTATATGGGTCCCTGATAGTGAAATTATAAACACCAATATAAAGACTTGTATTATAAAAGAAAGATATGGCAAATATAAATCCCAGCCTTGCCTTTTTGTTTGTTCCCATGCTGCATGATAGAGCCCACATTACTGGTGAAGAGATTGCAGGTTTGGCTCCTGAAAAACTGGCATCTAAAAGAGCATTTTATGATCAGGCAGCAGGATACACACTAATAAAGAAAGGAGGGCTTGTTTTTCCTCAGATACAGCTTTCTTCTTATCGCTAAGTAAGAGCCACTCTCTTGGATGACATTTACTTTGATTTTTTTTTACTACTTGAAAAGGTAAAGAAAACTGACATGAGAGTTATTGCTTTCCTACACTGATCACCGCCGGTTTCATGGCAAGAAAATAAAAAATCTAGTCTCTGGAATGGTTTAATGGGCAGATGTGATGAGACAAAAAATAATCAGTTTAAGGTCTTATATCTGTTTTCGCAGACTGACTGACTGGCTCACCGATTGGCTGGTTGATCAGCTGAGCTATTGATTGATTGATCAGTTAGTTCATTGGCTCATCAGTTGGTCGGTCGATTGTGACTCTACATCACAAAGCTGCATTAGACTGAGCATTTTCTACGGATTTAGCTGTCTTTCTGGATTCTCGCACTCTTTCAGTATTTTATCAATTAAAATAATTTCCCTTCTATCTGCATGCTGTGACAAAAAGCATACTTTATTTCAGAATATTATTAACACCTACTAAAAGCTTTTTAATGCTCAGCATCTATATGTGCTATGTATTTTAAAACCGCACTAACAGACCAGGATTTAAGAAAAATTTCCAGATTCTTCACTCCCAAATAAATCAACCATTGTTGTCGAGTACAGTAAACGTGAATCTGTGTTTAACTCCCTCTCTCTTACGTTGGGTGAAGTGTCACTGCTTTCAGATGGAGAGGGGCAGAATTAAGATAGGGAGGGGAAGGACGGTCCAGAGCCCGGGGAAATGTCTGTTTCTCACTTATCCAATCACAGCATGCCGTCCAAAGCCACTTGTGCTCGCAGTGAATTAACTTTGGCAGCAAGCCATTTCTGCCTGAGGAAGGACAGGAATATTTGTGTGTGTTTGCGTGTGTTTGGCCCTGTGTGTGTGTGTTGCTGGGTCCATGTGATAAGACCAAAGTGTCAGACAGGGAGCATATGTAGTTGAGAGAAATAACTGTCATCCTCTTTGTCCTTCAAACACAGTAAACATATTACAGCTCCTTCTCAGAACAGCCTGTATGACTCCATCTTAATCCCCAGCAGACAGGAGGATGAAAGGAGACTCAGTGGAGGGGGTTGCGGGGGGATTGGCTGTGTGGAAACGGGGAGCATGAGAGAGATGCAGTGAGCACAGGAATAAGAACGAGATGAAAACTGTAAAGGGCACATATATAGTTGAAGTTAGGGAGCGAGCGAAATGAGCTGCAGGAGATGGTGACTTGGCATCACTTTTTAATGGCTGGCTATGTCACCAGTCAGCAGAGCAGGAATAGGAGCTTAAACCCAGAAACACACAGTGTGTGTGTGTGTGTGTCACTGCACATTTACCAATTCTCTTTTCAAATTATTTTTTGGCATTGAGCTGTATCGTTTACAGTTAAACAGTTCCGAATAGTTTTTGGGCTTTGTCATTGTTTAACGTGCTCTTTAACCTGTATCTTTATTTCTATGCTCCAGAAACTGTAAAGCTAACCTCAGCAGTAATTACAGTTTTTTTTTTTCTCAAAGAAGACCTTGTGCAGAGACTGAGTGCTGTAATGAACGCGCTGTCAGAAAGCAACGGAAACAGTGCAACAAGTCGCCTCTGACTGGTCAGATGTGTCTGTCCTCTCTGTCAGGCTTGTTAGAGATGTCAGAGCAGGTCTCGCTGCCACTAATGGGAGTTTTTCATGGTCGCGTCTTTTTATTTACACTCAAGGTTTCTGCAAATGAGGCGAGAAAAGCAGGAGAGGCGGATAAAGACCATCTGCGGGAGTAGCGGCCAGGTGCATGCAGACCCTTCTGCCGCCTGGCAAACAAAAATAGTTTTCAAGGCTCAGCCACCCTGAAGGGACTGAATTAATGATTTCATTGGATGTATTTGTTGTGCAGTGAGACGCAGGCTGGCAAAGGAGTGTGAGGAGAACGCTGCATCAATCTGGCAGCAAAGGTGTGCTGAAAACAAAGATTTATTTATATACAAAGCAAAACAAACAAAAAACTTATCAGACCACCATTCAGTACGTGTTCTGCAGCTCAAAGCTGAGCTCAGTCGTCTCTTCAGACCAGTCCGCTCTCCAGCATGGAAAACATCAACGTGCACGTCAGCTCACAACTCCTGACTGGTTCAACACCCTGGCTCTTCTTCAACCCTCAGTGCATATTTTAAGTACCTTTACTTTCATCATGCATCCTCCCATCCAATCAAATCAGAGAACCTGAAACACCTCATAGACCTGCTGCTGGACTGATAAAGTAATAATGCAAATGTCGTGCTCTGTTTTCCAGCATTAAATAAGAAAAAGTGAGGATTACGTTACTAATTTCAGTTCATGCTAGTTTGTATTGCTATTCACAATAATAACAGATGAACGTCCATGCTCAGATGCAGCATAAATTAAACTGACTGCATTTTTATCGTTTAAAGCTTTATAAATCCTTGTAGGCGTTTTTAGTCACGAAGCTGAAGTGACCTACTGGAATCAAAGGCATGAAGCTATCCTGAGATATGTCTGCTATCACTGAATATTAAATCTTTGTTTCACCTTTTTTTCAAGAAGTCACAAGAATTCAAATCTCTTCTCCAGCAGCTTTCTGGCCAAGACAAACCTGATAATAGTGACCAGTACCATTGTCATATACATATATATATATTTTTACCATTGTCATAATTATTTGCATATCAAAAGAGAGGCAGCAACAGGCCTAACTTTTATAGTAAGTTGTGTTTGTCCACAAATCATTTAATATCTGCCTGAATTCAGCTGAAAAAACCAGATTCCTAAAATCAATCATGGATTGTTTTTTTTGTTTTTTTGGTGATTCTGTAAAAGCATTAAAGAGCCACGGAGGGAGTAGGTCCGGGGAGCGAAGACAGCAAGGTCCTGTTCTTCGCTGAAGGAAACAAACAAAAACTAGCCATATCAAGACCATCCAAGCCAAGCAAGCAACACGCTGTAGCGTGTGTGTTCATGATAGACGGCATCCAGTGTGTGTAAGCATTTCAAAGGTGCATCAATGCGCACGCATATCTCCATAATCCACCTCATAGAAACAAGGACTTGATTCAAATAAAACAACATTTTTTACTTTCACTTTTTCTTTTATCTTGCAGACACAGTAACCCAAGATATCTCGTGTTTTTGCTTGTCACCTTCATGACATTTGTTAATTTAGATCCATTTTACATTAAAGCCTGCAAAACCTTCCCTAACATGAGAGTGAAGCTTTTACTGCTTCATGTTTCCATCCTTGCCCACAACACTTATAAGACGTTCTGGCGCTGAAAGTACCAGGCGATGAAATGCTTCAGTTGTCATTTCGCCTCTTTCTTCCTACAAACATACTTGTGGGTTTTTCCATTTCCAAAATCTTCCACTTACTCTCTATGGGGGACAGGTTGGGACTGCAGGCAGGCCACTCCAGTCCTTGTACCCTCTTTTTTCCCTGTCAATGCTTTGTAAACTATGCTGAATGTTATTTATTTATTTAGTATTGCCTTTCTATAAAATTCCTGCACATCCCCAGAAAATGTTTGTTCTTGAATGGAGCATATGATCTAAAATCTCGTTTCTGCATTAATACTGCCATCACAGAAGCTTACTGAGCTTTGTCAAGTCCTGATACGATCCCACACCATCACTGCCTCTGGCTTTTGCTCATTTTGCTGAGAGTGGATGGTCCTTTTCGTCTTTGACCCAGAGCACACAAAAACCCATGACTTTCAAAAGATACCTGAAATATCGACTCATCTGACCTCAAAATGTGTTTATACCAATATGTGGTGGTCCTTTCAAGATGTTTGCAAGCCCGCAGATCTCAGCACCGTCTATGGATGGGTCAACATAAGGTTTCTTCTTTCCACAGTAAAATTGTAAATGTCAGTTTTTAATGTATTTCCGCATTATAGTGCTTGACAAAGGTTTCCCAAAGTAATCCTTTGCCCTTGTGATTATAAAAGCTATTAATGAATGACAGTTCTGGGCACAGTGTGAGAGATCAGTGAGATCAGGCGCGTGGTTTAAGCTTGCGCTCTCGCCCTTTATGCACTGCAATTCTTCTAAATTCTTGCAGTGACTTCATGATATTTTCTGCTGCACAAGGAGAAATATGCAAATGCCTTCCAACCTCTCTTTTGTGGAACATTATTTTTAAACATTCAGTGATTTTTTTTTCATTCACGTGTTTGACTCAAACGCAGTGTTTCAGGAATGATGCTTTTGCAATCAATCAGTTACCGATTGATGACATCTGTTTGAAATAACTTTTTTTATTATGCCACATCCTTACAGACACTAAACTGCCTCAATCAGTTTTTAAAAAAAAGCTAAATAAATAAATAAATAAATAAAAACAGATATGTATTAAGTTCATGAAAAAACATGAAATACCTTGTGTTTATACAATCTGTAAAGAAGTGAGTTGGAGGAACATCCAAGAGTTACTGTTTTTCCTTTTGTTTGTTTGGTTTTGGATTATCCCTGCTATAATTTCTTCTAATTTCAGACTGGACGTAAAAGTGGGAAGATGAAGTTGTGATCTGCTCCGCTTTTACCTTCGCCTCTCCGTTTCCTCCTCGTTCACGTGGGCTGTCTTTGTGTCCACAGATGTACCAGCATGGCCGGGATCTCTGCGAGAGCCTGTGGGGCGACGCCTTCATGACCGTGGAGGATGACCCTCAGGAAGTGGGGGAGGCCGGAGAGATCGGAGGGGAGGGTCGCCCCTGCGGGTGTCTGACCCTCAGTCCCTCGGACAAGGACGTGATTGCCGCCCTCAGGGCCCAGCAGGATGACCCGGAGGAGCTGGACACCACCAAGACCGGCTTGCCTCAGTACAGGGCCCCTTGCAAGACCAAGCTGCCTGTGCAGCCCAAGGCTGGCAGGAAGGGAAACTCGGTGCTGCGCAAGCGCTCAGTCGAGGTTGAGGATGTGGAGGGTAGTGGCAGTGGTTTGTAGAAGATAATAGATGACTACATACTTAGAGAAAATTGTCTAGTTCCTAATACAGAAGATCCATCCCTCATAAAGGAGTCATAACATCTCTCCTCCAAGCAAACATGCATACATGTGATCTTATTACCGCTTTCATATCTCAAATATCATCTCAGTTTTTAATGATACTAAAAACTGTCAAATAGACTGACAGGCTTGTGAGGTTTTCAATTAAAAAACTGAGCAGTTATTTGATTTAACATTCAGGAAATATTCAAAATCCCACAGCTAAGCAATTAAAAAGTATTTCATGGCAAAATGATCAATTCTGCATTATCTCAGATTTGATTGATAGATATATTCCACAGTTGTTGGACAAATAATTTTATTGTAAGTTAAAAAGTTGGGGGGGTTTTTTTCAGGGAATTTGTTGGAGACGTGGCTCAAATTCTCAGATGATCTATGTGAAGTCTTGCACGTTTTAGGAGCCCTACAGTATCAGACCATGTGCATGAATCCTCCTTAATAGCTAGAGCACTTTTATAACTGTGTTGCAAACATAAAGTAGAAGCATCAGAACTCCACCTCCCCGCCGCTGTTTCCAGCCGTCTAGCTGGCGTTGTGCGTTAGTCACTTGTTAAACTCTTGCTGTTGTGGTACTCTTCTGTCCAGTCTGCTTGTCCTGACGTAGTGGAGCCGGTTACACAGTGTTAACATAATAATGAATGTAACTTAGATTTTCAACTGAGACTCTACTGACCCGTGGGGTGGGGGGTTCGTGGGGTCGCTCTGGTGTGACAATGACAGCGGAGTGGTTTCCTTAACGCCCGAGGGAAGGTTTCAAACCCAGGAGCAAAACCTTCCTGCAGGAGCGGCATCAACACCAGAAAAGTTCGCCCTGCTCATTTGATCACTAACGTTCCGTGTTTCTTTTATAAATGTGTATTTGTAGAGTGAGGAACCGTTAGATGTAAATGTTTTGTAAATAAAAAAAAAAAGGAGTAAAAAAGGAGGAACTGGCTTGTCTGATGTGTGGTAAGATTGATCAAACTCGTGTTTCTGTGCTTTTTCTTTACATCCTCAATAAAGGAAATATTTCTAAGTGTCACCTTGCGTCCTTTTCACTTGTAACTCCCCAAAATAATGTTTTAGAATAGATGTATGTTTCAGTTCATGATTGAGGTTTTTCTTTGTTTTGTAGTTTAGTTTATGCTTCAAAGCAATTATCTAACGCAAATTTTGAGCTGTTGGACTGTGGAAAAGCCCTGCGATGGGCTGGCGACCTGTCCAGGGTGTCCCCCTGCCTCTCGCCTGTGATGGGCTGGGATAGGCTCCAGCAGACCCCTGTGACCCAGAAATGGAACAACGGGTCAAGAAGATGAATGGATGGATGGACTGTGGAAAATCTTTCTCCCGTTGCACAGTTTTCTAATGATTTTAGCTACAAGGGATCTTAAATATGTCAGGTACGCCACCTTCTTTAGCACTTTCCCTTTGAAAGAGGTTTGTATTCACATTTGCAGATTTGATTTACTCTGGAAACCTTGAATTCTCAATTTAGAACAACATATGCCGGTGAGTCAACGGCATGTGAATCTGGATGCAGAACACAGCAGGAAAGTGGATTAGGAACATGAACAAACCCAGAGCACTGCACAGCAGGAGTCCTTACATTTTTTTCTTTCCTTTTTTTTTTTTACATTGTAAAAATACATAACAGAAAATATATACAGGAGCATGGCTTTTAATCCTTTCTCTGTCCCACCCACATAAAAAAGAAACAGGTCAGTAAACAGGGTCAATATAAAAGACTTGGGGTAAGAGATGTGCCTACATGATCTAAATGGGCTTGTAAAATTTTCAAAAAAGGTGTTAGATCGTTTTCAGAGAAAATGTCTTTTATTTTTTCCAGCGGGACACAACTATTCATCTCCAAAGATCAACTGCCAATGGGGAGACGGAAATCTGATTTCCATGACAGTGCCATGGACTTCTTGAACACATAGAGCAGTTTCCATGAATTTAAGCTGTGCACTATTTGCAGAACCACAGATACATGCAAAGTTCCCAAACAAACAAACTCCGGGGTCCAGAGGAACATTAACCCCTGTGTTCCCAGATCAAGTGATCTCATTGATACCCATACAGTGCAAAAGCAAAGGTTCAATATCACATCTGAAGCACATTTTGGACACATGAAATTTAAAATAACGTTTGTTTTTTTGGGGGGGGGGCGTGGTGGGAGAGGTACAAACTATATAAAATATTATAATTAATCCATCTATATCAGTGTTAATAGTAGCAAAAAGAAGCTGTTTTGACATCAATCTACCCAGAGTTGTTCTTTCTTTTTACTTATATTTTTCATATCTGTTTTATTCCTGCTAGTGGTCACAGGGATCAGCTGGATCCCATCCCAGCTGTATGCTGATGAGGACTCTGGATAGGTCACCAGTCCACTGCAGACCCACAGTAAGTGAACAGAACTCTAAAGAAGAGTGGACCACTCATAGAAATAAAGAAGGGAAGAAATGCTTTCAAACTAACACAGGAAGTAAAGTTAAAACCCAAAGACATAAGACAAAATCCACTTTTTACAAAATGTAAACGTGTGCTCAGTTGCTGGTTTACCATCATTCAGTATTGAACCGTTACGCAAGCATTTAATTTTCCTTTCAGTTCCATTTAAAATGTCATGAGTGAAAGTGAGAAACCCAGCCACCAGAGGTCAGAGGCTGGAGTTGTTAAGAATGGATAAATCAGGAGAGTTGCATCAGGAAGGGCATCCAACGGGAATCCTGCAGCTAATCAACATGCAGAACACGGTGACTCACTTTTATCCACCACTAAAGATGCAAACAACCAAGAGAAAAATGAGAAGAAACGAAGACTAATGAAAACTGAAATTGAGTCTTCACTGAAATAACAAAATGGGAACTTGAAAATATTACATTAGCTTATTGCTCTCCTTATATTTGGGTCTTGCATGAACAGCATAATAAAACACCGGATAGCAGTTTAAAGCATCCATATGAATGAACTGATAAATGAAAGGCAAATAAAAAAAAAAAAAAAAAAAAGCAAACACTTGTGTTATCCACGAGATCTCATAAAGCTTTCCATACACTTATCTTATAGTTTCATATACTGGCTTATAAAGCCTCAGTGGATTCTTATTTTTAGTTATCTTTTGCTGTATGGGTCCTTTGATCCCTAATCAGAAGTTGATTCATGGTTTTATTTGAGGAAATTTGAAAATACAAGAAAGATTTCTATGACAGAATATTTCTGCACCTTTATCAGAAAAGTGTGTTTTTTTAAAAACTTGTCACTTTTCTTATAAATGCAGCTGTGCATGTCGTTCACCAATTACCAAACCCCCCCACTGAGCAGGGTGATGGACTTTTATGAGGCTGTCGCTGCTTCATGAATCAGAAGCCTCAAAGCTCTGGAAATAGACCCAGCTGCAGCAGAGCTTCTCCTGTGTTTTTACTAGTTACTGCAGCACTATTTCAGAGCTCACTGCACTGACATGTAACCATCCTGTATATCAAAAATATTGTTCTCACACACGTAAGTATGTTTGTTGTGTTTCAAGCCATAACCTCTGTCTGTCATTCGATGACATTGTTTTGTCTTCCCAACACCATGATTCTCTTATTTACTGATACACTGTGACAGCTCAGTTTACCTTTCCTTATACGGCACCAATTTACAAAAAAGGTCAACTCTAGGTGCTTTACTCAGAAGAAAGGTCCAATACGGCCCAATCTAAGACAGTCCAGTTCACTGAAGTTGACTTAATCCAGTTCACTCCAAGGGTCCAGATTCAAAGTTCATTTATATTTAAATTTGACTTCATTAAAGAAAATGCTTTAAAAAAAAAGGAAAAAAAACACATCTTACCAAAGAAACCAACAGGTTGCACTGAATCCTTACTTGGGCACAATCCCCGGTTCTGAGCAAACAGGAGGCGACGGTGGAGAGGGAAAACCTAATTACAAGGGCTTAAAGACCTCCGGTAAAACCATGCTAAGGGAGGGCAGCCATCTGCCACAACCGAAAACAGAGACCAACCAACACAAACATCTGCCCATGAGACACAAAATAGTGTCATTAATTTCTAGGATAAATACATACAAAAACAAAAAGGCTACAGAGGACAGACTGAGGAGCCCAGTATTTAATGGGGGGTCCCCCAGCACTAATGGGATACTTCAAGAAGCCCTGACACAGCCCTAACTATAAACTTGATCAAAAAGGGATATTTTAAGTCTAACCTTAAAGTAACTGTTTCTCATTTGTACAATGTTGTGAATGTCAAAGAAGGTATCTCTGAAAATTAGTTTAATCTAAAAGACAATAATAACTCCAAGATTCCTCACTGTTGTGTTAAATACAAAAGTAATGCCATCACTAAAGTCACTAAATAATGAGTATTTCTGAAGTAATCAGGTCCAAAGACAACAACCAGCTAACAAGAGCATCTAATGGAAGTATGCAAGCAGAGTGAAAAGGACTGGCCCAAGTACAGAACCTTGTGGAACTCCATGACCAGCTCTGGTGTATGAGGAAGACTTGTCATTTCTACCAACAAACTAGAATTTGTCAGATAAATAAATGATTTAAATCAAGCTTTGCTGCTAGCGAACCAATCACAGCCATCACTAACGGTTCCTGGTTCTAATCCCAGCTGGGCCCTTTTTGTATGCAGTTTTCATGTTCTTCCTGTGGGGGTGTAGGTTTTCTATAGGTATTCATTGGGTGATTTTGAAATTGCCTCTGTGTGTGAAGTTGTTTGTCTGTCTGTGTTGTCCAGGGTTACACCTCTGCCTTTTACCTGAACATAGCAGGGATCAGCTCCAAGAGACCCCCAACGACCCTGCATACAAAAAAGTGTGTCTGATTGACCAGTCCCACTGCCACAAAATTAAACTGATAGTCCAAAGAGTGATCAGCAGATTACGTGTACTGTGTTTAGATATCTACGGAAATCTATAAGGATTTATTTGAGGATTTGACCTGTTAATTATGCTTAGATCTGTTTTGGGGTGGAATAGTCAACGTCATCTGCAGGTGAACATGCAGAAAACACAAACTGTACATCATAAGCCTAATCTCATTTCCTTTTCAAACGTGCGCTCCTTAATGATATTAACTAATAACAAGTCCTCTGTGAAAGTCATCATCATCACTGTAAATGACAGAGCAGAATGGAGAAGAGTCAGAAGTGAGTCTCTTTATCTCTCTCTCTCTCTCTCCCTTTCTCTCTCTCACACACACACACTTAAGCTGATGACTACAAGCACCCCAGTACTTCTGTGATAAGACAAACTGCCCCATGTGGCGGATGAGACAAGGTTATCTTTGTAATTTTCAGTATCACTCCAGACTTTTTAAAAAGCCAACGTCTGCACTAAATTTCAACACAGATGGGTTTATCTTTGTAATTTCTTTCTGCAAAGCCAACATCTGACCTTCAAAGGCCAGAAGAGATCTACTGTGTGCGCATATTCTCCCATGCACAGCAGATCTGATTGAGGCAGGACGCCTCTGTGTCTTTCTGTCGGGTTTCATTTATGACGTTGGCCTGAAGATCAGAGTCACATCAAGAGCGGAACTTTCCATGGAAACATGTCATTAACATAACGCTTTATATAACGCAAAATGGAGATATGACACAGTCTAACAGGAACTGTAAGTTAATTGCTGGGAAAGTTAACTGAGGAAGGGACTGGACATTATATTTACCACGTTGTTGGGTTTTCTTGATTGTGCTGGTTTTCAGAGCAGTTGTATGTTTTCTCTGTCTTGTCTTTGGTGGGTTAACTGGCTGCTTGACTTCCTGTCTTGTTTTAAAAGTGTTATTCTTTGTGTTTTGGTTTAGTTTTGACTTACCCTTTTCTTCTGTCCCCAGATTGTTCACACCTGTGTGTGTATTTTGTCCTGCTTTTCCTTCATTGTCTACCTGTTCATTGTCATTTGGCCAACCTTGTATCCTTTGGGGTTTTCCTTCTTGCCTCTTGTGTTTTCCCTGTTTTCAGTCTCTTGGATTTTTGGTTTCTGCTTATCCTTCTGAAACACTATCTCTTGTGAAAGTAAATCATTTGCTATAATTATAATTTGCTCTAATTATAATGACTTTATTTACTCCTGCCTCCGAGTCTCCTGCATTTGTTTGTTTTTATTCCAAATCCTGACAAAGATCTTGCTTCCCCTTCGTGACTTTGAATAGTATTTTTGTGTATTTCCTGGGAGGAGAAAAACACAGTGTAGTGTAATCCTAGAAACAGTGAAGGAAAGTGGGTTTTACATGAAAATAATAGATGTGTTCTCTCTTTGCTTCAGAGGCGGATATAAAGAATTGGACAATGTTCAGATCAGTAAAACTTAATATTCCAACATTGGGGAAATATTTTGCAGTGACACAGTTAAATGCCTTTGCAGCAGACAGAAAACTCAATAAAATATCCACTAAAATTCCTAATTACAACTAAAGACAGATGCATAACAACTGCCCTGGAAGTCCTGGGATAGGCCTGGGTGAGAATTAATGGCCTTGAAGAGCATCTGGATGAGCCGTCAGGCCACGTACCATATGAGAATAAAATGAACCAAGTCATGCTCTCAGGTGTGGTTTGGCTCCTGGTTGGCTGAATCTTTTACTGCAAGTCATTCCACATAACAATATTTTAAAAAGGAGAAACATGGGAATTTTATTAAATAAGTATCCAAAAGTCATGGTGGGAGTGCAGCTATGACATTTAATGTGAATATTTATTTAAAAATCAGCAGTAAAGTCTCAGATGACACTTTGTCTTCTTTTTTTCTTTTCTATTTTTGTCTTTTTTGGGGGAATAATTTTGCATGCAAGTTTTTTCCCCCCTATCATTATGTGAAAACTGAGAAAAAAGTTGTAAAAAAAAAACAAAAAAAAAATAACAAAAAACAGAGCAGTCATTATAAATTCTGACCATAACACCAGTTTTATTGGTTATTTCATTTGAGGCTTACAGACTTTAACCCCTTCATGCTTTAATGTTGCATATTTGATGCATACCCATCTGAGACTTCTGTAGCACCCCCAGAGTCAAAATAATAATAAAAAAAGACTTGTACAATTAAAAAAATTCTAAAAAAAAACCAAATACACTACATAGAGATATAAAAAAAAATTATCTAATGTATTCATAGAGGTACAAAAAAGAATTCATTAGAAATCTTTTAAAAACAGGATTGGGACGATGTTCTATTGCAATATATTTTAAACACTTTAAATGTACAAAATTATAATTTTCTGTGTATTATTTCATATATCAGGCATCAAGGGGTTAAAGCTAATCCACATTAAAGTTTGTTGCTCCTTTGAATGACAACTATATTTTAAGGACATGTCACACTTTTCACTCTGTTACAACTTCTGAGCACAACAAACATAAATTATATAAATGTTATACTAAATAAACGAAATAAATCTTAAGCATATATATATTATGTTTGTCACATTTTTATCTCATTTCAGCACAGACCTGAAGACACTTAAATGTAGCTTGATAACATGTCCTGTTGCTGGGTAATATGTGAGATCAGATATCAACAAAGACAACCCACTACTTGCTCTTTAGTTTGAATTTAAAGCTAAATTAATTAAATGTCAAACAGTATAACATCAAATATCATTATTATTTCACTGAGCAAACTTGCTTTGTTATTGTTGTTGTAGCACACAACAATACCAGGTCTGATGTGAAAGCATTGCGGGTACATCACGGACCTGCAAATTCAGAGTGTGTCATTCTGACACACAACATGTGATCTTGAAAGTTTTTTCAGTAAAGGACTTCTTGTTGTTGAGGAATTATCGTCGTGGCAACCTACCCATTCAGTTTCCTCTTGAAAAACCTGCCTCAAGATACAGAAACATTCTTTTGCTCATGATCTAAATTACATTAAAACATGCAGATAGTTAAAGACTCTAGCAGGCTGCTGTGTGTCTTACAGACACAATTTTCTTTTGGAGAGACAAAAAGAAAAAAAATGATCACTTAACTTTGTGAATTAATACTGTTAAAACAGAGTTAACTATCCTGCATTAAACAACCTTGAGACAATGGCAACACTTACACTGTGTGTCCAGTAGATGGCGACATGCGCCCACAAAAACAAAACTCAGCCACTCTGGGAGAATCTTCTCTTCTTGGTGTTAGTGCATCAGCATATATTAGTATAGTTATGTCTCAAAATGACACTTAAATGCTAACATTCTTCGTTCTGTTTTTCATTTTTAGTTGAAGTCTTCACAGTTTCACCACTCCTATGAGGTCCTAATCGTGGGCCTTACAGGAGTGGTGAAGATGTCAGTATGAGGCCCATCAATGAACTAGTCCAGTGTTGAAATATTTGAAACATATTTTGCATACGTTTCACAAAGAACCACAGAAATCACATTTTTAAAAAACCATTGATGAAAAGTATTTTTGAGACTCCTGAAGACTTTCCTCAAACTAGGCCTCAAACAGAAAAAGCATGGCCTTGTATTAACCGCTGAAATAATGATTCAAACAACCTCAGATGGCTGTAACAAGGTGGGAGGAATATTCATGGCTCTCCGGCAGATAACAGAAGACCAGGGAGAGAGAACGGGTGTCCGTGGGAGGGGAAGGGGCTCGTGTAGAGGAAAGTTAAACCCACCCAGAGCTCTTCATACGTCACCGTTCACATCACAGATGTTCCCACAGACACTCGGTGTGGGTTGTGAGCCGAGGCGGGTTGAGCGCCAGTGTGCTGTTTGAATTGGCTTTACTGCGTGCGTGTGATATGTGGGTCCGCCGTGTGCGTAAATGGAGACTTAAGCACCGCAGTGATATTTAAAAGTCATGAGAAGACTTTCTAAAGCTGCAAAGAAAATCGGTCTGTGCTACTTTTAGGCTCCGCTGACTGTTATGGCATGAGAGTTATTTGAAACTGCTGAATAAAGAAGAACAGAACCTGAACACAAATACTGTACATCCCCTTGAATACAGGTTTCGTGATTAACTACAAAAAAGGATAAAAAAAGAGAACTTGTGTGGGTGTGCCCGGTTCTGTTTCCACGTCCATGGCAAACTAGGCGAGTTGTTATTGATGGAAATTAAACTATTTAGGTGCGTGTCGTGAAAAGAGCTGAGAACCTTCTATTCCAAAACAGCCTGAGATGAGGGCGCGTCAAACCACAGGCTTCACTTCAAAACTGCTTTGAAGTGGCTTTCGTGAGTACTGATTGACAGAAACAGGTCTTTTCAGCCCAAATCGGCTGTTTGGTGTACCTTTACGTAATCAACTGCTTTAACAGAGACAGAAACCCCCTCTTCTGTTTTTCTCGAGACCACTTTCCACCCAGACAGGAGACCTCTGGACTAAAGAGCTAAAGTTCAATGACTCATTCACAACTTTCTGACTTTGCCTCTCTGTGCGTCTTTTGAGACGCACATGTTTGATCAGGGACGCAGAATGTTGTCCTTGGCAGAGCGCGGGGCTTCTTCTGTCCACACAGATGCTCCTGCGCGCTCCCAACGCCCACGCGCGCCTACGACTGCCAAGCAGAGTGGCATCTTGAGACGCCCCCGACATTCCTGAAGCCACCGTCACTTCCCGTCGCCTGCTATCTTTCAATTAAACTGACACCTCGGTTATGTCTTAACTTTGGAAGCTCCAATGCCGCAAAAACTGAGCGCGCAACTGAACCCCAGTGGGATTTTTTGTTTATTTGTTTGTTTAAAATGGTAATTCTCACTTAATTTCTATTTGTTGTATTTGACATGATCACGATTTATTTATCTATCCATTTCCTGCGAGCCTAACAGAGATAACTTCCGTCCATCCACCTGATAATATGTTGCACTTTGCTCCATTTCCGTGTACACACCTCAGTGTAATGTTGCACAATAACTAAAGGAAATTCCGGCCACCCTCATGAAGCACGCAGCTCTTATCTACTCAATACAAAGAGGGATTCAGATGAAACCCGTTTGTTTCACCTGGGCGGGAGTTCCCAGAAATCCTGCCCTGTGACGAAGGCGTCACCAACATGCCCATATTTGGACAACCCCGTGCGTAATTAGGAAAGGTCTGTATACGTAGTTACGTTCTGTGCGTAAACACTGAAACCAGAATCTGCCGCTGGAAGTGTGCCTGACAGGGAGAAACTTGGAAAAAAAAAATGTTGGTTCCAAACCAGTCTTCCCACTTTTTCCTGTTTATGTTCATACTTTATCATCATATGTAGTTTCATATATATATTTAAATGAAAAACATCACTCAAGTCCACCTTTTCATTTTAAAGACACTTTACTTAAATACACATCACAAATAATAATAAAAAAAGACTGTAAACATTGGACATTATTCAGTCTGGATCAACCAGACAAACAAAATAATTTACACAACAAATAAATGCAGCATTGCAAGACAATATCAGTTGCGGAAAAGGGTACAAAGTAGTACAATAATCATTCCCATTTTCTATCATTAGTAAACCAAACATGGGGCCAGCGCCCACCGCGTTGCTCAGTGTCTACTCAGTCTGGATGCTGCCCTGGTTTTAGGGGTTCAATGGTCCTGTGAGCGGTGTCCAGCATCCGGAAGTACCATTTCAATCAGTCATTTCACCCCTTAACAGCCTACAGAGTTGTCTACACTCTCGGCCCTGTGATGCCGACAAGACATTAGCCGGTATTCCAGTGCTGCGCATGCAGACCATAACTCCAGTGTTATTACTTTCAGTCATTTAGAAGTCTCTCTTTCTTCTTTTCTTTTCAAAATGTCTCCATTTTGCTGGTAAGCATCAGCTGACAGCCGCTGCTCACGTGTGTCAGGACCTTCTGTTTGAGCTGGGCGACTTGGTCCCGGAGTACTGACGCCGTGTTGGAGAGCCCCGCGTTGTCATTCTTTAAAACTTTCACCTTCTCCTCCAGCCGAGCGATGCGCTCCAGCTTGCGCCTCCGACACTTGGTGGCCGCAAGCCGGTTTCTCAGCCGCTTGCGCTCCGCCTTGATCCGCTCCTGAGTCTCCAGGTCGATCGGGGACATCGGAGGCGAGCCGTCGCTGCTGAGGAGGTCGGGCACGGTCTGAGGCTCCTCTTTCAGGGCGACCAGCCGCTGCGGATGGAGTCCGGAGCCCGGGAGATTGTGCTGGAAGTGGTGGGAGCCGTGCGTGGAGGTCTGCGAGTGGCTCTGCTGGTGAGGTGGCAAGTAGCTGATGGTGGCTGTGGGGTAGCTCGATGCGGAAGTGAGGTTCGTGTTTGGGCAGTAGGCGCTCAGCGTCGTATAGATGGGAGATTCGGGCTGCAGGTTGGAGCCGAAGACGCTAGAGGCCGCCGCCGAGCACGTTGTAACTCCGCCGGCCCCGATGGACACGTTAGGAGGGGGCATCTGGTTCATCTTGTGGAGTTCATCCAGCGCTTTCACAAACCCCTCAGCGAAGCCCTCCTGCTCATCGGTGATACCCCGGTTGTAGAAGTACTGGCCCGGGGTGGGAGTGGTGATCACGCCGTTACTGTTTTGGATGATGAGCCTCTCCAGCTCTGGGGATGCGAGCTTCAGGGACCCCACGTCTTGCTGTCCCGAATGGTACGGGTCTGCCTCGGCTCTCAGCTGGGATTTCAGGTTGCGATAGGGCTCTGTCAAGTTCAAATTCATATTCTGCTTTAGCAGTTTGTAGTCGTGCATTGCTGCATCTGAGTGGCCGTAAGCCGACAGAAAAGAGTCGTCATGATAAAAAGGCTGTTCCATCTTTGTAGACATAAAGTCGTAGGAAAAAGTGAGCTTACCAGCTGCTTATAGAAACACAGTCTCTGGATAATCAACTAAAACTCAGTGTCAACAGAGAGCATACATCAATTCAGGCACTGCTCGTTCTCTGTCAAAGTGCCCCGAAATGAAAAGCGATCACTTCAGATAAGAAAAAAGGGAGCGAAACTCCAGCAAATCTGCCTTCAGTTCAATATCAGCTGGTAAAAAAGTCTTTTCCAGGGTCTGAATGCTGATCTCTCAATCCTGTGAGGGTAAAGTTTTACCTCTCTACTCCTACTTGTGGGTGTACTGCTCTCGGTGGCTGCTGAGGTGTGTTTTACCGGGCCAATAGCTGCCTTTATATACAAGAATAGACACGCGTTAGTTGGCAGCAGGGCGGAGCTCTCTCATTGGCCAGTTCGCTTCTCGAATCCGCCCAGAGAGTGTGACGTCAAGTGACGCTAATGCCGGGAAGAGGCGACTGTAAACAAGCCTGTAGGCAAGGCAGAGCAACAAGGAGCCGTCGCAGCGGAGCATCACAAACACATACATACGTGTATAAAAACACGCGTGGGTTTATTTTTTTAATTTTTTTACGTATTTATAGATTTCAATTAGTTTCATATCAAACCGTTTCTTTGAATTCATCAGCTTATTCGTTCCACATGTATTTGTAGTGTATAAGACGCCGGTTTCATGTTGTCTGAATCAAGGTTGTGTTTAAAAACGCTTCGGTTCTAGAGTAACCTCGTTTCGGATCCCTAAAAAAAAGTTGAAGTATACACGAAATATGGGACTTTTGTGCTGTTTATTGTGATCCATATCCTGTGGAGGAAGTTGGCATGCCTTATATGGGCAGAAATGACGTTTAACTTCCTCAACCCGAGAACGAGAGACACGCCTCCTCAGGCCTCACTCCAGCAGCATTCCTGCTCCTGTATTAACTCAGTACATGTGGTAGGTAGTTAGGGACTTTCTGCTTTGGCAGGGAGAACAGTAAACTGACACTAAATATGTCCAATATACAGTTTTAGGTTATCTATCTTCACATCTTAACTAAACCTTTTATTTTATATTCTTATTATACCTACATGACTGATCGTTTCAGTCATATGTGACTCGAAAGCACAAAAAGGGGCAAAATGCTGTTTGTGATCAGTTGCAGAACAATCACGCCCTTTAATACGCCCCCTGACAGGTTTGTGATGTACTGTTGATGTTGGCCACGCTGCCAGCACAAGAAACTGCTTTGATCAGGGATGGGAAACGGAGGAAATTTCATCAAGTACTAACTAAACATTGTCAACTATCTCAAGCAAGATTCAAGTTCAGTAAATCCTCCTCTTTTGATCTCTAAAGACCGCCTGTTTCATTGTGCTATAAAGGTAGAGTTTGGAGAAACGTGCACAGAGAAAGGAAATATGATTCCTC